>VZRS01008009.1:228224-302922 GCA_013398055.1 Ifrita kowaldi
ACGGTTTTGGTCAGGCAGCGCGCACGGCAGCCCAGGGGGCGGGGGCACAGGCGGCGCGGCTGCGAGAGGCCCCCGGATGACGGCGGCGGCGGCGCGACGGGAGCGGGCGGTGAGCGGGGCCGGGATCGGGATCGGNGGAGAGGGGGGAGAACGGACCCCCTGCGGCATCTTTACAGCCGGGGACGAACATGAGCCCTGCCCGCACCGGGGCCGGGGCGGCCCACACACTCCCTCTGCCCCTTCCTCGCTGTCCCCCGGGTCCGCCCACCGCCGTGCCCCGCGGGGGAACCCCCGGCCCGGCCCGGCCCCCACCACCTTTCGGCATCGCGGCGATGGCGGCGCGGCCCCCCCGGCCCGAGCGGCGCCCGGAACCGGAACCGGAACCGCCCCCACCCGCAGGGCCCCGNAGACTAGGACAGGGACCGGCATCAGGACAGGAATTGGAACCCGGATCTGCGGCTTTCCTTCACCCCGCCAGCCCCGGGTTCCGCTGTGGGGCTGCCGGGGCCGGGCCGGGCGGCCTCGCCTCAGTGTCACAGGGAGCTGACCAGAGTTGTCACCTCGGGGGAGGAGCTGCTGCCGCGCTTTGCTGAGGAGAAAAACTGACTTATCGTGCAGCAGTCGCCGAGGTTTCCCCTCTTTCACGGGCTCCGTAAAGCTCATTTTTATCCTTGAAGTGGAAAACGGGAAGGGGGCACAGAAACCTTAGAAGAAATGTATCTGACAGCTGTTTCCCTTTCGGGTTTTTTTTCTAGTGATTCTGAGGGAGTGCTAGCGGTTCCCCTTGCCTTTCACCCCCTTCATTCCTGAGGCAATGCCCAAAGTGAAGAGGAGCAGGAAGCCTCCCCCGGATGGCTGGGAGCTGATCGAGCCCACGCTGGACGAGCTGGATCAGAAGATGAGAGAAGGTGAGTGGGTGTTCTCTGGGATGGGACCCCAAAACAAGCTCACAAGAGCTGCTTCATGAATACAGGTGGACCTTTTCTGTCTGTGCCTCCAGTGGTGCTGTAGGTTGATCCTGGGACGTGGTGGTCCCTATTTTTGGAGTGTACACAGGTTATGGAGCACAGAGCTTTGCTTACAGCTGGTTTTGGGATGAAGCTTATGGGTGTGTGGAGGAACTGGTAATTCCTGTCTGTGTTGTTGCCGTGGGCATGAAGTCACCCACCATCCCAGTGTGGGTCATGTCATCCCACTGCCATTGGTTTGATATCCTAAAGGAGCTCTTCCAGGTTAGGTCCCTCTCGTTTGAGGCTCCTTCCATTAATCTTGGTCTTATCTCTGTCATGTGTTAAAAGTTATGAACGTTCTTGGAACAGTTCACTGCAAAGGAGTTGAGGGAAGCACTTGGTCACCTGGTGTTTGTGTTCCCTCCCAGCGGAGACAGAGCCACACGAAGGGAAGAGGAAAGTGGAGTCCCTCTGGCCCATCTTCAGGATCCACCACCAGAAAACACGCTACATCTTTGATCTCTTCTACAAGAGGAAAGCAATCAGCAGAGGTGAGGAGGGCAGGGGTTTTACCTGGGGCAGGGGAAAGCTGGAGTGAGTGAGGTGTTCACCTGTGGGTGCCGCTGAACTGGGAGTTGGTGGCATCAGGTTTCTGGGGAAGGAGGATGGAGGGAAGGCTTGGCAGCAGCCTGGCTGTACCTGCTGGTTACTACAGCTGGTAACTCCTCATAGTGAGACTTGTGACAATGTCTGCTCCTCCCCAGAGCTCTATGAGTACTGCATCAAGGAGGGCTATGCTGACAAAAACCTGATTGCCAAGTGGAAGAAGCAGGGCTATGAGAACCTCTGCTGCCTGCGCTGCATCCAGACTCGGGACACCAACTTCGGGACCAACTGCATCTGCAGAGTCCCCAAAAGCAAGCTGGAAGTGGTGAGTCTCCAGCTTGTTCCTCTGCTCTGCAGTAGCTGTTCTGACTTCTCCCAGCTCAGCGACAGCAGAGGGGGTAGTGCTTTTCTTCCTGGTAATTTCCTCTACCTTTGCTGGTAGAGTTGGTGTCTATCTGGTTCTAAAATTGCTGGCAGCTTTGGCATTCATTTAAAGTTGTTTAAGTATGGGAAATAACACCAAACTGTGGAAAACCTTCCCACCTAGAGCCATTCCCTGTCTCGAGGTGTGAGCCTGCTGCTCTGGCTGTGGCTAGGCTGAAACACTCTCCTCGTGTTTGTTTTTCAGGGCAGAATCATTGAGTGCACTCACTGTGGATGCAGAGGCTGCTCTGGTTGAAGCCTTTTGCCATCAGACTTATTTTTTGAACTCTGAGGGACATCCTCCTCCTCCTTCTCAATGGACTATGAGTGCAATTACACTTTCTGTGATGGGATACTTCTGTATAATAATTAAAGCAGCAGCATAATCACCTGGATCGTGAATAAATGGGGGGTACTTTGGAGTAGGGTTTTGTGTAGCCATTTATTTTAAAATAAAGTTTGCCTTCCTGAGCGAGTGGTGTGATCTTCTGGTGAAACTCTCCTGTGCCCCTTTTC
This sequence comes from Ifrita kowaldi, assembly GCA_013398055.1. Classification (NCBI taxonomy): domain Eukaryota; kingdom Metazoa; phylum Chordata; class Aves; order Passeriformes; family Cinclosomatidae; genus Ifrita; species Ifrita kowaldi. The sequence goes on from VZRS01008009.1 coordinate 230,720, forward strand.
TCCTGCTGGATCTATTCTGGATGTTTGAAGGTTGTTCTGCGCATTGTGAGCTGCTCTAGGGTTTTCCCTCAACTAGGTCCATTTAAAAGGCTGTGTGGAAAGGAAATACAGTTCCCAAATGTCCAGTCTGAGCTCTTCCCTGACCATGTGCAGATGGAAGCTGAACTTCACTGGAATTCTCTGCTGGAATTAATGCACAGATCCCTTCAGGAATGCCAGCAGTCTAGAGTCTTACAGGTCATGTGTGAAATGACCAAACACAGGACGGAGACAAAACCAGCACTGAGCTAAACCCCTGTTAAATCTGATTTTGCTTCTTCCTTGTTTTGCACAGGGTTTGCTAAACTACAGCCCATCCAATCCTTGGCAGTTGAAGGAAATTCACTGAAAATGTATTTGCTCCTCCTTAAAACAAAAGGAAATATTTTATTACGTAGCTATTGCAAGAAGTTTGCAACTGGGGGTTGGGGAAGTACGAAGCAGCTTTACTACAAGCCAGTTTAAAGAAGCAAGTCATGCATCTTCCTTGGGCTGGAAAAACTTGAAACTTCAGCATCCTGCTCCCTTTTCCTGCACAGCCTCTGCCTTGCTGTCCTGCCCCCCAGGCTTTGCTGTCCTGTACTTGGCCCAGGGGTGGGGGGTCTCCTCTCCAGCCATAACTTTTAACCACCGGTAGTAGTAGCCACGGAAACCATCAATCTTCTCCAGGTATGGGTTTTTGTACTTATACTGCAAAGAGAAATGCAACAAAAGAAGTTTCTATTAGATCAGAGCTCACTTGGGCACCAGCCTGCGGGAGCTACAAGATGCTACCGAAGAAACAGCAATCAAGTAACCATCAGCCAGACCAGACAAACCCAAAGGACACTCAGGCAGACATTTATGGTTCCCCTCCCTTGTTGGTGTCCTTTGTGATGCCTTCACACCCTGTCAGTCCTGGCTTCTTACCCTGTCAAATTTGGGAGGGTACCGTGCTGCGAACTCCAGCTGCCGGATGATCACTTCATTGGGAGGCACCTGGTTATTCCTCATGTCCCGCAGGATCTCCGTGAGGTAACTGTAATCCAGCTGCCTCACAGCAGCAGCAATGAGGGTGCTGTAGATGTACTTGTTGGGAGTTATTCCAGACCTCTGGAAAGAACAAATGTTCAGTTAAAGAAGTTTATCTACTGACTACTGCAGGACTCGCAGAAGGAAAAGGCAGAGAGGCACTTTTTACACAAGGAGCACTGCTCCATGGGCACAATTCACCATGGGACCTGTGAAGCAGCTTGTGCAGTGCCAGCACAGGTGCAGGACAGACCACCTGTGCTCCAGCTACTCTGGAGCTGCATGTTTTTGGGGAGAGAACAAAACCACTCGCCACAAAAACCTCAGCAGGTCTTTCAAAAGCATTAACCCTTCACTTTGCCCCTTCCTGCACCTCAGACCCCAAGCAGCAGCAGATTTTTCTTTGATTACCTTCAAATCCGAGAGCAGCTGCAGTCCATCCTGCTGTTTGTGGCAGGCAATTGCCAAGTTACAAAATGTCTGGAGGTTAGGTGACAGTCCCCTCTTCACCAGAGCTGGCAGCACGCTCTGCAAGATACAAGTGTTGGCATCACTTCCCAAAAAAATCTCACTGTAGCTTTCCAAATAGGGAGCTGGACGAGCTAGAACAGAATCCATAAATACTTAGAAATTAACCCAAGCACCACCTTGTGGAAAACAGGGTGAGATCCCAGTTTCTATTGTGGACAGGGAAATAGGCCTCAGTAAAACACAGGAGGTGGTGATGGGGCTGGTTCTGAGGTTTTTCTCTCACCTTTGCTCCCTCCAGGTCTCCCTGTTTACTTCTCTTCCTCATTAAAGTGTTAAAGAAGGTCACATCTACTTTTACTTTATGATCATCCAGCAGTGCCAGCAAAGAGGACTCTGAGGGGCTTTGGGGTTCCACAAGCTCAGCCAGTAATGTGAACGTTTTGATGTTGGGCTCTGCATTGTCCTCTTTCATTTTGTTCAAGAATCCCTCCACATCTCCCATCAAAGCCAGTCTATGGGATGGCGTGGCCACTGTCCCCAAGGAAACCACGGCTGTGTCAGGCATCCTGGAATCCAACAAGTTGGGCAGGTTGCAGAAAAGCAGCTTCTGGCTTGGGTGTGCCTGTTCCTGCTCCATCTCACTCCGGGCTCGCCTCATCAAGGCTCCAGCCCTGCTGTGAGTGACGCTGGGGCTGTAAGGAGCAGCTGGTTCTGCTTCAGGCCGAGCCACATCTTTATTTTGTTGCTGGATCCGTTCCTCGGGCTGCACCGAACTCTCCTGAAATAACTGCTTTTCCATAGCTTCCACATCCAGCTGGACAGCAGCACTCTCTGATGCCTTCTTCCTCTGATTTTTCACCTTTTCCTTCTGCCTGCCAGGTGGCAGCTGTAGCTGAGGTGAGCTCTCAGGGGGACTGAGCAGGAGTTGAGAGGCCACGGCAGGATCGCCGATCCCACAGTCTCTGGCCGCACGCAGCATCAGGTTGTAGGTGTGGCTGTCAGCCTTTATTCCCAGCTTATTCATTTGTTTCCAAACCTGAAGAGGGGAAGATGGATATTAAATATTATGATCATCTCTAACAGCCTGTAAGCACATCTGTGGGATCTGTGTGAGAAGGAGAGAATTTACAGCACAACAAGGACAGTGACCTTGAGCTGGAGAGCCCTGTGAGATGATCCAGGGCTATTTACCAGCATATGAGACGTCCTGAACAAAGTCCAGTTTTCAGAACTTGTGCTAGGAGGAGCTGAACTCCTCCCATTTCACCACCCTGCTGCCTTCCATGTGTTCAAGTGATGGTTACAGCACAGCAGCACTTTTTCCCCTCGCCTAGAATATGAGCACAAACCTGCAAGGCAAATCGGAAGCCGTTTTCGCTGTCTTTTATGCAGCTCATGAGAAGGAAGCTGAAGGTCTCAGCTGTGAGGACATGGCCCTTCTGCACAATTTCCTGAAAAGAGCAGAGAGAGCATTAAACCTCCCAGTTACCCTGTGTGGTGAAGCTCAAATACCACTGTCATCTTCTGGGGATAGATGTAACAAAGCATGGGGTGAGCTCCAAGTGTTTGAGCAGAATGATTGCTCTGGGAGAGAGCCCTGATGGGAATCTGGGGGCAGGAACAGCAACCCTTTTAGATATTCTCAGAAGGGCCGTGCTAAGAAGAGCTGCTGTAAGAGCTCTAAAAAGAGCCAGGTCTTCAAAACAAGGAAAGGACACAAATGGTATCTGTGAACTCCACAAAAATTTTGGTAAGCTTTTGACACACCTGATCAGTTTTAAAGCCAATGCTGCCTCCTTTTAGGTAATTAAGCTTAAAGTTTGGTATGTACAATTTCACTGTATGACAATAAAGATCAATGAAATATAAACATATGATCTGTAATTATCTCTGCTGGAAATGAAATTAAAACCCGATGTAACATGACAACTTCCAGGAGTCTGAACCCCAACAGATTAGGGGGGAAAAGCAACCTATTTACCTTGAGTACATCCAAGCACATCCTGAGGTCTGAGCAGAGGGCACAGACCTTCAGCAGGGCATGGTAGGTGATGAGGTTCAGCTCCTCGTTTTTGCTCTGCAGCTGCTGCCGCAGTTTCAGGGCGCTCTGCAGCCCCGAGTCCTTCCATGGAGACTCAGCACAGGCATTGAACAGGGCTGTGTAAGTGGCCTCTGTGGGGATTAACCCTCGTTTTTTCATCTAGAGGAAGAGAAGAAGGATTTGAACTGGCTTTTTTGCAAAAGGACATCTTGAATTTTTTAACTTGTTTTTAAGAGTTTCAGGCTAAGAAGGTGCCAACACTAACTCGAAGGCATTTTGGAGACAAAGTAACATGACTGAATGCTTGAAATGGTTTTTGCTTAGAAAATGTTTTGAGAGAGAAGTTAAACCTACATCATTGTAGAGCCTGAACGCCTTTTTCACGTAGCCAACCCTGCCACAGCCGCCAATGAGAACGGTGTAATTGCTTTCTTCTGGCTGGACACGCTCCTCCTTCAGCATCTGCACCTCAAACAGCTCCAGAGCCTCTGCCAGCTACAAGGATGAGAAAAATCCATCACGAGGGAAAAAGAAAATCAATTACAATGGATATTAATGTATGCAGCTGTGGGCAGATTGCAGTGCAAGTCCCACAGCGTGTGCGGTTCCACACAAGAAGGCTGGAGAGGGTCTTCGGACAAGAGCATGTGGTAACAGGACACGGCGGGATGGCTTTAAGCTGACAGAAGGGAGATTTAGGTTAGATATTGGGAAAAAATACTTTACTGTGAGGGAAGTGAGGCATTAGCACAGGGGGCCCAGAGAAGCTGTGGCTGCCCACATCCCTGGAAGTGTCCAAGGCCAGGCTGGACAGGGCTTGGAGCAACCTGGGATAGTGGAAGGTGTCCCTGCCCATGGCAGGGGGTGGAACTGGATGATCTCTAAAGTCCCTTCCAACCCCAACTGTTCTATTATGATTCTACAAGTAATTATTATTTTAATTCTTTCTGTAAAGATGCCAAGTGATGCAGCTGGTCAGAGCTGCATCTTTCATTAGTGCTATTCAAAACAAGAGAAGAGCTGGGCTCAAACCTTGTCCTCTTTGATGAGGGCCTTGCACCGTAGGAAGTACCAGTATGGGGTGTTCTTTGGCCCACGTCGAAGTTTTCTTTCTGGTTCTTCTTCTCCTTCTTCTTGAAGCCTTAAATCCCGAAAGCGCGCTGTGGTTTTGTGGTAATATTTTCTAGAGGAAAATTTATCGGACAGCGTCCCGAACTCCACGCCTTCATCATCATCATCATCATCATCATCATCCTTCTGCTCCTCGGTAGCTCCAGCAGAGCTGCCAGCACTGATCTCTCTCGGGTCGCTGCCGGGCAGTTTGCAGGAAGCCTGGGAGGAGCTGCACGTTCTCCAGCCCGGCAGCGAGCCCTGGCCTGGGGGTCGGGGCAGGAGCGGCGCCTGCCCGGATCCAACCCCGGGGGCTGCGCACCGCGCCCGCAGCAGCCCAGGGGAGGTGTAGCGGCACCAGCAGGGGACGAGGAGCCGCAGGGAGCCCATGATGTGCCCACTGCCCCCGGAAGCGAGCGGGTGCGGAGCGGGAACAGGACCGGGAGGGGTGCACGGACCGGCAGCGAGACCGGAACCCGGATCCGGCCCCGCGCCGGCACCGTCCCCCGTCACCCCTCCCCTCACCCGCGGCGCCTGCGCGCACGAAAGGGGCGCGTCCTCGGCCGAGCCGGCGGTCTGTGATTGGCGGGTGCGCGCGCGCTGCCCGCCGGGNGGAGCGGAGCGGGCCGGGCCGGGCCCGCCCGGGCCCGCCCGCCCGCCGCCACCAACACCGCCACCATTCCGCCCCTACCTTCCCGTTGCCGGCGGCCCCCAGCTGCCACCATGCAAGAGCTCATCGCCAGCGTGGACCACATCACGTTCGACCTGGAGCTGGCCGTGGAGCAGCAGCTGGGGGCACAGCCGCTCCCCTTCCCTGGCATGGACAGTGCGTGTGGGCTCTCTTCTCTGCGGGGTTCTCGGGCCGGGACTGGGCCCCTCGTCCTGGGGCGGGGGCCATGGGACCGAGGAGGGTGGGCTGGGGTGGCTGGGAGGTTTTCAGGGATCTGAGCGTCTTCCTCAGGTCTTATCCATAGATCCACCCAACTTCCGCTTCCCCGTGAGGTTTCTGTCTTAACCCAGATGTTTTTCTTTTCTACTTGGTGAAGTCAGTAGTTACTACCTAGCCAGGCTGGAAAATTAAACTTGAGGTGTTACCGTGAATAAAGATAGCTCTCCTGCAAAGTACTTTATATTTCCTTTTTCATTCACTTTTGGTAGACGAGGCATTTCGATGACAAGAGTAATCTTGAAGTATATCCGTGGCTGTCTCTCTAAGTATTTTCCTTCAGTCTGACACAGACTCAGGAGGCTCGTAGTTTGCTGATTTTTTCTGGCTGGGCTACTAAACTGGTGTTTAACTCCCCTGAGCGTTCCTGTTGGTCAGGATCAGCAAGGGATAACATGCTAATGGTTGTTTCAGGCAGTTCTGGTAAAAAAATATAAGACTATTAATGCCATGACTATAAATACAGGGTTCAGGAGTTGGACTTCAGTGATCCCTGTGGGTCCCTTCCAACTCAGGATATTCTGTGATATGACTGACTTAACAGCAGAGGAAGACCCAGCTGAGAACTTAAATAGCTGAAAAGCAAAACAAGCATCTTGAAATCTCTGAAAATTCCTTTTCGTATCCCTCAAGAAGAAAACAGATATTTTTGAGCACCAGGCTTTAAGAAGGAACTCCTGCAGGAAAGTAAATTCCTCAAACCAAAATATTAGTTTTCTCTTGATGTTGGAGATCAGATTTTCTTTCTAGGGCAGAAATATTGTAAAAGTTGCCACAGAGGTTTCTTAAAATAAATAATGTTTCCTTGTTCTCTCCACAGAATCGGGCGCAGCTGTCTGTGAGTTTTTTTTAAAGGCGGCATGTGGAAAAGGCAAGTTGTATGGAATACTGGAAAAGGCAATTATTCCCACAGGGTGGAGGGACGAAAATAGATTTTCTAGCACTGTTTATAGTGCTCTTGTTTTGTAAAGCTGAGGCTAACCTAGACAGAGGATAAACCTGAAGGATGTTGGAATATCTGCAGCAATTGGGAAATAATGGTGTTTTTTAAGGAAGTTGGGAAGTGAATAAGCAAAGCTTCTATTAAAGGATAGTTTGAACTCACCACAAGCAGACTTTGCTGTGGATCTGCCTCTTAGTTGTTGTGGTTTTTAGTTGCCAGGATTAAGAGGTGGAGACTTTGTTGTGAAGCTCATTAGAGGGTATCCCAAGACTGTTTTGGAACTCCCTGTTTCGCTGTTACCATTTAAGGCTGAAATCATAAGTGAAGTTTTCTGAAACCCCTCTTGCAGAGGGGAACAAGGTGTTGCTGTTGCCCCATATGACACATTTTAATTGTTCTTTTTTCCCTTCTCCTTGCCCCATCCACCCTTCACAGGAGGCATGTGCCCGTTCCGACACATCAGTGGGGAAAAGACAGTTGTTTGTAAACACTGGCTACGAGGACTGTGCAAAAAGGGAGACCAGTGCGAGTTCCTGCACGAGTATGACATGACCAAGATGCCTGAGTGTTACTTCTACTCCAAATTTGGTAAGTAATTTTGCTTAACCTTCCTTGCTGGTGTGGGAGACTGAAGAAGATCCTGGTGCATCCCTCTCATCCATCCTCAGAGCATTACATTCTTCTGTGTCTGATGTTAGGTTGACGTTTTTCCAGATCTGCTTCACCTTATTATCCACATAAATTCGTGATGTATTGTAGATGTCTTCACTTAAGAGCTTGTCCCTTGCAGGAAGAGGGGGGAAACTGCTGTTTTTACTGCTTTTTTTCGCCTTAAGTTTATTTTTTGGGTATGACATGAGTAGGCTGAGCAGCTGGTCTTTGCATGACTCTGGTTTTGGGGAGCTGATGAGCAGCAGAGGGCATGGGAGTGCAAAACTTTTATGCACTTGCTTTCCAGCTCTGGAGATCTGGACATAATGAGGCAACTTGCTGCCAGAAACTTACAGTCTTGTAGGTTTCCTTGGATTGAGGTTAGTGTGCAATTTGTAGTTTCTCCACACTTCTGGTGCACTAAATGCTTGGGTTTTGTTACCATGACTGCTCTTTCAAATTTTGTTCCCCCACTGTTCTTAAAAACAAAAATAATCCAGTCTGGTTGAACTTGGCTCACCAAGGATGAGTCCTTGGAGCTCTTCATGGAGGTCAAGGGAGGCAGTGAGACTGTTGTGCCTGAACTTACAAATGTTGGTAACAGCTCTGTGGGAGCTACATGATCCAGGTAATGTTTTGAGAGTCATTTTGATCTCAAACCTGCACAGTTCACTGGGAAGTGTGTTTGCCTTTGGTACAGGGGAATGCAGTAACAAGGAATGCCCATTCTTGCACATCGACCCGGAATCGAAGATCAAAGACTGTCCCTGGTATGACAGAGGCTTCTGTAAACACGGTATGTACCTCCCACAGTCGCTGTTTGTGTGGCTGGAGATCAAGGGTAGAGTGTTGCTGCTGTCTCTTTGCATGACCTGCTGGTGGATGTGCTGCTGGGATATGGATGTATGGAATGTGAACTGCTGAGCTTTGTGTTGCAGGTCCCCTCTGCAGACATCGGCACACTCGGAGAGTCATTTGTGTGAATTACCTGGTAGGATTCTGTCCAGAGGGGCCTGCCTGTAAATTCATGCAGTGAGTATGCTCCAGGCCTGCCCTGCAGCCTTGTTTGTTCCCCTTGAGATCTGCTACATGTCAAATGAGGGTGCTCCCGTGCTTCCCAATGGTTTGGAGATTTGCCAGTGTTTAGTTGGGCCAAATTTCTACTGATTTGAGGAATGAGAAAGTATTTACAAGAGCATGTAGTGACAGGACAAGGGGGAATGATTTCAGCCTGAAAGTGAGTAGGTTTAGATTAGACATTGGGGGGGGCAGGGGGCTGAACTGTATGAGCTTTGAGATCCCTTCCAAGCCAAACCATTCTATGATATGGGGTAGGGCCTCTCCAGGGAGCTCCCAGTAAGAGTGGCATGGTGATTAGATGCCATCAGTGCAGTGGAATCACATGGATTTATATTCCAGAAGGCAGAGGGATATGCTACACACATGCAAAGAGAAATGGGGAGGGGGCGGTCTTTTTCCTGTGAGCCAGATTTAACTGGCTGAATGTTTTGTTGTTTGGAGTTACTTGACTGAGCTGATGGTAAAATGTTGGCATATGATTTGAGAATCAATTTTCTTGTTTCCTTCTAAACCAGCCCTCGGTTTGAACTGCCAATGGGAACCACAGAGCAACCACCACTGCCTCAGCCAACACAAACACAGCAAAAGGTACCCAGATCCCCTGCCTCCCCACACAGCCACCCTCAAACCTCTCCCACAGTGCTTTAAAATAGAATAGATTGTCTGGTGGTCAAAACTGGGCACCCAGGCTCTTGAGTCTGGACAAGAGAATTAAGCAGTGAGCAACCCTGAGTGCCATTATAGTGATGAAAGCCCCACAATTGTTCCAACTTCACACGGAGATCATGTCACAGAACACTCCCACGCTACACAGAAGCACATCATATGTGGTTGTGCAGCAGTCTGCCAGGTTTTGTAATCAGGGTGACATCCCTCCGTGATGGCAATGATATTTTAGCAGCCTAAACCTACTCTTCAAATCTGCTTTCCAGAGAAAAACAGGATCACTGGGCTTTGTAAGGCTCAGTGCTTGATTTCTTCTCTCTGGTGCTCCAGCTGGCAGAGCACCCACACACAGATTTGGAGGAAAATTGATCATTTGACATATGGGGTGCTCTTTTCCCTTCTTAACAAAACAACAACCACAAAGATCTTTATCCTGGATGCACTTAACAAGTCAGAACTCTTCTCCTACCCAACAGAGGACACCCCAAGTAATTGGAGTCATGCAGTCTCAAAATAACAACAGTGGGAACAGAGGACCCCGGCCGCTGGAGCAGGTCACCTGCTACAAGGTAATGCAAAGGGGAGGGCTGAGGAGGGAGAGGCTTTTTCACAGTGTAGAGAGGTTCATGAATTCTGAGCTCTGCTCAGGAGACATTATGTGGTGCCTGGATACAGCTGTGGGAATTGGCCTTGAGTTCTGAGGTCACTGCCTTGCCAGTCCTGGAGTTGCTGTGACAGTGACAAATTCTGTCGGACTCTGCTGTCTGCTAATACACAGGAAACCCTGCCCCAAAGACTGGAAGGAGACTGTCAAGCTGCACATTTCAAAATAAGAGTTAATTTTTTTGTCTCATAAGCTAATTTGCTTACACTGGTGGGTGTAGATTCTATTCTCCCCTGTTAGCCTGTTAGGTCCTTGAAACTAACAGAAATTAGGTTTGCAAAGCCTGCTCAGTATTTGAGTTGTAAATGCACCCTGTGGTGTCAAACCAAGGAATGAATTGTTCACCTTGGTTGCTCATTGAGGAGCACCAGGAAAATGTGGACACAACCAAGTTTCCATCTCTGTATTTTTCCACAAAAGCCCCAATCTCTAGAAAATGACAAAGAATCTTCCTATCCCATTAGCCCTGACAGTTACAACATTTTACATGTCAGCTCTGAGCCTTGTGCTTGTATGGGTGAAAATCGCTGTGATTGGACAGGGATATTAAATAGGTGAATCCATTTCACTGAAAACCTTTAATAGCTGTCTGTTATTTTATCTGCAAGTAAATTACAGATCTGCAGAAGGCTGTTGCACCAGGTACTGGCATTTCTCTGTGTTTGAGGAGCTTTAAGATGCAAAGTCATGAATCTGTGACTTTCTCAAGTTCAGAGGTGCTTTTCTGTGTTTAATTCAGGATAGCTGATCAGGAGAGTCCCCATGGATATGGTGCATATCAGATGGAGTAGTCTTAGAAGCCTCAAATGTTGAAATCCTCCTTGTGTACTGAGGGTTCTCTCCCTTGAAATGCCTTAGGATAACATGGCATCAGGTTACTCCCAGCATAGAAGCAGCTTTTGCTCCAAGAAGTGGTAGCAGCCCATAAATCCTGTCCCTCCTGACACCCTGTTCCACTTCACCTGCTAAATGCTGCACCTTCCATGTGTGGAAAAGCTTCCAAATGGCAGCAGTTGCTGGGTGCCTTAATAAAGGTAGCTAGAAGGAAAAAGCTGGAACTCTGCCATAATTCCTGTCTCTTTCTCTTTCAGTGTGGTGAAAAAGGTCATTATGCCAACAGATGCACCAAAGGACACCTGGCCTTTCTCAGTGGACAGTGAAGGAGAAGCAGGAGGGTGCAAGGGAGCTGTTACCACTGAGGAAAGGTTTCTGCCTAGCACAATGTCTGGAGCTATTAATCAGGTTGTTTTTTTAATGCCATTACTGAAAGAACTGGTCAGAGGCTGGCTGCTGCTAAGCAACATTTTTGTAACTGTCCCCAACTTTTTTAAGTTTTAACCTTTTTAAAATCGATTTTGGCCTCCGCCTGTTTTCATTGAGCCCTGATGAAAGGTAGATCTAAAAGCCCGTAGATAAACCAAGCCCTTACCTGTGCAGCACTCCACGTAAACACATCTTAGGCCAGTGTTTCTCTAAAGTATTTTCCTTCTGCTACTTTCTCTTTGGAGAACCTGCAGCATTTCAGCCCTGCCTGTGGAAGCAGGAAGACTGACTGGGAAAACTTACCACTTGCAATGCCTTCTCCTCAGTGAGGAAGCAGGGATTCTGCTGTCCTGTAGCTCTTCAAAAGCAAAGTCCTGTTTCCAGGTCAGCCTGGTGAGCTTTTCCTGGTGGCTGACGTAACCCCTCACGTACATCAGGCAGTAAAACCTGTGTCCACTTGCTTTGTTTCTGTGCTTCTTGCTGTAGTGAAGGTTAGGAATCAATCTTCTGGGAGAGAACTGATCAAGGGGAGAATAAATTGGCATCTCTCTGGTTAGCCAGACAATAAGGAACAATGATTATAGGAAAGCTGCATCTGTGCTCAGTTCCCACTTGGAGAAAGGAGGGAAATGAGCATGTCTTGGAGTAGGAATACAGGAGCCTTGTCTCAGCCCCCATCACCCAGCTCACACTGAGCAGGTATTCCCACACTCTGGAGACCAGGAAGTGGGCCTGTATATTCTTATGGAACACTGCTTTTAAAGTGTTGGTAGAGATTCCTTCTGAGAGCAATTTTTGTTTCCAACCCAAACCACATTTATTTTGAGATGACTATTTCAAAAGGGCCAATGACAAAATGTGAATTAAAAGCAAAAAATTGCCCACAATGTGAGCCTTATTGATTCTACCCCCACCTCTTCATTTGCTGCCTGCCTTTATACTTTGTTTTTATTGAAATGTACTGATGGCAAAAGCTGGCTGTGAATTTATTTTTCTTTAAGAACAAGGTAATGTGGCTGGATTAAGAGAAGTGACCAGAGCCTGTGTTGGTGTCAATGATTGCAGTTATTTCACTGTGGAAGTTTCAAGTCTGAAGTCACACACCATCAGACACTTTGTGCCCCCCTCAGACTGAGCTGTGTGATCTGTGAGCAACTGGGCATATGGAAAGGGAACTAAAACACTCCAGTATCTGACCACCTTCCCCACTGAGTTCAGGAGTTCCTGGGCTTCAGCACCAGTTTTCCAACACTGAAAGCCTTCCTGTAAACACTGATGCTCTTGGGAGATTCTTCGTGTCCCTCAGGAAGTGTTTTTCACTCTCTGTACTGTTCAGACATGGATGGTTCAGGTGGGCCCTGCAGTGCCCAGCTCCAGGTGCTGGTGTGACATCGGGGTGTGAGGAAACTCAGAGCTGGGGCCAAACCCACAGATGCTCCTTTAAGCTGCATTTAAGTCAAGAAGAAAAGTTTTCCTTTCATTTATTTTGATGGATTCAAAGTCTGAAGCTTATTCCCATTCAGAATAACCTCCCAGCTTTGGCAATGAGAGGAGGTAGAGTTTTGGTGGAAATTTTGGGTTATCTGAGGCAGTGACAGAAGGAGAGTGCAGACCTGTCTCATCTCAGACAGTGCTCTGCAGTGATGGAAAACTGCCCCAATACCTACAGTCCCTGGTGACAGCCTGACTGAGAACCAGAAACACCAACAAGCCCCAAGCTCAGATATTCTTTCAAATCAAAACATCCTCTCAGCCCCTTGTCCAGCCTGTCCATAATGGCCAGGAAGCAATCCAATGCTTTTATTTTTATCAAGTGAATCAGTTGCAACATTTCCCTCAGGTCTTAATACAACCCAAGGACCAGCTGCTTTCCCTCTGAACTTACCCTGAGGGGTGAAACTCTCAGAAGGCAAATTTATTTGCACAGTACAATTAACAATTCAATTAGGAGAGTGTCAGCTCAGGAAATGTAAAGTGTATGCACTTTTTTATTGGTCACAAGAGTACAGATTTAATATCCATAGTTCTAATGTCTTCTGTCAGGCCAGCTGTGCCAGGAGCTGCACCTCCACCTTCTGATGGTGTTTCAGTGGTACTTCCTCCTGCGGTCGTGCTCTGCAGCAAAGCACAGCAAGTTAATTCTGCTGAACTCACAAGAAAAAAAAAACCCCACCACACCTGAAATTACAAGCAAGAAAACACTCTAAAAAAACCCCTGAGCATGTATTTTCTACGTGCTGTCAGGTCAGACAGGCACCAAGGTCTACACTCTCTTCATTACCAAGAAAATACTCAGTAAGCATCAAGTTTTCTATGGCTAAAAGAAGGTTGTTTGCTGACAATCTTTCATTTCATTTCTAAAAGCAGCAGCAGGTAATTGCTTTTATTCCCCAAGCAACCTTCCAAGCTGTCCTGCACACACTCAGCCATGGTTTTTACTTACTCACGTGACTGTAGCTCCACATGTAGCTGAGGACAACATACCCAGCCAGCACCATGGAGATACCCCCGAGGCCCCCCTTCCTCACATTGATGTATTTGTTGTAGTATCTCTCGTAACCTGTGGAGGGGGAAAGTTTTCAGAGCAGCCAGATGAGCTGTGTGTTACCCTGTGTGAGAAAGAAGCAGCTTGGATTCACAGAACTTCAGGAAATTGTTTCTTACGAAACATCTGAAGGTCTCAGAAGCAAGTCTGAGAGGAGGCAACCTGTGTGTTAGTTGAGCAAGGTGATCTCAAGTTAACAGCTCTAAGCCTTAAAAAAAAAAAAAAAGGGAAAACCCCCCATTTTCATTTTTTCCTAAGTATTATTGTGACTTTCATGAGCTCAAGCTGCTTTGGAATTATCTAAGTCTTCTATACATTACATACACACACATATGTATTATCAAATGCAGACGCTTGCGTTTGACATTATGTTTAAATGTACCTGAATGAGATCTCTACCTAGCAAAGGTGGTCCCAAGTGATCCATAAGAGCCCTGTTTCCTTTTTTACCATTTGTAGGGATCAACTGCTTTTAAATTATTTTTCATTTACTTGTGATCTTGGGAAACCCCGAGATTTTCAGCCAACGGGTTCAGGACTAATGGCAATCCCCTTTATACAAGAAAGAATACTGAGAACAAACATCCGCTGGATAAAGCCCACACGAGAAATAAGTTTACAGATGCAAAAACGAGATGTTACAGGAGAAGCTGCTCTGGGAAGGCAAAACTCGCCATGGAGCAGCCCCTGCGCTGCCAGACGCCCCCGCCCCCAGGCAACATCCACTGCGGCAGCCAAGGGTTCTTGTGTGCTGCTCTCCCGTCAGGAGAGCTCTCCCGCGCTTCTCCGTCAGGAGAACGGATCAGGGGACCCGCACCCTCCGGGCCTCCCCCGCAGCCTCCTCACCTCTTCGCACAGCGCCCATGATGCCGCCGGGGGTGAAGTCCCTCATGGCCAGCCAGCTGCCCAGCTGGCCCAGCTTCACGTCCATCAGCTTCGTGTCCTTGAGGAGAACTGCGGCAGGGAGAGGGAGAGAAGGCGGTCAGCGCGGGGCTGAGGGAGGGAGGAGGGCACCGCGGTCACCTTCATCTCCCCGCACTCACCCGGCGGCTGCGCCATCTTGGTGTGCCCGGAAGGGACGGGCCGCGGGGGCTCACGGGAGGAGGGAAGGGCGGGAACCCGGATGGCGGGCGGGGCGGGGCCGCCGCCATGTTGGGCGTGTCACGCTCCCCTCAGGAGGGAACATGGGAGTCCCGGTGTCGCCTTGAGCCCGTCCAGCCTGTGCTGGTGACGGGACTAGGAGTAATGGGTACAAATTGGAAGCGGGAGAAATTTAGGTTAGATATACGGAAAAAAATTCTCCCTGTGAGCATGGTGAGGACTTGGCACAGGTTGCCCAGAGAAGCTGTGGCTGCACCATCCCTGGAAATGTCCAAGGCCGGGTTGGATGGAGCTCAGGGCAACCTGGGATAGTGGAAGGTGTCCCTGCACATGGCAGGAGGGGGAATGAGCTGATCTTCAAGGTCCTTCCAACCCCTTAACAGTCCATGATTCTGTGATCTCCTCTCTGGGATTCCCAGTGGGGGCTCCACACGCTGCCCCACATGCCACAGGCACAGCCAGCCTGGCAAGGGACTGGGGCACCTGAGGGATTTCCCCTACATTTCTAGTCCAGCAGGTCCCTTCAGCAGCTGGGCCCCTCCTTAGGGGATGGTAAACAACTCCTGAGCATGTCCTTCAATCCCCCAGGGCAGCGCCTCGCACCGTCCCACGTTAGGGGGTGTCAGGTGCCCTCCTTGCAGTGCTTCAGATTGTGAGAAAATATAGAAAAATTCACAAGTTGTCATCAGCATCTTCACACGTCTCTATCAGCAATCTTGCGGATGTCCCACAAATGAACCTTTTCCAGTGTGTTCTTAAGTTGCAACTCTAACACGGTAAATATGCGCTCACAGACAGTATATACTGCAACATACATTGAAATTGTTGTCATTTATTGTACTGTAAGAAGTCCCTTTTCCGTGCCCACTGAGGACTTTTCCCTGTGGGAATATGATGTGTTCTACTACAGCTGCTGTGGAAGGGTCAAAGGCAAAAGGAGAGGCTGGGTTGGGGTATACGGTGTAAATAAACCCACATAACCAGAGTGGTAGAGCAGTTAATGTGCAGATAAAGACAAATTTTGCCTTCCTGTAACAGGAATCATAGAATATCCAGAGTTGGAAGAGCCCCATAAAGATCATCCAGTCCAGCTCCTGGCCCTGCACAGACACCCCAACAATCCCACCATGTGTCTGAGAGCGTTGTCCAAACACTCCTGGAGCTCTGGCAGCCTCGGGGCTGTGCCCATTCCCTGGGGAGCCTGTTCAGTGCCTGACCACCCTCTGGGGGAAGAACCTTTTCCTGGTATCCCACCTCCCCCTCACCTGACACAAGTCCAGCTGTTCCTTTGGGTCATGTCCCTGCTCACAGGGAGCAGAGATTGGAGCTGCCCATGCGCTGCTCCTCGCGAGGAGCTGCAGCCCCCGATGAATCTCCCCTCAGTCTCCTCCAGCAGAACAAACCAAGTGACCTCAACCACTCCTTGTTTGGCTTCTCCCCTAGACCTTTCCCCATTTTCATAGCCCTCCTTTTAATTGCTTTATATCTTGTATTGCGGTGCCCAAAACTGCATCCAGAACTTGAGATGAGACTGCACCAGCTCAGAGTAGAACGGGAAAGAGCCACCCAGATTTATTTCCTGTTCCCCAGAGCCTTTCTGGGGCGCTCAGGCCCACCCTGAGCACACCTGCAGCCCTGGGTGGTGGCACCAGGTGGGACTCCAGCAGGTGTCACTCGCAGGCAGCGGCTGCGGCTGATGGTCCCCGTGTAGTGACCTCTAGAGGCTTCAGATCCTCTCGTGCAGGTTCATAGCAGTGTCAGGGTTTGTTGTTTATTGTGCCGGAGCTGAAAAGCAAAGTGCTGCAGCGGTAAACAGGGAGCAGCCGTTCCCCCGCTGCTCCTGACAGGTCAAACAGCACCCCGGGATTCCTGGATATGAAATCTCCATCCCACAGACGACTGGTAGAGCGGATCAGAGATGAAAACTAAATTAAGGATGCTGAAAGGAGCCCTGCGGGCTCCTATATAAACACTAATCTCTGCAGCTTTTATTTCTCTTAGGTCGCAGAATCTTATTCCACACTCTCTCCTGCCACTGCAGGATTCTTGAAATCTGCAGGGTTGTGTTACCTGGTATTAAATGAGGTGAGGGACCTGTGCTGTTTCAAGATATATGGAGCTATGTCACACATCAGAGGCTGGTCTCTGTGTCTAGCTTCATCCTCTATTTTACCAAAATTAATTTATTTATATTGAATAGTTCTATAACATATAACATATAACATAACATTACATAATGGAAAAAAAAGCAGAATGATAACATTGCTGCCTGATTTTTAAATTTTTTTCCCCTCATTAACAGAAAGTAAGATTAGGAAAATAGAGTGTGTCTGATCACCTGAAGAAAGGATTCCAAATTTAGACCCTGTTAAATGAGTTTAAAATCCTCTTATTAAATTATCCTTTATTTTATTATTGGACTTTACCGGTAACTGTCATTTTATGGCTGAAGTGTCCCCTGATGAACTACTATGTGCCCTTTTTACAGTACTTACAGAAAATCATGCTCCAAACTTGCTTCCCTCGTTCTTGCAAGGCAACCTATTGTTTTAAATAGGATTACTCATGCAAGGGAGATTAATTCACCTACAGGAAGAAAGCCAGTGGCGGGGGCCCTGTTTTAAGGAGTTCCCTGCAGAGCAGAAGAGCACATAAAGCTGCTCAAACTGCTTATAGAAAGATCTGGAGAAATTTGGATTGTTAGGGTAAGAATGGAAATCCTTAATGAGGATCCTTCTGCAATGCAATTAGAGGGAGCAGTGACTCAAGCCTTGGCCTGAGCTGCCCATGCTGGCAGGGTGAGAGGAACAGGGCTGTTCTCTTTATGCCACCTTAACTTGACCCAGCAGGAAGAGTGAAATGGTACAGATGTGCAGGAGGTTTTGCTGCACATTTCCTTCCTTTGACCTGTGCTGCTAGCCAAAACTCAGGGTCTTGTTGGTTGATCCAGATGGGAGGAGGAGGGACAGAGAAAGGTGTTTCTGATGTCTTTCTGTTTGCTTACAAGAATTCTCACAGCCTGTCTTTCCTGACCACAGAAGAACTCACACACTGAGAGCCAGTTGCCTTACTTAGAGCTCCAGACCTGCTGCAGGAAGCAATGTGACCCCAAATCCTTGTATGTATTCCAGGTCTTATATCAATGATTGTTCAGGCTCTTTGAAGTTTCCGTTCTCTGCTTGTTTCCATGCTCTTTCTTTCTCTTCCTCCACCTGAACCATAGCATCCACACATAACCATCTTTCCTTTTAATATCCTACTCCAAACTGTCCTCCCAGAGCCTTCAGGTTCTTGAGCAATCTTGTATTGTGGGTGGAAATAGACTTAATGTCTCCTTCAGCTACCCTAAATAAAAGCATGCAGTTAATCCTACCAATTTCGAGAAGGTTTAGCCCAAACTCTAAAAATAAAAGCCTAATGGAGTGTTGCCCTGAGGTTTTCATCTTAGTGAAGACCTCTCTAGAAAATGCTGTGAAGTTTGTAAGTAATGGCATAGAAATAATAGAAGTAGAAATAGAAATAAGTTCAAAAAACACAGAGTGTTTTGCAAAAGACATCAATGGATACAAAAGAGATTTCCTTTCTCCACTAACAAGGGTAACACATAATATTGCAGCTTTCAGTCCAAAGATTTAGTTGTGGCCCAAAAAGTTAAGTCACACTTCATCTGAGTTGCTGAAAAGGAGAAGTAAAAAGCAGAACAGCCTCCCTCGGAGGTTGGGATCATTTTTCCTGTTCCATGTGCCACCCTTTGAAGACTCAGGGTCTCCCCTGGGTGGTCAGTGGTCCTGTAGGAATATACAGACACAGTGTCTGTAGCTCTGTGAGGTAGCACAGAGTGGCCTTCAGGAAGGTCAAGAAACGAGGATTTACCTAAATGATCCCGTGCCCACTGAAACAGATGACAAAGCACCCAGTGCTTTTAATAAAGGACCAAACCTTCAGTGGTTTGTAGACCAGATACAGTTCTGAAACATGTGGTTTGGCACAGGGTGTCTCTTGGCTCCAAAGCACTCATTTCAATCTGATGAATTCCCACCAGCACAGGTTAAGGAGCTGCAGCCATCAAGGAGAAGGAGAAATCACGGGCTACCAGCACTTGCAGAAGCTCAAAAGAGACGCACATTCTATCAGCCAGTAATTTGGAGAAAAGTTATGGCCCCAGGCTGCTTCATCCAGTGAGTTATTTTTTAATTGTATGAACAGTTTGGTGTGGTGAGAGCAGAGCAGCTGCTGGGGTCTCAGCCTCGTTCATCTAAAATTGTGCTTGCAGTGGAAACCAGACTCCAGCGTTGAATAGGATAAGAAAAGGGTGTGGAGTCTGAAATCTCTTCCATGGCCAGACTTCCTCAGGAAAATGGTGAATTGCCTTGCAGAGATAATAATACCTAGGGATTGACATGGCAAAAGCAGTTGAGAGAATGAACCTGTGATTGCAAGCAGATTGCTTGCTCTGTGTTATTACAGAGCCATTTTCCTTCATCAACCTCAAAACACTTTGCAGAGGAGATCACTTACCAATGATTAATAGTTTAGCATGTACATAGTTCTTTTCTCCTTCACAGCACTTGAGTGTTGATGCATCTTCGTGCTTCTCTGATAAAATGTGTACGTTAATGTTATGATTATCTTATCAAGTGGTGAAATTTGAGCCCTGGGTTTAGGACTGAGGAGGGGGAATTCCTCCCTCCTCCTTTGGTCCCATCTTGCTGGCCTTTGCTTGTACCTGGTGTCAGTTGCAAAAGTACCTTATTTTATTATTCTTTGATCAGCCTGGTGGTTAGCTAAATATATACCTGTGGGGAGATAATTACATGCTATCAGTAGTAAAGTGTACTAAAATAATGTACGTTAATTAAAACACTTGCAAAACCAAAGCAGGAATTTTCACAGAGATAAATCTGCTGCAGCAACAGCTGTATCTGAGGCTGCTTCCCAGAGACAAACACAAAAATAAAACCATGGACCAGTAAAACCCAGTTTCTTCATTCTAAAAAGAGGAAAGACGTACCCACTGGGAGTGGCACAGTGGTATCAGTCCAGAAGGGCAGGGTGATCTGCCTTCATTAGTGGGGGAAGATTGGCGTGAAGAATCCCATCTTATCCATATGTCTGTTTGGCTAAGTGTCAGTGGCCCAGCAGGAGGGATGTACAAATGGGCCTCATATTATCAGGGGAGGATTTGGAGACTAATTAAATGATGTGACAAAGACTTAAAAAACCCCACCTTGTTACCGTCTTTGAATCCACCGCCACTTCCTCCAGCACAATCCTTGTATTTCTCCTTTCTTCCCACATTTATGGCTGATGAAAATAAATGTGGAAATTGTCTCTCTGACCTTCCCAGCTGAAGCAGCTGATGGCTGCTTTCCCTCTCCTACCTTGTTTCTTGGAAGAAGCTCAGTTGGCACTGGTGGCTTTGGGACATTATTGCCTCCACAGCCCTGTGGCACCTGTTGATATTGTTTCCTGCAGATTCCAGACCACAGCCAGTCTCAACTCAGCACATCTTCCCATTGAGAACTGGAAGGGTTTGTATCCCAGGCTTTCTCTTCCTGAAAGCTGCAGTCACTTCACCTGTGACAGCAAGGAGATGTGAGGCTGAAGCAAGTGCTAAGGAGGCAAGAAGCACAGCTGTGCCAGTGAGACCTCAGGTTTGTACCAGTGGGTGAGCTGAGCATCTTCTTGGAAGACACAAAGGAATCAGAAGGTTTGTAGGGCTGCAGTGGGAGAGCCACAGCTCAGCCCCCACCAGCCAGTTGTGTCTCACCACATGTAGCCCAGGCCTTCCTACTTGCACATCTGGAGAGTTAGACCAAGGCTCTTTCTCTAATTCATACATGCAGTTGCCATTGGATTCATGTGTTGATCACTTGGTGAATGAGTTGGTGCTGCTCCATCTATCCCCCCTTTTCTCAGTGCTCTATGGATGCACGTGTTTGTTTGCATCATTCTCTCCTGGCACATATCCCCATGGTTTTGTTGTCATACATCCTCACAACAGCGATCCTTTGCACTCCCTCCCCAGTCTGCACCAGATCAAATTCTAGCTTTTTCCTAGGTAGTGAAATGGCGTAACAGATCTGTCTAATCAGGCTTGCCCCATGGCCATGTTTTCCTACATGCTCCTAAAGCCAGGGTGAGAGGGAGATTCCTCTCTAAAGATCAGCTAAGAGTCGGGTGGGATTTCAGGCATGAGACTCTGACATTCGAGCAGGGCACATGGGCACTCCCCTTCCCTCTGCTCCGCGGTGTGGACTGGGAGGGACCGCAGGGGACCTGGGCAGGGGAGCCAAGCAGCAGCAGGAAGCATTTGAATGTATTTCATTTCAGGGTGACCTTTAACAGGTGTGGATTTACTGATGGGGAGGGGAGAGGGAAGTAAGCGAGGGATTAAAGGGACTTTACCCTCCCTCCACTTTAAGCACCAGCTTGCACAACATTCCAGGACTGTGAGCTGCAATTTGTGGCTGTGTTGCTTTATATCTTCTGCCTCCTGGGTTCCAGGCAGGTTGTGGCTGCCCCTGGGCTTTAGTATGGCTAGGGATTCAGTGGAAGGCATTGAACTGCCAGGTGCCTCAGATATAAATCTAGGAAGTGGGGTGGGAGGGGGGAAATTCCCCTCTTGTCCGCAAGAATTGGCGTTTAACCTTTAGTGGAAGTGCACAGTTCAGGCAAACACAAGGTGTGTGATATATTCCCTGGGCGACTTTGCCTGGCGATGTTCTCTTCTTGATCCACTGCTGCTGTGTGCTGTTGAAAAGCTGCTTTGCACTAACCCAGCGCCTGCTGCAGTTCAGTGATGGATTAAAGCAACTCTCCATTTTCCTTATCCCTCTCCAGGGGGAGTTGTAAAGTTTAATTAATTACTTTTTGTAAAACATGATGAGATTCGTGGATGATAAATGCTACACAAATGCAGAGTATTTTTTAATGAGCACTGTATGACGGCTGCAACAAAACGCTTGTTTAATCAAACTGATCTGAGCTGCAAAAAAAAATCCTCACCCTGCTGCTATCAAACAGGAATCAAGTACTCTGCCTTTCATGGGCTATTGGTTTTGAGGATCCCAAGGCATTTTTCAAAACTTTAGCAAAATAAGAAGGCAAGGAACATATTTGTCTCTGTATTTTATAGATCTTTCCCTTTATGTGTGCAGTTTAGATTATGTAACAAACCACTTGGCAACAGAGAAGGGAAAGATCAGTTAATGGTGTGGCTGGATGTCATGGCTGTGTGACAGGGTGTGTGTACCTGCTCCAGTTTTACCTGGCCACATCAGGCACCACACTTCTGGCACTGTATATTTTGTGTTTTAGAAGTTTTCCAGTTTTAGCCATGTGAAATCATCCAAGCTGCAGCATCTCTGGTTCTCCTTCCTAAGCAAATGAGGATAAAATGAAGCCTAGGAATGTTGGTCTTCATTGCACACTGCAATGTAAATCTACCCAGGGAACTAGAGGTAGTTTCCATACTGGAAACTGCAGCCTGGTGTAAGGACAAGCAGGGTGCCATTTATTTTTCTGGAATTCAGTCAGGAAAAGAAAGAGTAATTTCTCAAGCTAAAGGACCAGCCTTGGGCTACTCAGTGGGTAGAGCTTCAGCCATACACTTCTTGCAGAAAGCGCCTTCTGCTGTTATTGGAATGCTGAAGCGTCCGATCACCAGTGAACAGAGGAGATACGACTTGAAGCAGCACTTAGAGCAGAGCCTGGAAGGAGCAATCTAAGATTTCCATCCTGTGATGACACAGCCCGGTCCCAGAGCCTTTGGGATCCGAGGATGCTCCCAGCAGAGGTTACTATAGCTTCTGGCACTGGTGTTGCAGGACTGAAATGATGGCAGCAGGCAGGCCCTCTGTACTTCATACCCACTGCAGTTTCCTTAAAGCTGCTGCTTTCCAAAATTTGCCTTTTCTGGACCTTTTATAATCTCTGCTGCTTTTGGCCAGATGGATTTTTCCTTAAGGGGAGAAGAACAGGAGGAGAATGGCCTCAATATAGATATTGTCTGGCTGTGCTGAGAAGGAAAACGAAGACAGAAGAAATGAGCTGTTGAACCCATGGTGTTATGAGAGGGATGAGTGAGACATTTTAGGGAATAACCAACCAATCAGCCAATCTCACAGGCAATTTGTCTTTCCTCATTAAAAGGCAACACCATAGTGGGAGAAATGTAGAGCCATTCTTCAGAAGATTTATTGCCCTGTAGCATCTGCGTGAGAAAACTCTAAGTGCTGAGTAGAGCAGGAAATTGGAAGTAGATTTGCACAACCTGCAATTCAACAAAGTTCTTGGATCTTCTGTGGAAAGAAAGTGCTGGGATTTCAGAGCTGGCTCTAGCTTGTAAGGCTTGCTCAGTCCTGGGAGAGAAACCAGTGTAGGTTTGGTTAGAGCTGATGGAGGCTTTCTTATATACTGGTCTAGCTAATAAGAACATCCCAGCGTGCTGCTTTAACTGGAACAGATGGAAATACTTCCCAGTGCTGTGATGGATCTAACTGTGCCTATGATTAGTGAACCAAGTATATTGATATGAGCTACTGGAGTTCACTGGACCTCTGACAAGAGAGGGGTGCCTGTGTTCCCTGCTGTGAATGTATCTCTTTACAGCCCTCTGTATGTACAGCATTTTCTCAGAAACCAGCCTCAGGGACAATTATACATTAATAGCTACTTCTTTCAGAAGCAGCCAGCCCTGCTCCTGAGAAACAGCTATTTTCAGGCAGTCTTGTTCCTGTGGAACTGCTATTTTTAGTGAGTTCTATTTCTGAGGCCAAAAAAAGAAGAAGAAGCCATTTCTGTATCCCTCCACCATGGCCCAGACCCACTGGCTGTGGTTGACTTGCATTTTGCTATAAACATTTCCTCTTTACATCTCAGTAGCCTGAAGAAAGTGGTTCTCCAGCCATTACAGAAAGCAGCAATCTGAGCTGGGGATAATTATACAGGGAGGGCTTGTGGGAGGCAAAGCCGTGCTCACATACTATAGATTCCATTAGAAGGAGTTGGGAGATGTAATGGGGCTCTCGTGGGAGATGCAGGACTTTTAGATACCTAATTTGGAAGTCCGTTCTGGTATCCATTTTCAACATCCCAAGAGAAATGATTAATCCTGTACTCCAGGTTTCTCTGAATCAGTTTGTAGCTGTAGTAAATATGGGCTGAACACGATAACGTCACTGGTGCTCTGGGTAAATGACTTGAGGCAAGAGGAGCTCAGGGTCCGTGGCCGTTAACTCACTGTGCACCCTCATCTGGCAGCAACTGCAACTCAGGAATCTGCCACAGAGATAAAAGAGGCTCCGTCAGAGCTGAGGAATGTGGCGTTTTGCAATATAAGTATCTCATATGCTGAAGGCCCCATAAATGCACCCCAGCAGTGCTGTGTTCTCATTCCTGCAGCATCCCAACAGCCGGGACCCGGAGATCTTCCGTATGTTTTTGTGGCTGTGGCCTTTCAAAGGGCATTTGGTAGATGCAACCACATGAAAATTCCAGTAATACCTTTTTGTTATTTGCGGGTTTAATGCAAATGCTGGTGTCCTGACACAAGGGTGAAGTGAGTCTCACCATGCTGAATCTGTTCTGAATTTGAGTAGTGCCTGTGCAAAGTTCATCTCAGGTGTGTTGTGATCTCTTCCCTACAGCTCCTTCTGCCTCTGATTAGTGTGTGGCTGAAAGTGAAGGTTTAGATTAATTTTGTTGCCCAGAGAAGCTGTGGCTGCCCCATCCTTGGAAGTGTTCAAGGCCAGGTTGGACGGGGCTTGGAGCAACCTGCGATAGTGGAAGGTGTCCCTGCCCATGGCAGGGGCTGGAACGAGATAAGCTTAAGGTCCCTCCCAACCCAAACCATTCCATGATTCTATGAACAGTGACATCAGGAAAGAACATAGGTTGGAACCATGGCTTGCAGGATTGTGTGCACTGGTGGATCTTTTCTTGGCAGGGTGTTGCTTTCTGGATTCAGCAGAATCAGCAGCTTTAGTCTTTTGCAGGGTCACAGCAGTGCTGAAAAAAGCCCGCCCATCCTTGCTCCAGCACCGTTTGCTCAGGGGCTGCTCTCGGAAGACTCTGGGGTGTGTGTGTGTGGTCTGAAGGTCACTCTTTCTCGGGAAGAGGCTCTTCTTTCCTGTCTGAATGAGAAGGGGAGGCTGTTGGCAGTTCAGCCTTGTAAGCAGTTTCCCTTCTCTTTTGTGCAGGCAATACTGATGAACTTGGTCTCTAAGTGAAGATTATTTATCTTGTTTTTAACCCTCTGCAGGAGAGGAACTCAGTTGTGTTCGTCCTGCAAAACCAGACACTCCTCCCGCCCCTCTTTTTATAAAATATTCCTCCTATCCTCCCATCTCCACGAAAAGTCATTATCTCTGGACCATTTCTTGAAACCCACTTGCCTTTATATTCTGGTCATAAGCAGAGAATTGTTCAAAGCACGAGTGAATCGCGGCTGCTTTTATCACAACGAGAGCCCATTATTGGCACTTTTCCCTTTTTACTGCTTCACTAGAGAAAGGCAGGCAAAAAATGGGACAGAAATCTAGGAAATGAATGGTAATTTACAGTTCACAAAGGAGCAGTAAAAATTAATTAGCTGTCTGAGGATCCGTTCCGACCTGGGCCGTGGAGTTTGTGCCAGCTCTTTGCGTTGCATAAACTGGCTGTGCTGTGCTAGGCTGCTGAGATCAGGCTTGTGCTGTGAAATTAAGGCTTGTTGCTGAGGTAGAAGTCCTTCAGGGCATGCAAAATGTGTATGCACACCTAATTTGGTGTGCCAAAGAGACATGATGGTGCATATAACTCAGGTCATTACATGCTCAACTGGCTACTTAAGTTGTTCACTATTAGTTGTCACAGTAACTGCTCATGTAAATTACTGATGCAGTTATTCACATAATTTAGCACTGGGCTCCTTTGGAAATCCAGGCCTAATTCCTCCTCTTTTTCTAAGATGGTGTCTGCACAAATGAAACACACTTTACACACCATACCCATATGGTCCAAGTCCAAAAGGGGACAGAGCCCCAGAGGGATCAGAAAAGTGACAAGACACTGTCCCAGCTGGGCTCTGGGCCAGTTTGGTCCTGCTGTGGGATGCAGGAACTGAGCAACTCCAGCATCTTGCCAATCATGTTGCCAGCCCTCCAGTCAAGCCTGAGATCCCCACCTGGAGAAAGAACTTCACAAATCAGAAATGTCCTAATTTGGATCCTTTTTTGGTACATAATTTTCAAAACTGTAATTTCCATTTGAGAACTATTTGTCCTGATCCTGAGCGTCAGCTGAACTCTCTTTTTTTTTTTTCCCTGTAGTTTAATTTAGGCAGCAGATGCCATCAGAATGTTAATGCCTTCTTAATTCTCACCTACATGCTTTTATTCTTATTAATTTGTTATCTGGGGCTTTAATATTCTATTTTTTTCCTGCTTTGATCAGTTGAAATAATTTGATGGCAGCATTTCAACAGGGCTTGCACTGGGGAAGTGTGTAATGGTGCATCACCAATGTGTGTTGCTGTGTATCCTGCAGCGTGCTCAGCTGTTGTACTGCCAGAGCAGGAATCATGTGATGGTTTTAGGTGATTATAGATGAGGCCTTACTTATCCCTGCTGTGAACAACTAGAGAGGGAACAAGCTTTAAGGGCAGTTTCCCTGCTTCAGGATTTTGCCCACTGCAATCAAGGGTTGGCGATCCAGGAGTGTGATCTCTGTGGAAGTGCAACTGAGCTTGCATCCAACGTGCTTGGATGGCTGCCCGGCCACAGCGGATGCTTTCAGTCAGCACCCTTAAACCACTGCTATGGGGAGGCCAAGGAGGTGTCCCCACAGCATTCCCTGTTCCCAGCTCGAGGGCTCAGGGATGGCGTTTCCTGAGTGAGAGCCATGGGGAGTGGGGCAGGGATCATTCCCAGCTGGAGGATGGCACCTCCCAGAACCAGGGGGCAAAGAAGTGGAGGTGGGTGGGTTCTTTGGTGCTCTCCAGGCGATGCCAGATCTGACTGCACAGGAGTGTCTCTGTCACTTGGGTGCAGGGAGGCAGCAGGTTTGGCTTCTGAGACAGATTTAGTGAATGTTACCTAGGAAAGGATGTTCCAAGCTGTCTAGAAGTAACAAAAATAAAGTTAAGGAGTGATAGAGAGAATTAATGGTTTTACTAATTTAATCAAAACACTTCTGAAAGGAAGATGAAGGGAAGTGCCCAAGTCCCAGACAGTTTCTCACTCAGTGTGGTTCCCTCCCTCCTGGCAGCAGAGAGAGGGGAGGCCTCGACAAACTTTACTGGCTACTTTGGTAAAGCCTCAATAGGCAAAGAAGCCCTTTTGCCCATTAGAGGTTGGGAATGACCCAAAATTTCTCTTTTCACTGAATATTATCTACAGTGTGAGGGGTGCAGGAAGTTGCCAAAATCACATGGTTGGCTTTTAAAAGGATTTTAAGGAAATTTTTAAAGGTGATGTTTGTGTTCAAGTGAGCAGTGGCTGCTTTTGCATTCCCGGGTATGTGTGAGTTGAGTCCCACTCCAGATGTGCCTTGTATAGACTGTTGTGAATAACTGGCTGCTCTGTGTGGAGTTTTACGCTGGATCTGTGCTCCAAGCCAGGCAGATTCCAGCCAGTACTGTGTGCTTGGAAGTGCTGATGGGGTTTATTGGAGCACAGTGACTGCAGACCAGAGCTCGCTCATGTCCAGGCAGCTTGAAGGGTGACTGAAATTGTAACGATCTTGTGAAGGAAAACCTCTGCATTCAGACCAAAGGCTGCATAAAGCAGGGCCTGGGTAACAGCTGCATCCAGCAGTTTGGTGGGAAAAATCTGAGCAGAGTGAAGCTGTGGCTTTCATTTGGGCAGACGGAGTCCATCTGTTGATGGGATCAGGGATGGGACAGCATCCTCTGGAAAGCTGGGATTAAGATACACTGGCGGTGCATGCAAATTAGGCATCAGATTATGCACATGAGAAGCACGACGATCTTCTGGTATTTTGGTTGGCTTCCAGGTTCGGATTTGGAGTCCTTTATTTCTGGTGCATGAAGGCAGCAGCTGATGTGCTGAGCCTCAAAAGATGCCTCTGCCTGCAATGTCCGGATTCCAGCAGGACCCAATGAAATG
Organism: Ifrita kowaldi; assembly: GCA_013398055.1. Taxonomy (NCBI): domain Eukaryota; kingdom Metazoa; phylum Chordata; class Aves; order Passeriformes; family Cinclosomatidae; genus Ifrita; species Ifrita kowaldi. The sequence continues at coordinate 258,360 of VZRS01008009.1, forward strand.
GCAGCACACATCCAGCTCAAGCTGTTCCCCTTCCCCCTGTACTCCTTCCAAGGGACAGTGGATCCTTCTGCAAACCATTCCCAGCTTGGATAGAGGTGCCAAAGGACCTTGTGCAGGCTTTGCCCTGCCCATCACCCTGGCAAGGAAGGCCCATTAAGAGGTGACAGCTTTCTGGCTGCTGTGAGGTGCTGCATGACACATTGGGTATTGTGTGTAGGACTTGAAGAGGTCGGTGAGAGCTATCTGAGTCATTCATTACCCACTGAAGTAGGTGAGTGACTGCTGTTGTCCTTATCCTTTTAGAGAAGGATGCTCAAGCACAAACAGGTTGGGATATTTAGTGAAAGTCCCGAAGGAGGAAGTATCACAGCTCAGAAATAGTGCTTGGTCCCATGCTCAGACAATAATTCTTCACTTGTTTCTCTCTGAAAATCATGTACTAAGCATTAGTGTTATTAAGGCTGGTCAGCTCATGCTGCATAAACACCATAATGGGAATTTAGTCTTTTCTGCTGTTTTTTGGTAGTCCATGAATCAATCCTGGTTCACCAAACAGCTCCCGCTGTGTCTGCATGATGAGCTTCCTCTCTTGGTGTTCTGTGTGCTTGGTTCATTCAATTCACATGGGGGTTTTTTTCTGATTCTTGTTCAGAGGAATAAGTCTCTTTTTAAAAACAAAGAAACCCTAAATATTTGCTGCCAGCATTCCCTGGGGCCGCATGGAAGGATTTGTTCTTTAGGCTTCCTGAATGGTTTCTTTGGTTTGCGGGAGCTCTCACACCAGTCCTGAACAATGTTGTTATTTGTATCATTATTGCATCCAGACACTGGCTTGGGCACCAGTGGTGCAGGTGCTGGACAAACACCAAGCAGCTGGGTGGTCCTTGTCCCAAGGAACTTACGAGATCAAGGTTTGCAATGTGATGCAAGTTGGATCTGTCTTCATCCTTCCGGCTCCAGTGCCTTGTGAGAGGTAAACAGTAGAAAGAACAGAGTGAGAAGGTCTGAGATGTGTCTGAGGTAATCTCAGGATAATGGGGAATAGAGGAATTCATATACATACACTGGAAGTATGTATAAATGAGGGATTTGAAGAGGCCTTCTGTCTGCTTGGGAACAACTAGAATTCCTGATAAATAAGACTCAGCAATTCATGTGACAACTAGGGTGGTCCTGATTTTTAACCAATAAAAGAATCAGCCTCTTGATCCCCAGCTTTTCTGCAGTATCTGTTTCTTTTTCTTCTTCCTTTTCCCAGCCAAATCCTCCAACATACCCAGAAAAGCCTGTTCTTTTCCCAGCTGGCTGCATCTCAGCGGGCAGAATCTGTGGCCCTCTCCCATTTCAGGCCCGTTTGACCTTGCCTTGTAACCAGATGTTTCACTGGAGAACATACACTTGGGAGAGCCTGGGTTGCACTCAGCTGCTGGTGAACTCTCTGCCTCGGTCAAGCGGCTGTAAACAAAACCAGCCCAAGAAAAACAAACCTTTTCTAAACTGAGTTGGCCAAGGACGGAGCTGAATCCAGAGATGCAGATGGCCATTAGCATGTTGATGAGGCTGCAGAGAGGAGCTCATCTGCCATCCCTGATCTTCCACTATTGGTTTCACTCAGATAAGGAGTTATTTTTTTGGAGATTTCAAATATTGTTCCCCCTGATTTCCAGGAGTTTGGAGATACACAGACCCCTTCCAATGCTGCCGAAGGCACTTTGTACCGTCTGCAGCTGTCCATTCATTTGAGTGAGTTTTTGGCCAAGAGTATTTAGAAAGTGGTGGCTTGGTGGCCTGAAAGTCTCAGAAGAAGGACTCACAAGAACACCATAGCAAAATGGTGTTTTTTCATTAGGGACATCCTTTCTTTTGAGACGTATGTTGGGATTGTTCCCCTGGCTTATTTAGACAGGTTCTCTGTAGAAATGGTTCTGTCTTCCTCACTTGATCAGGAGAAGATGTGAGGAATGTATTCAGGGGTAAAAGCTACAGCAGGAGTTTAGATTGTCAGAATGTCTTCTTTGGATGTGGGAAGTGGCCAACCCTTGGAGCTCCCATTTTGCACAAGATACAGTGGGATGCTCATTAGCTGAGATGTGGGGAGAGCTTCACTTGCAAGGGGGTCTCTAGAACAGCATGGGGTCTCCTCATCCTGTAGCGAGATGCAGTTTGGTTTGGACCTGGGGTTCAGATCTGAGAAGGCCTTTTTCCATTTGAGTTGTGCATGGCCAGGTTAGAAAATGGAGGCAAGATTTGCCCCATCATCTCTGAACGGAATAGGTTCCTGATCCATAGCCATTCTCCAGTGAAAGGGTGTATTAAGCCAAATTGAGATCTGTGGGAGAGGGATTGCTTGGCACATGGACCCCTGCTGTAGCAGGGGGATGGATACCTGTGACCGAGCACTGTACACACTGAATTCTGTTGATGTCCACATCAGTGATTTCTCCTCCACAAGGGTCAGGCTTGCCTGTCCCCAAACATATGCTAACACTCAGCAGACATTCACCACTGTGTTATTTACCCAATATTCAGTATTTTTTCAGAGGAAAATTTGCCATCTCCTGCGCCTATTTGTGTACTACTCCACTTTCTACAGCCAAGTACTAGCTTGCTGTAGGAAATATCGAGGTTATGTGGCTACAGCCTATGGACAGTTTCTCCTCTGATCCATCTCTGGCCCCATAAATCATTTTTAATAACCAGAGTGCTCTTAATGCACTTCTAAAGTGGGCTAGATCTGTTTAACCTAATCTGAGTATTAAAGCTGGTTACAGTGATATCTGAGCACCTGTGACTTCCTCAGACCAGCTAGAATTCAGGACTGAGAAGCCAGTGGCTTTTCCTGTCCATGCTGTACTGACACATCCTTTCTGGGGTGATTGATGCCTTGCAGAGATGGCATTAGGGTCAGTTACACCAAGGTAAGAAGTGATGAATGAGACCACAGGGCAGATATTCCTTTTAGATTCCCAAATAAAAGGGTTTTCAGACTCTCCAGACCTTGGCTTCAGCATCTCAGGTTGCCATTCTTCTTTTGTAAGAAACTCTGGGGGTTGCATTGCTCAGCCAGCTGGGCACAAGGAGAGAGCTGGAAAGAGGAAGGGATCTGCTAACACTATTTTGCCCTCTGTGCTTAGATCGACACTTCGCTATGTTTTAAACATCCGCTTCATCATTCCTGCTGTCCGGTATCCCACTATGGCCCCAGCAAGAGCTATTTTAATCCCTCATCATTCATCAGGAGGCCCCTTCCTGTTCCCTTTCTATCTGCTCCCACAAGCATGTGTGTGCATCTCTCCCCTGAGAAATCCCCTGGGGTGGCTGTTGTCGGAAAGGTCACCCAGGGATATTCACAAACAGCAGGTGTAAAATTAACAACTGGTGCGATTCCAATCATCTGGCAGGAAGGAAAACATTGGACGATAGGTAGAGCCAGGGTAAAGTTTCCAGCTGAAGGCTCGTTGCCTGATATAGGATGGCAGATTGGTGGGCTGGGAACTCTCCTAGGAATGTGAAACCGATAGGGTATTAGCAGCCCCCCTGCCCCTCCAACACAATTGTTTTCAGCTTGCTCAAAAATATTTGGAAATGTTACCAAGCGGGACGTGTGGGTGAGAAGGCATCCTCCAGCCAATCAGCCGGGGAGATTCCAGCCCTCCCCTTGAATTTCAAGCTTTTGTTTTCCCTGATGGAAGGGAAGGTGAATCCTCCATGATACATTTAGGGATCTTAAAGCATTTTGGATGAGTTCCTGCAGGGCACTAACAAGTGGTGGTCTCAAGGATTGCGGAAATTGCGGAGAGGTGGCAAGAGAAATCGGTGGGTATATGATCAATACTGATTCTGGCACCTTATAATTTTTGTTAGTGGAACTGATTTTAGCTGCATGAAACAATAGGAGTTTCACTCAGTAATGGCATCTGGATGGCACAAATCTTCTGGAGGCGTGAATGGAATGGTAGATCCTGTTAGACCTTGACTAATGTCAGCAACCAGAACGGTGGCTTGAGTTGAGGAGCATAGGAGTAAGATTTACTGTGCTGTGGATGTATCCAAGGAAAGTTGGCAGCACTGAACACAGGGAAGACAATGGGGAATGGCAAAGAAGTTTGAGAAGTTTGGTTTAAACTGTGGTGAGCCGAGGTGTTCTGCAAGTATTGAAGTGAGTGCTGTAGCCGTTCCCAGCATGGAGAGTTTGGATAGAGGTTTTACCTAACACACGGCCTTTCCTCTGCTGGAGTTCAGCATGGAGTTCTGGCCTATATGGAGTAAAAGCAAATGTATGGGGTCACTGCACCTCACAAGCTCATCGGTGCCTACAGCTCTGCGGCTTTTTCAGTCTCCTCTGCCCCTCTCCTTCCCCACCCTCAAAGTTCTCAGTGTGACGTGACACTAGGAATCCTTTGGCAAAATGTTACCACACCACAGCCAGAACTTGTAGGCTCCTGTTCAGCTCACACAGTGTCCATCCTCTATGTAAAAGGTTTGGTACAAGCTCTGTCCACCACAACACAATTAGTGCTGGAAAAGTTCTCTCATGGGTCTCTGAACCTACGTTGGGATCCCATTGCACTCGCTGGGATCGCGCATGCGGACTGCGCTGACAAAGGGTGCTGGGCTGAGAGGGGCCTGATAAGGCAGTGTAACCCTGACATACATTGTCAGCAGCGCTGCCATCGCCAGCAAGAGCAGGGGGAGGACTGAAATTCTCCCGTTCAATTGGGCGAATTTGATACCTTCTCGTTCTTGTGTCCTCGTGGCTCGGCCACTTGACATTTCTAAACATTCTCAAGCAAGTTCACTGGAAAACTATCCCATGTCAGGAGCTGGTGATGTCAAGGCTAATAACAGTCCTGGGGTCAAATCCTTCTGATCCTTCAGGCAAGGACCTCAAGATTTGGCTCCAAGTCAACAACAAGGTCTGTCACGTCAACGATGGCTTATTATGAATCCCAGCGCAAGCCTTTCCCAAACAAAGTGCTTTCGTTTGGTTTTCCATGCAGCAAAAGGTTAGCAGTTTCCAAAGGCAGGTTCTCACTTCTCTGTGTGGAGTGGAGAGCAAAACCAGTGAGCTTGGAACGGGCAACAGCACTTTGCCTTAAAGCAGGAGATGCTGGTAAATCTTTATCTGGGAAATTCTCTTCCCGTCTGGAATGGTACAAGATGATTGTTTTCATCTCTAGAGGTACTGGGGCTTTTTTCTCTGTCCCCGTCCATCATTTGGATGTAACAATATCACTGGGCTGCCTTTGTTAATGTTACAATGGACCTCAGAAAGCCGAAGGAGCCATACTGGGAAATGCACGGCTGGATGTCAGGGAAGGAGATAGCAGGGATCGTACTGGCTCACACTCGTGCTGCACTGAAAAAAGGAATTGTAAATTGACATTCCCTTGGCTATTACTTTATAATCCTGGCACTGTGTTGAGAATGATGCCACTGGAATGGTGTCCAAAATGATAATTATAACCGCTTCCTATTTTTAATTTCCTCTTAATAAGGGACACAGTGGTCATCATCCTAACAATAATGATTCTGCTCTGCCCTTCCAGATGTCAGAACATTATAAAGCATGGATTAACAAACACCGATGTCTCTCTACAGACCTTTCTTGTGAACTGAAAACTCTGGTGCTCCCCAGCCGACACATACCCGAGCAGGTACAAACGTGAGCGCTATGGGAAATGCTGGACCTGCTTTGCTGTTGGCCTCATTTTGCAAGGGGGTATTTGAATCATGGAGAAATAAAGTGACTTGCTCCATGTCCCTTGGTGAGTCAGTGGCAGAGAACAGATTCAGCTGTTCACATCTCCCCATTTTTCTCTGTCAAATGGCCTTTTTTGGCTGTATTTTAGGACACATTTGACATGAGGTTCCTAAATAGGTAAGCTGGTGTTGAGAATTGCTGAGTCCTCACTAGGTGCCCTCCAGGCAGTACCCAAACAAGATATCCATGGGGAAAGCTGTCTTGTCTTGAATATCAGCAACCACTAATAGTTGTTTCTCTGTATAGACTCATCTATGTTTTTGAAGTGGACTCCACCTCTGCACACTCATCCAAGCTGATGCACACAGAATTAGCACAAGGCAATGAGCACAGCAGATAGACCTTGTTTCCTAAAGGTGACTATTTCACAGCTATTTCCCTCCTAAAAACCTACCTGGTGATAAGAAGTGCTTTGGCTGGGAGGGTTTGAACTCTGGTTGTCAAAACTCTTAGCTAAGGGAAAACTGGTTTATGTGGTTGGCCAAGTGACCCTGTCATTCCGAAAAAATCCTGACCCCAGAGAGAATGGGTTGCTAATTTTGCAAAGCGCTTATCTCCTGCTGGCTTCTAGGAAGTTTACGTAGGATCTTTCTCCATTGAAGGTCAGATTTCATGCATCTCCTGAGATCCTAGAACCAGGGTGCTTCTGAACGAGAAGCAGAAAGGAGAAGACTATCAGAGGTTAGGAACATCTGAGCAAAGCAGCATTTTATGGCTCAGACAGCAATTCCAATTATCCAGCACTTAGGCATCAGGAAGATTCAGATAAGAGGCCTCAGATTTAGCTCCTTTCTTCTCTTTGCAAGTTAATGTGCCACTTTTCTTCTTTTTTTTTTTAAGCAGACAATCAAATCTGTGATAGCAAATTCCAAGTAAAAGAAAAAGATTGTCTCTGCAGAGAATGGAAAGAACCATTTTGGTTCTAAGGTGAGTTTTGTGATCCACCTGAAGCACGGGTAGCTGTCATTGCACACACATTAAACAGAAGCTGGTGAGCTTGTTGCAGGAGCTTGGATAGAATTCTATGAGGTTTTTTATAAAATTATTTGAGTGCACAAACACTCTACATACTAAACTGAGCTGCTGTTATGCTTCAATCAGGCTATTTATACACTGTGACAGTGCAGGAACCTCCTTTTTGACTTCTGCCTTAAATTTGAAAAGAGTCAATTGAAAATCATGTAGTTCCTTCAATCTGAAAACCTTCACAAAAGCTCTGCTCTAGAGCCCCATCCATTTCTTCTCTATCAGAAGGGGCCAGATTTCCCAAGGAAGAGGTGCCCATCACCAAGCTGATAGGAGCTGTCTCCCCCTTCCTTCCCTGGAGTATTGTACAGGTCAGTCCCTCTCATCTCCTGACAGATTCCTCACAGGAGAGCTTCCCAGTTTTCCATCTCTCCTCTCTGCACAGCCACCCACAAACAGCTTCTCAGTCATCTGAGTGCTCATAGATCAGTCGCATATAGCAAAGCTTTATGGAGCATGTGCAACCTATGTACTAATCCAACAGTACCATGTGAAGGCGCGTATTTAGTTTCTGGGATAGATAATCATCATCTTTTGAAGAGCTTCTTCCTGAACACCTTGCTCCTAGAAGGTCATCAGTCCAACCCAAGCCTGATTCTACCAAGAGCTATGGCTCAGAAACCTGTTATCCTTCTGAGTGGTGCCCGTGTCTTTCTCAACCCTTCTGGCTACTTCTGGTCACCTCGATATGTCAGCAAAATCTGCAGAGTCCTGGCGGCTGGTGTGGGGGTTCGACAGCAGCAAAGCTCTGCTTCTCAGAGCCTTTTCCATCTACCCCAGAGCTGATGGAATCTCTCCCCCTGCTTGCCCTTTGCATTACACCATGGAGTGGAGGGGAGCAATCCTCTGGATCTAACACTCTCCCTACCCTTCTTTTCCTGCACAAGTTAACTCCGAGCCCTTGCTGCTTCTGCTCCAGCCCCCTTCTGAGCGTGCTCTCATTAAGACCCCAGAGGGAGGAGGTGATGCTCTGAAATTGTCTTAATTGCTCTTGTTTATGCTGGTTACGATGGCAATAAGTTGCCATGCAGAGGAGGCTTTATTCAGATGTGCAGGTTCTCCATTGTTCCGTACTCTGAAGGATTGTCTGTAGGCAGCTCCAAGTCATTTACAACAATAGATTAATATGAAGATCAGTAATCCTGGGTGACTCACAGTCACACACATGTGAGACCCGCCAATCGCTGTGACCTGCCACCGGATTTAAAGGGGAGGTTGAATGTTGCTGGCATGTTCTTGCAGGATGCTGAGGAGATAATGCTTTGCACTTGCACAGCTTCTGCTCTCCAGGAGCTTCCCAAACATGAATGGAGGATGCTCTCTTTCTAGGGCAGGCGATGACTCTTACACTTGCTGGAAAGCAGGGAACTGGGGCAGGGTGTGTCTTTGGTCCAGTGTACGTTAACATGTGCCGAAGTTCAATCATGGGTCAGGAATCCTGACTTTTAGTCCCTGATCTATCTTCCAGGCACTCTATCACCCAGGCCCTGAGGAGTATCTTTTATGCATGTTGTGTGCTGCTTGTGCTGTGTCCCATTTATCACCCTTGGACAGCTTTGCCTCACAGGTTCCTCTCCAGACCTCTGCAGTTCCATGTCTGGATATTCATTTGGCAGAGACCCACTGGAGACAATGCTGAGACACCTCAGCAGTGGGTTTGTCCCTTCTGTCCCACTGTTCACACTTAGAGCCTGTGCTGGCCCCGATTGCACTGGATTGGGGACACTTTGCTTTCCATTCTTAGTTCCCCGGATAATCCCAGCCTGCAACCCATTCTACCTCACCGATCCATCCCTTGATTCAAGAGGTGTGTGTGCCATCTTTTCCCCCAAATCCTTGTCTCAGGGATACATGTCCCCTATATTCTGTCATTCACCCTGGACCCACCATTCTCCTTCCGTGTGGCAGGCACTCCACACATCCCCTGTCTCTTTCATTCATCACTCTCCCTCCTGTCACGGACACATCATTCCCCCATCTTTCCTTTCCCCCATGCTGGGTGAAACAGGAGATGCCCGCTCCTATTTTTTCCCTGTTTGGGAGATACATTATTTAACAGCAGGGAACACAGGCAGAGCTGTGAGGGAGGGTTGTGCTTGAAGGGATTAACAACTGTCATCAACCTGCTCTTGACTCTAAAGTCCATTACAGAGCCGGGTCAAGCTGTTGAAACTCCTCACCAGATTCCTATTTGCTGCCTATTTTCAGTCCTTGGATGCTGACAACAGCCCCATAATTTCCAGTGTCAGGCTTGGTTCTCCATGTTACCATATTGCATGAACTCCAGCAGACAGACAAGTGCAGAAATTCTTTCCAGCCGAGTGTGAAAAATTGCCTCGCTCAGTCCATAAGTAATGTGCCTCATTGAGTGGGGCGAATTTTCCTCCCTGTACAAAACAGTGAGGTTTCTGCATAATTTTGTGCATTACAAAAACACCGGATCCCAAGGGCTCCATGGTGGGCCAGGCCCCAAGTGTGTTACTGAGCAATTACTGAGTCTTCACCTGCCTCAAGCTGAATAAAACCTTGAGGGAGCAGCTGAGGACCTGACCCCTGCTTTTCCATATTCATACAAACAGAGGTGAGTTATATTGCATCAGCAAAGGGCTGATTCAGGATGGTGTCTTATGATACTAAAAGAAGGTGCCTAGAATGGACTAGGAAGACTTTTCTTCCATAAATATGTATTTCATGTAGAAATATAACTTATATAAATGGTTAGAAGTTCTGTGTAATTAGTAACCCTCACTGGATTTCTCCTCCACAAACTTTTCCAGGTTCTTAAGTTCATATATATTTTTAGCTTTTTCAACATCCAGTGGCAAGGAGTTCCTCAGCTTAACCACATCTCCTTTCTTTTGAACCTGAGATCCCCCCATTCCTGGGAGGTTTTGAACCACCCACCTTTCACAGTGGTACACAAAGATCTGGAATTAGTCAGATATTTAGCGTTATTTTGTTTTCTAATATCTCCATCCATTTGAATCCACCATCTGCTGTGAATATGCCCTGCAGCGTAGCCACCATTCTGGAGGGAGAAACACAGAAGAACTTGAAGCTCTTGGGGTGAAATAGTGCAAAGCACCTGCATGAGGTACCAGTGGTCACCTATGAAACAGTTCCCTTGGAGTCACCACGTGTTGCCATCACTAGACGGTGACATCTCCCAAGCTTTGGAGCAGGCTTGGCTGTGGATCCAGAAGAGGGCAATGGTGACACATCCTCACCGAGGCTCCGAGCACCAAATCCACTGAGGACAGCCACTGCAGGAATGGAGCCAATAGCCAGACCACCGTGGCTAGTGGATCTGCCTGTTCCTGGCTGTTTCGTGGCAAGCAGATTGAAGTGGGAGGCAGCTTTCAGCTACTGTCTCAGGTCAGATGGGACTGTCAGTCAATTGTTAATTATGACTCTTCTTCTTACTAATTTCTCTAACTTCTATCACCATGGCAGCTAACTGCCGTGGAAAGACTCAGCCAGAAAAAGGAGAAGACAACCAAACTTTTCGTAGCAAGGGAACAGGAACGAGCTACAGAGGAAAGGGGGTGGAGGAAGAGATCTGTAAATTGTTTTCCAGGAGAGTCTAACACAATGTTCCGAATCCTAAAATGGCTTTTGTTGGAAGGAACCTTAAAGATCATCCTGTTCCAACATCCCTTCCATAGGCAGTGACACCTTCCACTACACCAGGCTGCTCCAATCCCTGTGCAACCTGGCCTTGGACACTTCCAGGGATGGGGCAGTCACAGCTTCTCTGGGCAACCTGTGCCAGGGCCTCACCACCCTCACAGGGAATAATTTCTTCCCAATATCCCATCTAACCCTGCTCTCTGGCAGTTTGAAGTCATCCCCTTTTTTCCTATTATCACATCCGCTCTGCCCTGACCTGGTCAGTCGATCAGTTTTAATCTTTGGTGATGGCTGTGTGTCCAGAAAGGGCAAGAGGAGGAAAAATTTGACAGCACTTTGAGCTCTGATTAATTTTTAAACTTCCTCCTTTTCTGCTTATTTTGTAGCTTTTGTCCTGATGCTGAATGTGTTCTTTTCCCCGTGTGCCACTTCCAGAGGAGTACTGTAGAGATGAAATGCCAGTTGGTCATCACAGGGCATTTCACCTGTGGGGGCTGGATGGAAATTCACAGGCTGGGGCCATACAGGGCCCAGGAACAACTGGTGACTTCTGTCACTGTAGCAGCTCTCAGGAGCATGGTGACACAGTGCCTGAGTACATCAGTAGCATGGGCAGAGCAGGTTGTGTGGGATCAATAAAACAACAGCCATTTTGTTGCTGTTTTGCAGCACCACCACACAATTCTTGTTGAAATCACTGTCTGGCCCATTCAGCAATTTTCATTTCTGATTAAGCTTTCCAGCCTGCAGGTATCTTCTCTCACACCTGTCTTACCATTTCTATTTACAAGGGCTTAATTTAGAAACCCATTGTACCTGGGCCTGCACAGACCAAGCTAATTTATTTTACATAATGCCTCAGCACTTTAGGGAAACAGACTTATCTAAGTCCATCCTGGAGGGAAGGATGGACTTGTGCTTCAGATTTTGGGTTGAGTTCCAGGAGAAACAGACCCTGTTCTGAGAGTGTTCACAGATCTCCTGAGACATTTATCAGATCACTTACCCTGCTTTGAACCTAACCTTTGAGTCTGGAAAATAATCAATATAACACTTTCCTTAGCTCTGGTTTTAGGGTAAACACAGTATCTAGATGGCATCAAAGTCCGTGTGTTCTGTGCTTTAGAAGTAGAATAAAAAGCTGATTTCTGTGCTGGGGGGACTTCAGTGCGTAAGTGCAAGACGAGGACAACAGGCAGGTGCAAGTCTGCTGAGGAGGAATGAAACAAGGCAGAGCTGACAGGCAAATAGACCCTGGGCATTGCTGCTGTCAGCTTTTCCATCGGCATCTCATCAGGGACACGCAGGGAGAGAACGAATCACTCCGTGGGCGTTCACAGGAAGCGGCCCCCGAGCGCGAGGGAGAGGCATGGGACAAGGGCGGTTTGAGAATCCACGTGGGTGATCTTCCCAGCAAACCTGGGGGACAGGAGACTCTGTGATATGTCTGAAGGAGGCACAAACAGCCCCTGCCTCCTTGGCAGAGGACTCAGCTGGCAAGATCTGATGTTTTTGTTCACTTGAGGCTTTTGTTTGTTCACTAAATGCCCCCAGACTTTGCTTTTCAAGTCTCTTCCTTCTCTGTCATTGTCACTGCCACAGCAACAGGTGAGTTTGAGAAGTTATACGTGGGGAAGATGAGTTGCACTGAGGAAATTACTCAAATCCTTTGCAGACCCCACTGGAGCCAGTAGATCTGAAGACAGGTGCCCTCCACCCACAGAGCTGTGAGCATGGATGAACCATCCAGTGGTTACGTGCCCTCCAGAGCTCTCATCACCATCAGTCAAGCTCTTCCCCACAAAACAGCAGTGGAGGAAGCTCCAGAAGTATTGCTTCTTTATTTCAGTGCTGCCACACTCACTGACGTCCTCGCTGAGCCTCTTGCGGCAGCAGGCTGCTAATCAAAAACTCTGCTGCTGCTAATCAAAAACTCTGCTGCTGCTGCTAATCAAAAACTCTTTGCTCGCCACTTTGGCATCATTCTGGGAAGCCAACAGAGTGCAGAGTTGCTCAATTCCTCCCCCTCCACACACCTTCCATTGTCTTCAGGACTGACAGCTCTGATGTGGAGCAGTGATAAAAGCCAGCTGATGCTGTCAGGGCCTGGTACAACTGCACCGCAGGGAAAAAGGCGACTGGCTCTGACTCATCGTAGCCGCCTGGAGCTCAGGATGCCTCGCACACGTGCTGTCTCCTGGCACGGCTCATCACACAGCAGTGCACCTCTGGATGCTCCCCTTTGAGGCAGGATTGACCAGAGGACTTGAGAAGGGCCAGGACTGGTGGCCAACTGGATGGCAAATCATCCTTTGAGATGCTAGAAAAACTCACAGGGATAAAAAAAAATACTTTTTTGTAGAATCATAGCATATCCTGAGCTGGAAGAGACCCACAAGGATCATCAGTCCAACTCCTGTCCCTGCACAGACACCTCAACAGACACCTCAACAATCCCACCCTGTGCCTGGGAGCATTGTCCAAACACTCCTGGAGCTTTGGCAGCCTTGGGGCTGTGACCATTCCCAGGGGAGCCTGGTCAGTGCCTGACCACCCTCTGGAGGAAGAACCTTTTCCTGATCTCCTGTCTAAACCTCTCTGACACAGCTCCAGCCATTCCCTGGGTCCTGTCTCTGGTCGCAGAGGGGGAGGTTGGAGATTGGAGCTGCCCCTGTGCTGCTCCTCCAGAGGAGCTGCAGCCCCTGATGAGATCTAACCTCTGCCGAAGCCTTTGGTGAGTAAGGAGCAATAAAGGTGGTTGGTTGGATGTTCCTCTGCTTGACCTGTGTTCAGGGGTGTTTAACAAAGCATTTGTGCAACTCCTGAGTGGCAATCTATGAAATAACACCTCTCCTTCAGCCCCTCACATTCCCATCCTTATGGAATGGGCTGAGTTGCAGTTGAATTTCTGGAAGGCTCCGAAATGCGAGGGATCCAAACTTGAAAATGCATCAGGAGTGCCAAGCCAAGCCAGGAAGGACATTCAAAGAGGGGAAATCGGGCTGTGATGTGAACTTCTGAGTGACCTTGAGTAAACTGGCTCTGTGCTGCCCATCCTGCCCAGGTCAGCAGCTGAAATTTCCATTACTGAAAGTAGAAACTCAGGGGTCATTTCTGTTTCATTTCTCACTTTTTCCCAAACATGACATTGAATGAGAGGCATTAGGAGTTCCTCCTATAAATAGGATCACCCCTGTCAAAGCTGGTTAAGTCATACCCAGTGTCAAGCCCATAAACAAGGTGCCTCTCATGCACTGTCTGGAGGGTGCAGAGGGGGTACAGGGAAGTTTGACAGCTCCCTGTTCAACCAGTTTGCACTGGGACATCAGCTGTTTTCAAGGCAACAAACACAATCATCTCCAGCTCCCATATGGAGGATTTTTGGAAGTGGTGCAGAGTCAGAGTAGTTGAGGACCACTGCTCTCTGTTGTAGCAGAAGTGAAGCCTCTCAGCTCCCAACCTCACAGGTGCTGGGCCTTCCATGGCTGCTGGGGTTAAACACTCTGATTTCATCTCTTCCTTCAAGGTCTTTCCCCAGTTCTATCCTAGAAATCTGGCATGACCTGGAAACCCTGCACTTTCACTTGTCTCGGTTTCCCCTGGAGGGAGCTGCAGGTTCCTCTTCCGTTAGAGCTCCCCAGTTCTTCTTTAGCTCCAGGAGAAGCAGCAGTTCCAGTGACATCCGTGACAAAGCGGCTTTGCCACATGGGAAGTCAGCTGGGGCATGGCAGTGAAGCCAGAGACACAGAGCAAAGAAGCATCTTTGAAACAAGAGAGTTGTAAGTGTCCCCCTGTGCCAGCTGCAGGGACATCTGGATGGAGCTGGCTTGGCAGAGCTGCAGGGTCACCAGGGTTGTGGTGGCTCCAGAGAGAGCACCTCGGGATAGCGGGAGCTGATGGAGGCACCTGAGGCTCCTTCACTTTCCTCCTCCCCCCTGGGAGCTTCTTTCCACCTCTTCACCAAACTTTGTGCTGCTCTGAGACTGGGGGCTGCTCTGCTGAAGTGATGCAAGTGAATATGTCTTAAAAAAAAAAAAAAAAAAAATTAAAAAAAACGATAATTTCCGTGGTCTCATTTCCCCATAGATCCACAAGCAGTTGCATCAGTACAGCTAAGGGGGTGGAAAACTGAAGTGGGGGCAGAAAGGAACAAAAACTTTCTAAGTCAGCCTTGAAAATGTTCAGTAACTATATGGAGACCTACAGCCTCTTGTCCCCTCCAGATGTGAAGAGCTGTCTGGTGCTCATATGTGGAGACACAGCCAGGGAGCAGAGATGATTTGTTTGAAGCTGAACTGAGAGCAGCTTAGCAGGGGAGGAATCGCTACTTGTTCTGAGATAGGCTAATTATATTCTGTGTCCTTGGAAGCCAACCCTTTCCTACTCTGCTTGCATAATAGAGATCCTATAGCTTTGTACAGAAGCACCAGGGTTCCCTCCCATCTCCGCTGCACACAGCAGCCTGTCCCACTGCCAGTCTCCACCCCAGAAGGATCTGGATGTCAGTCCTGCATTCCCCGGAGGGCTGCTGAAGCACTTTGGATTCCTGGGAGATGGAAACCCTTCTAAAAACGCAGGGTAGAGTTACTCTAATTCCTTGCTGTTGGGGATCAAGCTGAAGCCTGCTGCTTAATGGGGGATAAGTGGATGTAATGCAGTCAGTCAATAACTTTATGCACACACGCAGAGCCCTTTGGATTACTGATTTCCAAAAGGCAGAGTCTCCCTCACAAACCCTGCACCACACTGAGTCAGCCCTGAGCCTTTTGACTTTGTATTTCCTTCTTCACCTGCACTTTTATTCTTCCTCCCCTGATTCATTTTTTTTCCCCGCTTATTCATTTTTTCTCCCCCCCAAGAAGTTTTCAGCTTGTCAAACGACTCTCCCTCTCCCTGTCTCTTTTCTCTTTGCCTTTTGCAGTGGGAGGAAAGATAATAATAAAAGGAGCAGTTTTCAAATAAGAAGCCCCACGTGTTACCTGGGAACTGTCTCTCAGCATCCAAATACCTGCTGGGACAGAGAGCGGTGAGTCCCCGCTGCTGTTTTGTACCCACCAGACACTGTTTGTGTTTCGTCACACGTTCCTGTCAGGTCTGTCACTTGGTACAAGCAGGACTGACTGGGCCCTTGTAAAGCAGGAATTCCCTTTACACCTCCCTGCTAAGTGCTCCTCACTCCTTCCCTTCCTCCTCACAGGGAAAATTGCTGCTCTGGCTGCTGCCGTGGTAGTTCCCAAGCTGGAGGAATGGGTTTGGGAGTGTTTGTGCTCTTTGCCTCATTGCTCTGAAATTCTGCTCATCTTCAGGAGCCCTTTAGCCCTGCCTTATGTCTCAGTGGGGAGGGAAGGCTGAGATGAAGGAGTCGCTGAACTTCTCTCTGTCCTCAGTCCCTGCTCAGCTTCAGGCTGAGCCCTTCACAAGTCCAGCACTTTTTATGGCCTTACTGAACTGCTCCTAAAAGGGGCAATTTGCACGAGAAGGAGCTCCAGACCAAGAAATTCCTGTAAGACCAAAGGACCTGAAATGGCTCCCTTGGGCCCCACAGACCGGGAGGTAGAGGAGGGAATGGCCCACGCTGCTGCACTTATCCCAACCCTCTCTGTTCCTCCCCAGGCTCTCAGCTAAAAGGCTCATCTGACTTTTATGGGGCTGGAGAGACCAAGCAAACAAAGCCTCAGGGTTTAGTCAGCGCCAGCGGGTACAGCACGTGCCTTTTCCTTCTCTCCCCTCCTTTCTTTCCTGCTGACAGCTTTCCCGAACTCATGTGGCGTCTGCTCGGCTCGGGAGCCTCTCCTCAGGAATGAGCCTCAGGACTGGGGCAGGAGAGCATTTCTTACCATCCCGAGGCGAGGCTGCTTTTTCTTTCACCTCCAGGACTTCTCAATACCTTTTGGGCTCCAAGGAAGCTGAGAAAGGCAGGGAAAGAAGGGGAGGGGTGCTGAAGTGTCTTGGAGCATGAAGATGCTCTGTTGGATGGAGAAGTGACTCAGGCATGAGCTTCCAGGTAGAAGGACATGGCACTTTCCCTCCCTGCTCTTTCCCGGAGCTCTGACTTACAGCCTCAGCCTGTTCCTTCCACATCACCAGTGCTGGGGGTCAGAGGAATTCACAGACCTCGACTTGTGGTCCCCACACCCTCATCAGGGGCCCCGGAGCCGAGGGTCTGGCTTGGGTCACCACAAAGGTACAGCTGGAGCTGCAGCAGAAAAGCTCCTTTTCCTGCACGCTGCTGGGCTTTGTTGACTGTAACAAACCTCTCCCTTTGCTGCTGGGACTGTGCTCTGGGGCCGGGAATGAAGCATTGCTCATCCTGCTCATCCGTTCCTTACAGGAGTTTTGGGCATCTTTGTAAATAAGCCAAGAACATGAGAAAGAGAAATTCCTCCCGTTCCAGGCCCTGCCTGACACTGCACAGATCCTTTGTTCTTGGCTTCTTTCTCCCTCCCAAGGCCTCAGAGAAGTTCTTCCAACAGCGCAGCCCCCCTGCTCAGCCTCTTCCACCAATTAGCAGTTATCCATTAACCGACCAGGAATAATTCCATCAATTAGCCCATCTCCTGAGGATCTCTTTCCCCAGGTGCTGGCAGTGCCACTTAAGCACCAACAGGAAAGGAGCACTCAAGAGCTATAAATATAGAGAGATGTTTGTGTAGATCTTTGTTCTTCATAACTTTGTGGTACTCCTGGTTTCGGCTGGTGCACAGAGAGCTCAGGATCAGCCCTTATCCAGCTTATTCCTAGGAGTCCTGCATTCTGGGCTGTGCTCCCAGAGCGGAATCAGACCTTTCTAGCATCCGTTTTCTTGCTTTTTTTTTGAGGGATTGTGTGAGGATGCCCAGAAGGCTTTGAAGCCGCCCATGGTATCCTGTGATCAGGCCAGGCATGATGGATCCAGGATGGTAAGCATTAGGCTGCATGTGTTGCGAAGCAGACTGTTCAGTAAAGTAAATATCTTCAAAGGAGAAGGAAAGTAGCAGGAACAAGTAGAAGAAAGGATGTTTTCAACCCTTGAAGGGGAATCTGGAGAAAGAGGGATCCTTTTTAAGGTGTAAAATGGTGTCAGTGGGAACATAGTATTGTTATTCCTTTGATGAGAGCAGTTAGCTGAAAATGGGAGGATGTGCGGGTTATCCCAGGTAGAGAAGAAAGTGATGATGGAGTGGAGGGAGGTTCCTTTGAAGTTTTCTGATCCTACAAAGGAAGGACACACTCCTGCCCACCTGAATCCAGCAGGAATCAAGCACAGAATCGTAGAATAGCTTGGGTTGGAAGTGACCTTAAAGCTCATCCTGTTCCAACCCCTGCCATGAGCAGAGACACCTCCCACTAGACCAGGCTGCAGGGAATGTGACTGCTCTGCCCCATCTCTTCTCTGGGCCATGTTCTCAGAGCCCTGCCCAGCTGCTTTCTACTTTTTCCATGGTTTATTTCCCCCACACATGTACCCTGCTTTACATTTAAGACATCACCCAGCAAATTCTCTCAGCACTTTCCTGAGTGCATCCATGTGCTTTGTTTTCGCAGGGTGTGAGGTGCAGAGTGCTGCTGGTTTATCTCCTATCAACGCCTGTTCTAGTGCTAAAGGTGGGCCATGGGGAGAAGATCAAGTCACAGGAGGAAAAGAGAAGGGAAGTGGATCAGCCAGGACAGCTCTGCATGTCTAGGAGCTCTTAAACTTTGTGATGCTCTTGCAGGGGAAATGGAAGATTGAAAATTAGGGATAGCCAAACCTAGCCTAACGTGGAGGACAGTGAAGGGAAAAGGATGTGATATTCTACTGATGTCTGCTTTTTGCTGTGGTACCAGGGACTGAGAGCTGGAGGGCTCAGGCTGTGCAGCACCAGGTGGTCTGGGGGGAGCCGCTTCCATCAGCCAGGAAGGGGGGTGTGATTTGATGCAGAGCTTTTAGTGCCCAATAACTTTTGAAAGCTTCTCTGCCTTGTCCCTCCTCACATGGCCAGTTATTTCCTCATTCTCTAAAGGAAATGCTAAAGAGAGACCCAAAATCCGGCGAGGGAGCTGCTGGCTCAGTGATGCCGCGCTCGGTTCTGCTCAGGTAGCACAGTGGCTGCAAATTAATTACTGTTAACGATGCCACCTTCCTGCAGAGAACAGCAATTTCTGCAGCGGGCACAAGGCTTGGTCTTGTCGAGTGCCCAGCCTGCAAGGAGGCCTTCTGGCATCCCTGCACTGCCCATGAGCCCATCTGTTCCCAGTGGGAGCTGCCGAGCCATCAGGCAGTGCCGGATGGAAGCTTGTTTTGACTCATGGGTCAGAGGCTGTGCAGAGAAGTCTATCGTTCCCAGTCGCTTCTTTAATTGACACAGTGAAAGAAGCCACATCTTCCTGCCTGATTCTGACCAGGTCTGTAATTGAATTCAGCTCAACATCTCCGCTTCAGCCCCCCAGGGACCTGTCAATTAATGATGGATTTTTTCTCGCCTCGGGAATTTCTCCTTGCTCCCATTCTTTTTAGTTAATAGGATCTAGTGCTAAACCCAGTAGTAGTAGCAAATCTCCCACCCCCCATTCCCTACCTTTCCCAAAGGTGCCTCAAGAAGAAAAGGGCTTGAGCATGAAAAGAGAGACGAGTGAACTTCAGGGACTGAAAACACGTGCAGCTTTCCTGTCTTTTGTTCATTCATCCTTCCTCTCGCTCCTCTCAGGTCTTTTGTTTCTCTTTGCCAAAACTGCTTGCGCACACTTCACTCAGGATCTCGTGAGACTGTTTTAGAAACTGCAAAGCTGAATTGGAGCCTTCTTTTTCTGCCCTCAGAGCACAATGTCTGTTTAACCTTTCTCCCTTGGCATCTGTCTCTCCCAGCAACCTATTTGCAACTTATGGTTGCAGAGGAATCCCAGTGCTGACTGGGTTTAGAATGGGGGTTGCTGGGGGCGTGGGCAGGAGAATGTGATACACTGTAGGGTACAATTTCAGGCTGGCTGCAGGAGGCAGTTATTCCGTGGATCTGCTTTAGCCTTGTCTCTCCAAGCCCTGCCAAGATGTAGAGGTTTTTCATTGCTCTTAGAAAGGCAAATTTGATTTGCATGTCAAAGAGAGAGAAAGGACAGGGGTCCTCAGTTCTCCAGCTTCATTATCCTCTCCTAGTCCCTCTCCCCCTCCCCACACCTCCCCAGCCTTCCTTTTGGCATTCCTAATGCGTGATTGCTGCATTAACGCACCCAGTCACCATGGGAGAGATCTTGGGGTTTCTTAAGCTGTTGGATCCTGTTGAACATCCCCGTTAAACTTCGCCCTTGCTGCTGCGTGCGGGAGCTGCCCACGCAGACCAAAGTTCGGTCCCCAGCCCACCGGTTCTCCCCCACAGGCGCTGACGTACGAGGCTCTGCAGGAGGCGGTGAGGGAGGGAGGGTGTTTGGGAGAATGTGTCTCTGGATCAGTCACTGTTTGGTGAATGTGCACAGACAAGTGGGGTTGGTGGGTAACCAGGTGAGAGCACAGTGTCCCCACTCTCAGGGAAAGCCCACTAACCCTGCTGCTCGTCCTCACCAGCTGGTGATGGGTGGGAGGAAGGAGTGGAGGGGGAAATCCCTCCCTGACCCTCCCCTTGGGTGGACCTCTTGTTCTGCTTGTGCTGTGTGGAAAGGGTTGAAGTTGCCCAAGCTTTATAGGAGATCTGTGTTTGTTAGGCATGAGGCCTGCCTGAAGAACTAGAAGGCAGGGAGCTTTTTCCCCTCCTTCCCATCACTCTGTGATTCTTTCCCAGTTTCCAGAAGCTTTTCTGGTTTGTTGTTGGTCTTTCTTCTTTTTGTTCTTGAAGGTTTTTTTCTCACATGTGGGTCAGATCTATGCCACACTTCTCTGGGGGGATCCACATTCACTGCCTGGATCTTCTGGAGTGGGAGAACAAGGAAGATGCTCATACACAGCTGGAAGAGTGTATGAACCTCAGGATGTTGCTTCCAGCCAGCTGCTCCTGAGACCATCAGGACAGTACCTTCACATAATGCTGAGGTTGGTTACACCAAGAACTCACAGGACAATTCAGCTCTGCAGAGATTCCAGTGCCTGCCATGACTGGCCAGAGGAACAGAATCACAGAGTGGCTTGGATTGGAAGGGACCTTAAAGCTCATCTCATTCCAACCATTCTCTGCCATGGATAGGGACACCTTCCATCAGACCAGTTGCTCCAAGCCCCATCCAATACCCTTCTCTCTGTGTGCTGAGACCCTCTTTTAACTCACAACAACAGTCCTGCAGGCAGGGACAGTCATTCCACCATGTGCTTGTGTCCTGCCTCCACCAGCTGTGAGGAGGAGGAGATCCTCGTTGTTAGGGTGTGCTGAGACATCACTGGGATCACTGGCTTAGGGACATTTAAGCCTTTGTTTTCTATTCACAGTGTCTCACTTTCCCAGGCCTGGCAGAGAGCAGGGAAGAGTCATCTGCAGCCTGAGCTGAGATCAGTGGGAGCAGGGCTGTCATCCTGCTCAATGTACAGGGCTGTTCTCACGCCCCATTTCCTTTGTGGACAGAAAGAAGAGTTATCAGGAGCCTGCACCTGCTTCCAGCTGAGGAGAGGAAACACTTCTGGAGGGAGCAGAGGATGGTGGTGGTATCTCAGGAATCCAGGAAGGATCGGGGCTCTGTTGGGCTCAGCACAGTAGAGGCTGATACTGTGAGCTTGTGGTCAGGGTGGTTGGAAAAATCATTGCCGTGCGCAGGAGAGGGCTCGGAATTAAAGTCATCGCCCTGATGGTTTGTAAAACTCAGCTGCTGGTGTGAGTGAGAGCTGCCCCAGGCCACAGAGGACACATTCCCTAGCCCATGGGTCAGTGAGGGCTGTACCTTCCCTGCTTGCCCTCCCTGTGCCTGGCTGCTCACAGGTGAGGAGCACCTCGGCTGGGGCTCAGCTGCCCCATCACCCTCCTGGCTGCTTTTTGGCATGGCTGAGGCTCTCTGCTACATCCCACAGCAGTGCTTTAGTCCTGGGGACACCCAGTTCTGTCCTAACTGTGTCCCAAAGGCCCTGGAGATCCAAAGATGTCCAGGCAGCTAAACTGGATGGCCTGAGGGAAAGGAGGGCAAATACATCCAAGTTAAGGAGTAATCATGTTAATGTGGTGCAATAATGAGGAAATTGGAATAAAGGACTTCATCAGGGATGTAAAGTGAATTCGTGGCAGGCTGGAAGCCTCCTAGTGAGTGCTCTCCCCTGAGTTCTCTACCCTTTTGTGAAGCCAGGACATGCTGTTTTGAAACAGTACATTAACTCGGCACTAAGAGGCTTCCAAGAGGTGGGAGGGGAAGAAGGAGCCAGGAGATGGGAAGGAAGGAGCCAGGAGATGGGAAGGAAGGAGCCAGGAGGTGGAGGGAAGCACTAAAGACAGCGACGCTGAGAGATGCAGCTCAGAGCTCATCTGGGATCTGAACTCCCCTGTGACTTTGGGCAGGACCAGGAGCCTGGACACCCCAGCACAACGAGATGTTGACTCAGTTCTGGACACAAGCCCAGCCCTTCCCTAACACCAGCATGTCCTTGGAGGCACCTTCCCACACGAGGAGCTGGGCAACAGCACCACCAGGTCCTCTCCAGCACAGGGCACACAGCAGCTCCACTTACCTTTGTGTAATAAGGTTAAATCACTGCCTCATTAGAGCCCTCAAATTAAGTCACCACCTTGGTGGATCGATAGCATTTTCCGTGATGCACTTGTGACACTAAGCCGGGAGATGGATTGATGCTGGGAGGCCGGAGCGCTGCAGGGGAGCGGAGCCAGACCCAGCACCGGGCAGGGTTTGCTGTCAGGGGGAAAAAGGGCAAATTTCCATGGACAGCAGCAGCTGGCAGCAGAGGCAGGAGGTGTGGGGGAGTGGGGGCACAAGGACAGTGCCCATGTCTCCTGGCACCTCATGTGGCTTGGTGCTGGTTCCCAGTTTAGACTTTCAGGGCTGTTACAGGGAGGAGATCCTTGTCTGTGAGAAGCCTGTGGCAGAAATGGTCTCCGCCAGGTGTGTCTGCACTGGGATTTTGGTCTAAAATGGACTATTCTTCCCACTCCCCCATTCCCCTTCCCTCTGAGCAAGGTCTGGGAGAGAAAAGGCTGAAGGAGCAGCTCCCATGGGGTGGTTGCAGTGACATGAGGGTGCCTGGGGCTGCCTGGTTCCATGCTGACCCCTCTGCACAGGAGGCACAGCCTTCCTACCCCAGCAGCCACATCCCACAGGCTCCCTGTCCCCACTGTCCCCAGGAACTGCCACCATCCACTGTCTAGGATGGGACCAAAAGGACCCTCCAGCTGCCTTGAGCCTTCTGGAAAGATCTTAACTGGTGTCTCCCAGTGGCTCAGCTGGGGACTGGATCTAAGCAAGGAGTCCCTGGGGCTGTGTGAGGTGAGTTGGGGCAGTTTGGGATCCCAGGTGCCAGATGGCTTTTCTCTGAGCTCCAGCCAGACCAGGAAAATCTGTGGCCAAAGTGAATCCTGGCAGTCCCAAATCCCAGCCCTGGGATGTTTGTACTTCTGCCAGCTCCCCACACATGGAGGTTTAGAAGGGACCTCTCCGGCCTTTCCAGTGGTGAGAACCAGAGACCACCCACCTCATCCCAGCCACCTGCTCCATTCCAGGTGCCAGGGTTAAGGTCACCCCTTCATCTCTAGCCCCTATCTCCCTCACCCAGTGCCTTTCCCACCTCTCTCACCCCACCTGCCCCCCAGGATCACTAAGCCCACGATCCCCCAGTGCTGGGTGCTTGTTCAGCTGGCCGGAGGAGCAGGCAGGGCAGCTGCTGTGTGGTCAGAGCAGGGGCTACAACCCCTTCTTCCTGCTGCTGCAGCTGGACACCACAGGGCTGGCCGATGGGGAGGGGAATGGGACCAATCTGCTGCATGAACTGGGTGAATTTAACCCTTCCAGGGCAAGCCTGGCTCTCTTGAATATCTCTGTGTAAAATCAGAGCCTTCTGTAGAGCCAGCCCTTCCCAGCCCCCTCCCTGGGAGCAGGGGGGTAATTCAGAGGAGCAATTATAGCCCTAAAACCATTCCTCACCCTCCAAACCCAAACACCTCTTGCCTGCAGGGTGCCCACATTGCTGCCAAACCAGAACTCCTGGATGCTGGCTGTATTTCCTTTCTAAATCTGTAACAGCACAATTTATTTGATATATTTGGCATAAAAAAAATGCAATTCCTTCTGTTAATCCCTCTGCAGACATGCCCAGAGGTGACCTGGGGGCTGTCACAGCCTCATACTCAGGCAGAGGTGGAGGAGTGGGTTCCAGGCAGAGGCTGCTGCCCACCCCAAGGCATGAGGGGTGAGTGGGTGCCTCGGAATAAAACACAAAAGCAACAGGAGGAGGGCAAAGCTGATAAAAATGCCCAGAGCAGCTGTGGCAATGTGGGCAATGCGGTGACACCGCAATTGGCTGTCTCTTATTTTGAGGCTTAGCATCTCTGGCTTGTTTAAGAAACCTTGTTTTTCTGTCCCGAGAGCCCTCTTAGGAGCTGAGGCATTTGTGCAACCCTAAAGCCTCTGACCTGCTTCCTGCAGGGATGCAGGAGGAAATCCAGGGAGCAGGACAAACCTCCTGTGAGGAATGGGGCCTGCTGGCCATTTGGGCTGAAAAGGTCTGATTTAAATGTGAGAGAAAGGAAGAGATTTTCACATATCTCTGGCTCATACAGGGAGCAGTTCATGAATTGATCCCCACCCTCAGGAGCTCATCCCTGGCCTGGAGAGCAGGGACAGGAGAGGAGAGAGCTCATGTGGGTGCTGCCAGGGCAGTGGGGCTGTCTGTGTGCAGGCAGAGAGCTGAGCTCTTTGTTCATCCCGGCTACAAAGCAAGAGAAAAACACTCCTGCCGAGTGCATCCAGAAATAACCCAGGCCTCCAGCAGCCAAAAAGCTTCCAAGGGGGAATTTTAAAGTGCTGGGAATTTGGCCTCTCAGCCTGTGCTTGGGGCTCTTCTGCTGTTATAATGTCCCAGGCAGGGAAAGGCAGACCCTGAACACAGCCCTGCTCCTGAGGTCCAGGAACCCTCATCTCAACAGGGAACAGTTCACTCCTGGGTTGCCCCAGGACCCTCTCGATGTCCTCTTTTCACCCCAGTCTTTTCTAGCAGCACCATCACAGCTCCTGGCTTGAAAGGACACTGATGATGGACATTTTCCATGTGGGATGTGCTTCAGAGGTCGTGGTGCCCCAAAATCCCTCAAAAGCCCCTCACTTTGCTGCATCCCTGAGATGAGGCCTCCTTGCAGGGACAGCCCTGCTGCTGGTGTGGCCAGGATTTGGGAATCTGGAAGGGGAGTGTAATAAGGATGAGAGCTCTCATTGCCTGAAGAAGAGAGGAGCTGGGGGCATTTAAAAACAGGCCTTCCCTGTCTCTGGAAAGGACAGCAGATTCCTGCACTATCCATATGGAATTTGAGTCACATTGTGAAGAGAACGGTCCCTCCCGTGGCACATGTCAGAGGCTGCAGGGAAGATAATGTTGCTTCCTTGCTCTGGCCCCACTGTTTGTTCACCCACAGGGATCTCCTGGCCAGCTTTTCCATGTGTCAGCATCTCCTCAGCACCCCAGAGCAAGGGCATTGCGTGGCAGATGCTCCACAGAGGGACAGACACCTTGTCACAGAGCAGCAGCTCTGCTCCAGCTCCTGAGGCGGCTCAGGACTGCTCCATCCCTGCATTTGGGGCTGTATCCCAGCACACTGCTCAGCTTCCAGCATCCACCGGCAGGCTGCAACTTCTGGAAACCTCCCGTGCCCCTGATCTGATCTTGCATACCCAAACTGCCCCTCTGGGGCAGGACACCGGCAGGGGATGACCCGGATGGTCTGGGCACACGCAGGAGGTCGCTGAAGAAACGTCAGCTTTGCAGAGCAGATCCCGTGATGGATACAGGATCATCTGTTTATTTTAAGTTTTACAGGGGGCATTTTCCCTTGCCAGGAGTTGGAGAATAGAGGGCCTGGGTACCATCTGCCCAGGGGACTGGTGAATCATCCTATTTTCCAGTTAACAGCACTTGTTTGCTTTGGGAGATCTCCAAGTTAAGGGAGAAGAAAAAGAAAACCCAACCCATGGATCTTTTCCCACACAATAAGAAAAATGCCTTGTTTTCTTTTTTTTTTTCCTTTTTTTTTCCAAAAGCCAGTGTCAACTCTGCTTTTACTTAGCAGTGGGCTGGATAAAAATAGACAGTGAAGTCATGACGCCTTCGGAAGAACCAGGTATGGCCTGGGGAGAGGGGGTGAGAGGAAACAGGCTTTGGGGACAGGGACAAAATCCAGCATGATGCAGGCAGGCTGGGTCTGTCCCAGGAGAGCTGCTGGTTACCCCAGAGTCTTGTGATTTCCCTGGCACTTTGCTGGGAGAGGCAGGAGCCTCTTTGGTGGATGCTCCAGAGTTCAGGCTGCCGCAGATGAGGCTGTAGCCCAGAGAGCACCAGGAGATCAGCTCTGTGCAAAGCTGAGGCATTCGGAGCTGGAGGCACTCTGGGAAGCAAGGGGAAGCAGCGGGGAATGGAAGCCAAGGGGTTGTGCTCCTGCTTTCTCCAGGACCATATTGCTGTTGCCTCCTCTCTTAGTTTTCTACTCAGATCTGGTTTTTCCTCCTGTTTGATCCCCTTGCCAGGCTGAGAGCACGCTGGGCTCCTTGGAAGGAGTGTGTCTGGGAGAGACTTTGATGTCTCCTCCTCAGGGCA
The DNA here is from genome assembly GCA_013398055.1 of Ifrita kowaldi. Lineage (NCBI taxonomy): Eukaryota > Metazoa > Chordata > Aves > Passeriformes > Cinclosomatidae > Ifrita > Ifrita kowaldi. The sequence continues at coordinate 284,450 of VZRS01008009.1, forward strand.
GGGGCCCTGGAAGCCACTTGGACACCTGGAGCACGAGGAGATGCAGCTGGTGCCCATATTTTGGTTCTGCTGGCGGGGGGCTCCTGTGGCAAAGCCTTTCTGGGGCTGCTTATGCAGAGCTGGGGCACGTCCTGAGCTTGGCCAGGCTCAGGGCTGTGCTGGCTGCAAGTGAAGATCCCGTGGGGCAGAGTGTCTGGTATTTCTGCACCACAGAACAAATCAGGGATGTGAGGGCAACTTTCCAGCCACACAAATGGATGTGAAAGCCCAGGACATACCAAAGAAATGCTGAGTCCCTCTGCAGGCCTGGTTTGTCTCAGGCATGTCTTGGTTGAGTGCTGAAGAAGACCCCAAATTGCTGACTGTGGTGTCCCCTCTGTCACCGCACAGCCCCAGCGCTGTCCTGCCAAAGCTGCTGCCCCAGCTTTGTACCTTTCCAACCAAGCACCTGCTTAGGTCACAACTGAAATGAGTTTGGCTGGCCTCAGTACGCCCTTCCACAGGTATTTCTGCACATGCTTGGAAGCACTATGGAAGCTGCAAGGAGATGCCAGTTTTACATAGCAAAAGGCTGCTGCCCAGCAGCAACACTGGGCCCTGCCAGGAAGGACCAGGGAAGCTGGAGCTTCAGGCTTTACATTTTCAGGATATAAGGTGAGGGGGGATTTTTGTCCTTCTTCTTAAACAAATTCAAACTTTCAAGGAAAAAAGTAATTCCTGGGGACACTTTAGCCTCGCCCACAAGGAAGGAACCTTCTATCTTTAACAAGAAAATTCACATGGTGGGGAAAAAAGACATGTCCTTTGCTCTTCCACCTGCTCCTGAGCCATGGTTTCTCTGCAGCAGGAGGCTGGAGAGGCGCGAGGGGAATATCTGCATTTCTCTGGGATCAGTCACTGGAACCAGCATTATCACTGGAACAATGGGCTCAGCCCAGGCCGGCCGTGCCAGGGCGGCCCCGCTGCAGCGCTCCCGGGTTTATTTTTGTCCGGGCTTGGAGCGGGGGTGGTGGAGATCAGGTGACGGTGCCCGAGGAGCGCTTGGCATCGCCTGTCCTGCCACCGTGTGTGCACATGTCCGTGGGAGCAGGGAGCAGGCAGGGATGAGGGAGCGGGGCTGGGCAGGCAGGGTGGCTGCCCCTCCCTACGGGATCCTTCCTCTTGGATGAGCGTGCCCTGGAGACCCCAATGGGAGAAGGGATGCTCTGTCGGAGTGGGAACCACTGATGCTCCCATTTGACCTGGCTTAGGGTTTTGCAGTCCAGTGTGGGCAATCAAAACCAGTGACTGTGCTTTGGTACCAGAATTAGGAGCTGGAAACCAGTTTCTGATAGAACTGAGTCATGGGCATACAGGAGGTGACCAAGGAGACACAGAAAGGAGCCAGGGAAGCCCAGCTTCCCAAGAACCAGTGCAATGTTTCCATCTCTGAGCTTGCCTCTTTGTCCATATGGTTTCCATACTGGGTGGTGTTTGAGCAGTACCAGAGACCCCAGTTCATTCCTGGTGCCCCCATGCCGTCCCAGAGGAGCATTCAGCCTGGAGGATGTGGCTGAGATAACCTTTGAGTTGCTAATTTGGCAAGGTAGTCAAATCTGCCAATCTTCTTGGCCACACAGGAGCACCTTCCCAACAAGAATTCATGCCCGCTCCATCCCCAGCCTCAGCAGAGGTGAGTGTGGCTTTGCCAGCAGGTTCACCTCTGCTTTCTCCATCACCTGAAAACAATCTGCAGCACTGGAGAGTTTTATTTCCCAAGGGACTGAGAAAAGAGAGGAGCCTGGAGTTAATCAGGGTCTGGGAAGTGTATGGGAGCAGCCATGACTGGAGGAAGCTCACAGGCTTCTGTGCTGGACAGGGAGCAGAGCTGCACTGGGCTCTGGGGACACGGGGGTGCAGGGGGATGGGGTCTGTTCAGAGAGTGGCACTGTGGGAACACAGGAACAGGACATTAATTTCTCAGGTATGGGATGAGGAAAGGAACCAGGGTGCTGTGCCCCAGCTGGGGGTGCAGGTATGTGTGACCACTGTTCAGAGGCCTGAATGACATCACGAGTGGCCCAGAGCCCTGCGCTGGGACCTGACACACAAATCCATCCTGACCTCAAAGGGAGCCAAGTGCTCTGTGGCAGGAGCTGGGGCTCTCCCTGATCCCGGGGCTGTTCCAGCTGTGGTCTGGGAGCCACACACTGCGAACATCCCCCTCCATGGGTCAGGCCATCCTGCAAAGAATCCCCTTTGATATAAATTCCAGCACATGATGCGAGAGTGGAAGGAGCCTACCCTGCCCCAGCAGGTCGTTTCAGGCTTGGCTGAGCTTCTTTCCTCTCGAGGGATGTTTGCCAGCATCTCGGAAATGGCACCGGTGGGATCTGCAGCCCAGGCACAGCACTGTCAGTCGAGGACCTGCTTTCTGCAGCTCGGAGCAGCAAATCCCTCTTGCAGCAGGAGGATAAGGATGGATGATGTGGGAGCATATGGAAATCCATGGACCCCTCTGGCAACAGATGCATTGAGCCTAACTCAGCTTCCAAGGGTCTGACCCTGTTGGTGCCTCCCAGCTGTGTGTCCCTGGATCCCTGTGTCTGGACATCTCTGATGCTGAGATCAGAGAGCCTGTGTTCATCCACAGGGCTGGAAGGGATGCATCCCAGTGGAAGGGAGGCAGGCACAAAGCACCACCCTCTTCTGCACTCTCAGCACAACCCTTCCCTTGCTGCATGGACAAAGGACACGCACACACACACACAGGAGTAAAGCTGTGGATATCAACTCTCCATTTTCCTGGGGGGAAGGACTTCCAGACTGCTCTGCTGGGTGATATTCTGCAAATATTTAGCCAACAGGAGCTAAATCCTGCTGGGATTTGTAGCGAGGTCTGATGCATGCCCCACTCGCTGGATTGTCGCAGTCAAGGCAGCATGTCTTTCTGGGTTGATTAGGGAAAGCGTCAGGGACCTTGCAGCCACGACTGACAGGCCAGGGCTTCTCCTCTCAGTCTGCTGTGTTCCACTAATTGCAGCTCTCCCTAATTAAAAATCAGTGATGTGGCTTTGGCAGCTGCAAGTCAGGTCCCCCAGGCGAGCCCAGGGCAGAGGCTGGGAGATGGGGAAGGATGGAGGCATCCCTGGAGCCTGGTACCTTCCCTGCCATGGTCGGGTGCTGCAGAGGAGCCAGACATCCAGGAGAGTCCTCCAGAGGAAGAACAAAATCAGAGCCCACCTTGCCAGAGACTTGGGGCAGTTGAAGGTGTCCTGGTCCTTGAGTTGTTGTTGACCTGGAGTGAAAAGCTCTGTGCCAGCTGCAAAGTCCCTTTCCAGTAACTACATGGCACTGGGAGCTGGGGCCCTGCAGCGGAGGTAGTAAATCCCAAGACGCTCTGCTGAGCTGGCAACACTCTGCCTCTCCCAGGGGACAGGAAGGGCCAACTCGCTGCCAGGCACTAAAAATCAGACAAAATAAGAGCTGGATGATCTATAGAAGTGCAGTTTCCTGTTGGCTTGTTGGTTGCTGATCTATCAGCTCTTTCTCCTTCCTTATTTCCCCTTGAGGAAGTAAGTTTTGTTCCAGGTGTGTCTTCCCATGGGATAATAATCTCTCCAAGCAAACTCACCCTGGGTGAAGGCAGGAGGAGCATCCAGTCACCAGCACGAATGTACAATGTCAGTGACTCCGGGGTGATTTCATTAACGAGTTCTTGTGCTCTCACTGCATCAATACAAACTCACAGACACCAGGGAATGTTCCAATCCCCTGCCATGGGCAGGGACACCTTCCACTAGACCAGGCTACTCCAAGCCCCATCCAACCTGGCCTTTTCGTACTCATACATGCCCTGTTTGGAAATCCATGGGTGAAGGGGCTGTCTATCTGTCAGGATGTCAGATAAGGGCAGGATAGGTGATGCTTTTGCTACCTGGAGAAGCTGCAGGTGGGAATAGAGACATCAGCTCATATCACCTTAGGGGCTGCAAGAGTGAGTTCTTGGGAGAGGGGTGGTGGTTTGGGAGAGGGTGAACTGCATGGCAGTCACTTCAAGGGGATGGAACAGGGAGGGTCTAGGAGAGGCAGGACACCATGGGCATGGGCATCTTCCAGGGGTTGGTGAGCAGACTTTGGAGAGTGGCTGGAAGCCTTCAGTGTGGTGGTCTACAAGAGAGCTGGAAAGGGACATTGGACTTGGGCCTGGAGTGACAGGACAAGGAGGAATGGCTTCAAACTGAAAATGGGCAGGGTTAGTTGGGATATTGGGAAGAAATTCTTGACTGTGAGGCCCTGGCCCAGAGAAGCTGTGGCTGCTCCATCCCTGGAAGTGTCCCAGGCCAGGTTGGATGGGGCTTGGAGCAACCTGGAATCATGGAAGGTGTCCCTGCTCATGTCAGGAGGGTTGGAACTGGATGTGCTTTAAGGTCCCTTCCAACCCAAATCTCCCTAGGGAAACAGGGAGGATTGTGCCCAGCTCCTCTCTCTGGCCCACAGCCAGGGAGGACTTGCAGATGGAAAGCTCGTGGCTGGGGCTGGCTGCTCCGGGCAGGCTAATAATACCCCTGGGAGAAGGTCAGGTGGGCAGCAGCAGGGGCAGCTCCCATTACAGGCTGTCACACATCATCCTCAGCTGCCAGAGCCTCCAGAAAATTTTGGGATGTCTTGGAGGAGAGCTGGCACTGCCACCCCTCTTCCAATGGTGGATTTCCAGGGGCATGGCAGCAGGTGGCTGCCAGTGGTTATCTGTACCATGGCACAGAGAATATAAGGCCCAGCACCATTCCCTGCCCTGCATCCCCCAGGTCACCACATCCTGCCCTGCTTCCCCATCCCAGCAGGACCTGGCTGTCACCAGGCAGGCCACCGTGCTGTCCCACAGCCACGAATGTCCCAGCAGAGAGGGTTTTTCTTGCTGAAAAGCTGCTTAGCAGCTTATGAAAACAATAAAAGTAGTATTATCTTCAATGGTGAGGCAGATGGTTTGGATGATTGGTTTGACTTTTAAGCTGGATTTGAGCTACGGATATTCTGATTTTTAACAATTTTTGGCTGGTCAGACTCTGGCGGCGTAATCCCCAGATTCCCACTCCCATAAATCCAGTCCTCTCTGTGCCAGGAGCTGTGGGATGGAGACCTGCCCTGGGAGGGGGCCCTCAGATGCCTGCATGTGAGGGGGCACCCAGACCCCCCACCAACCTGGGCTGGCAGCCACCAACCCTGACACCACCACCACGGTCCCCACCAGCCCTCCGCATGCCGGGGGTCACCGCTGCCACCGCATCCTTGTCCCCCTGACCTTGGGGGGACAATGCCCCTCTCTGCTCCCGTCCCGCGTGGGCGGCTCTGCAAATCCACTGCTGGCAGGAGCCCAGGCCTGAGCTTCTCCCCGCAACATTGTCTTTTGCAGAGGGATTTATCTAGTTTTTCTCCAAATTATCAGGAGCTGTGGACTTCCTGCCACCATCTGAGGGCTGGTACCAGCCCTGAGTGTTCCTTGTCCCAACGGAGCCTTTTCCTGCTGTCACCCCTGCACCCGGTGTCAGTGTGGAGCTGTTGTGTGGAGCACTCAGGAGATGACATCCTGCTCACCAGGACATGGCCAGGGACCTTCTCCATCCCTCCTGCAGCAGGGACCCTCAGCCACCCCGGGATCCCTCCAGGGATAAGGGATCTGCCTTGCTCCAGGGCCCCCAAGCAGCCTCTGAGGCTTCTTGGAGTTGCCTGTAGCCGTGGGTTTGGCCTGATGTAAGGCAAAGAAAGGATTTGGGGATGAAATCCATGCCCGTGGGGTTGGGCAAGGCTCCTCTGAGGGCAGTTCCAGACAAATAAAAGCCATCTCTGAGGGCTCATGCAGCTGAGGGACACGCAGCAGGGTCTCAGGTAATGAATTACCTGCCCCAAACCCCAGAGCTGCCCCACCTGAGAAGAGCCATCACATCCAGAACACTCTGTGTATTAGAATGGTTTTTATTTAGCAAATCTCCAGAGCATTAAAATAAAACTCCCGTAAAACAAGGGTCATCTTTGTGTGTACATTGAAATTGTAAACGGAGAAAAAGAGGAAGACTTCTACAGAGGTCAAAGGTCACCCCAAACATCCCTTCAAGAGAAATATCATCAGTTTTCTGCTCCCACTGTGAGCTCCAGTGCTGGTCAGCAGTCATCAGCAAAGCAGAGGAGAGGAAGGGAAGGAGGGATGGGGATGAAGGCTCTGGGAAGACTTTACACAGCTTCGTTCAGTCCTGCAACCAAAACACTTCCCTGCTGCACGCGGATCGTGAAACACCAGAGGAAAAAAAACCTTGTAAAACAGCAGGGGTGGTTTTGGGTCTGTTTGTGAGAGGCAGAGGGAGCTGAACCAGGCAAGGGCGGGCTGGGGGCCCGGCGGGTCCCGGGGAGGGGACAGCAGCGATGGCGACGGGACCGCGCGGCGGCTGCGAGCTCGGTGCCCGATCCCCAGCAGCCTTTCCCCTGCCGGCTCCCGCGGGGCCTGGCAAAGCATTGTCAGAGCTGCCAGGCTTATCTTTAGCTCTGTTCCCTCCCTCGCCCCCGCGCCCACCTCCTCGCCGCGCTCCGCGTCCCGGCCCCCGCCAAAACACGCGTTATATAAGCGCTCGCAGAACCATCTGGGGCTGAGTCAGCCACGAACCCAAACGGACAGCAAGCCCCCGAGGCGGGGATGCCGACCCACGGATAACGGGATTTGGGGGCCATTCTCCCGGCTGGTGCCACCCCTGAATGTCCGGCACCCCCACCCAGACCCCGTGAGCAGGGAGCCTGGAAGGAGACAGCGAGGAACGCCCCAGCCTCGGGGATGGGAGTGATGCTTGGGGTCGTCAGGAAAAGAGGGGAAGGCTTAATTACATACTGAGGAGGAATTTCCAAAATAAATGTGCCAGCTGCAGGGGAAGAGGAGAGGGAGTGTCGACTGGCTGGGGAAGGGGTGCTGATCTGTCAGCTTGCACACATCCCTTCCCTCTCCATCCTGATATCTCACGGGAAACCCTTCTCACTTCTTCCCTGAAATCAGCACCACCAAGCCCAGTTTGATCCCAAATTTATTCATTTGGGGTTTCTCCCCAAAGCCCAGGGTCAGGACAGGAGATGTCCTTCACCACCTCCTTCAAAACCACCGTTTTTCCCTGTGAGCAGCATCTCAGGAGCGTTTGTGACCTGAACTTTGCAGTGTTGTGCTGATTCACAATGGCTTGTCACAAAAAACTGCCTAAAAGTGACAGAAAAAGGGACGCTGACTCATGCGTTTGCCTTCCCCGAGCGAGGAGAAATGTGAAAGGTGAACAAAGTACTTAACGGGTGATAATTACATTCTGCGCTGAAAAAAATCAATCCATATTAATAAGCCAGAGTGTTATTGCTAATAGAGGCATTTTACAATTAAAAAAAAATGAAAGTATTTCAGGTTTTTAACCTTGACAGTGACCTGTTAACAACAAGTGTAAGGAAACCCCTAATTTTGTCCCACTCACTATTATAAATCTGTGTTAAGGAGAAACTCCAGCCGCCGCCTTCCTGGACTCCCCGCAGGATGCTGGAGGCTGGTTCCCTGGCAGGATCCTGTTTTTCGGTGGGATGAAACCTGGTGTGGGATGGGGTAGAAGAGCTGGCCCCTCTGGGAGAGCTCTTGGTATTGCCTTTATGGAGGGGGAGAAAGGAGTTGGAGAGGGTCCACCTTAATGTAGGATGAAAAAGCAAATTGCCAGCAGGAGAGCAGAGATGCTGCTCCGTTACTATGGTTACCCCCAGAGACAACCCAGCATCCCTGGGTATCGCCCTGCAGTACCCAGAGCATCCCTGGGTATTGCCCTGAGGTACCCGAGCTGCTGCCGGCCACCTGGAATGGCACTGGGGCAACTCGGGTGGGCACGGGACCAAATTTGGAGGGGTTTGTAGGGTCTGAGGTTCTTGGAGCAGCCTGGAGAGAGGATGAATCCAGGCTGGATGGAGAAGCAGCATCTTCAGTAGGGCCAGGGCAAAGTTCCTGCCTTCATCCCTCTGAGATGAGATCCTGGTGGGAAGCCAGAGTTCCTAGCCCCTCTGCCCACTCTCTAGCTCTTGATGATGGACTAGCCCACCCAGATTTCAGTGGGTTTGAGCCAAACCCATCCAAGCTGATGAAAAGACACCCTGCTTTTGGGGAGGCCAAAAACCTCTCCAAGGGCACAGAGAGATGCTCTGATCCCCTGAATCCGAAGGGAAAGAGGCAGGACGGCAGTCATTGAAGGCTGGTGCAATGCTGAGTTCAGAGAGGGTTTTAGCCCTTAAAGACATCTTGAATATTAAAAGTGGAATTTGCCAGCTATGAAACAGCCCAAACCCTGTTCCGCTGGCTCCCATTGGAAGTTCCACTGGCTTCCCAGTGGAAGTTTCCCACTGAAAACTTCCCAGCCAGGCCTGTGAGGTGTAAGCAAGGTCATTCCCCTCAGAGCCACCCGCTGCCTTCCCATCTCTGCTGCTCCCACCCCTTAGTTCAGCTCTCGAAGATGAGGATGGTTGGATTGGAAATAAAGCAGGGACCAAACACCCTGGCAGCACATCTCCCGTGGTGCCAGCATCAGCTCGGCTCCCTGGGGATTTCTGTACAAGCAGCCACTGAGGGAGGAATTCTGGAGGCAGTGGGAACCATCCCCAGGGAGCTGCCGGCTCCTGAATCATTAAATGCTTCCACAAATGAAGCGCTGGGGTTTGTAGTGCAAACGGCTGTGTGAGGAGTCACTGCCGCATGGCAAAGCAAACCCTGAGAGCGGAGGCACGGGAGCCGTGGGAAGCTGCTGCACGGGCCCGTGCGTGTCCCCAGGAGAGACGCTGGCAGGGCCCTGCCAGAGCATCCCCCACCTCCTCCCTGGCATTTTCCTTCCCGAGATCCTGCCCATGTTTTGGAGTAGAGTTTTTCCCATCTCCTCTCCTGCCTGCCTGTAACAGGCCATTATCGTCCCCAAGAACGCCCGCTCCTCTCCTCAGCAAGAGAAAAGCTTCCAGAAAAGCATCTGGTCCAAATTTAAAGGCATTAAGAGACAGAGATTGGTGGCTTGTTCTAATAGCTAATCATTATTAAAAGATCGGTCCTTATTTCCAAGATAGATTTGTCTGGCTTCAGCTTCCAGGAAGAGGTGGTTATTATGCCTTTCCCTACTAGATTGTTACCTCTTTGTACCAGTGTATCCTCCCCGTGACAAATGCTGTAATCAAGTCACCTCTCAGTCTCCCCCTTTGCTAAATTAAACGGGCTTTGCTCTTAAATCTTGCTTAGCCTCAGCCCTCTCTGTGGTGATTAGAGTGAGTGGCTGGCAGGGATTTTTTTTTTAATGAGTAAAAAATTCCTTATGGCGAAAGGGCGAAAGGGAGGGAGCCGATGGGACCCAACAGACCATTAGTGCTGGGTGGAAATTATCAGCCACTGGTCACCTGAACGGGATTCAGCCCCATGCCCAGCCTGAGGAATGATGATGGATAATTTGCCCAGGTTATCTCAGTACACGAGCCCCGTTCCCTGCGGCAGCCAGGTGTGAAAGCCAGGAGGAAAATCCAGGATGGCAAATCCAGAGGCTCTGTGTCCACCCGGCCATTAACCTCTCTGTAAATAGCATCTCACACACTGTCTCCGCTTTCCTCCAGCCGTGACGTACCATTAAAGACATTTAAACTGTCACTTGGACATGGCGCGATGTCCCCTGAGGTCCCCACAGGAAGCAATGCCCGTAGGAAATAGGTCCTCGCAGAGCCCAAGGGGACCAAGGTCGCTCTGGGAAGATTTGTTGGGTCAGTCTTGGATGACTGGGCTCGTTCTGCCTGGGCTCCAGACACGTTTTCCCATCTCCAGGCTCCCTGCATGGCTGAGCTGCTGCGCTCCGCTCCCATGGGCAGAGCCCATCAGGGCAGGGCACTGGAGCGAGTGGTACCCAGGGAGGGGCTGTGTTTGGGGGGACTCTGCAGAGCCCCCCGTGATTCTGAGCATTCCTGCAGCTGGGGGGGATATTATCCTGCCAAGAAAAATTCAGGTGTGTGTTTTCTGCTCCTGCCTAGAGGCAGCAGGATGGATATTTGCTGAAAGGCTCTTAAAAATAATCTCTGTTTGTCCTGCTGTCCCCAGACTTGCTCAAAGTTTGCTCCACATAATCCTGTATGTGTGACAACTGACAGACTTGGAAACACGTTGGAAGTTGGCTACAGGCAGACACTTCACTATGATCTTTAAAATATACAGCATGACGCGAGATATTTTAAATAGATCAAAATACATTTATTACATATTTATATTATTTTCTCTAGTCTATTTATATCTTTTGGAGACTCTTATATATAATATATATAATATATTTAAAATAACATAAAATTGGCCAGTTTTGTCATCTGAAATACATTTTACAAATATATATATACATTGTCACATATATCTCAAATATATGTGCAATGAGACAGAGAAACACCGGAGGTGGAAAAGGTACAGATACTTCATTGCATCCCTCAGCTTCTCTACCACCATTGCCCCAGTGAACAGACTCAGCGTTTCACCCCTGGGAAACCAGTGCTCCCAGTTGCCAACCTGCCTGTGTGAACTGGTGCCGGGTCTCGGTCCCCAAACCCACGTGGGGCCGAGCCTGGGGGAGCACTGGGGTGTGTTTGGGGGGGGAGATGGAGGGGAGAGGGTGCCCTGGGAGTGGGCAGCAGGACAGACGTGCACAGCTGGTGGGCACGGGGATGGGTGGCGTCGGGTCGGGCACTGTCCCACGTCCTGTCCCTGCTCGTGACGCATCTGGATCCTGCCCTGTGCCAACCCCCCCACGGCAGCATTCCTGAACTGGGGGGTGGGAGAGCAGGATGCGGCCGGAGTGCCGGACACAGCTGCCACACGCTCACTTGGGTGTGCAAGAAATGGGAGGGGGGGACACATAGGGGACTCTTTTGGTTGTCAGCACGAGAGGAAAGGAAAGAGCAGGAGGGTTTAAAAATAAACGTATTTGTTCTGCCTTATTAAAGATAGAAAAGGTGGCTCTGAAATCATCTCCTACAAAAGGTTTGAAGGTCAAGCAGGCACCGAATCGCGAAAGGTTGAGCGCTAAGTGATTGTCCCAGCCCTAAAAGACAAAGTGCACTAAATTCGGTGGTGAGAAGCTAAGGCTCGTCCCGATGGCCCCCGGCCCCGGGCACGCTCCCCCGCGCGAGTGAGGACCCTCCGTCTGCCAGGGCACAGGCTGCTCTTCCCGGAGGTGGATTTGGGGCGCAGGGATGCGGCTGCTTTCTGCTCTCACTGGGGTGTTTTTTGGGGTGAAGCCAAGTGGGAGCAGCAGCAGGTCCAGCCCCGGACCCCCGGCTGCGGAGGCCGCTGCTGCCGGAGGCTGCCCTGAGCCCCAGCCCAGGGCAATCCCTGCGGGATGCTGGCCAAGAGGATTAGCGGCTCTCTCCTTTCTCGGCCTCCTGCCATCCTCCAAGGATCAAGTGTAACGCCGGAGTGAACTCCGGGGATGGAGCTGGCTTGCTCGAGGAAATGGCCGGCGGCTGTTTTTTGGGGGGGGACGGGGACATTTCGCCTTGCTCGTCTCCAAGCCCCTTCTCACAGGGATTCTGCTCCACAAAAACCCACACCCCAGAGCATCCCTGTGCCTTCCCAGTCCCCTAAGGAAACCCAAGGGCTTTTTCCACCTTTTTTTTTCTTTTTTACCCCTTTCTTTGACAGTTGATGGGATTTAAACTTTGGCTGGGCAGCCTTCCCGATGCTCCCTGGTGGTAGGAAAAAAGACCAGTAGCTCCGAGCGCTCACAGGTAGGCAAAAATCATATTTATACACTATGTACCGGCGTGGTCCAGGGTGAGGACTAGGACTATACAGTAGATATAGGAACTCTCACCAGAGCTAGACCCTCCCTAGCAGGGTTTGGGGTGGGGGTGTGTTAACAGGGGCCAAGAAAGGTCCGAAATGCCCTCACCGTGCCAGCCACGGGTGCTCCCTGTCCCAGTTCACATCCTCCTACACAGCAGTTTAAAAATACATCTGTATATATTATTCTATTCTCCCAGGTAACACTGTACAATCATAGAAGTTTCTTTAAAAGCAATAATTTACTTAAAGACATCTCTATTTCTCTTTAGTTTTTATACAAATATTTACTGTGATATATATATATATATTTATAAAGAAGTTAACCCTCTGAGAACTCTACAGCAGCAAGATGTGCACCTTTTATTTTTTTTTAATAATTATTATTTATTCAAAAGAACCTAAAACCACTTAAAAGCATTTGTTTTAAAAAAATAAATAAGTAGTGCTCACACAAAATCTCTCTGCCCCCCCTCCATCCTTCCCACCCCCCAGATGCTGTGGTGCAAAAAGCAGGGGGTAAAAGCATCCCCCCAGGAGCAAAGGGACTGGTGATGGGATGGCATCCACCTTCGCTGCCTTAGAAACATAAATGTCACGGCTGCAGCTCAATGGCACATCCCTACATGTCCCCACTTTTGGGGACAATGCATTTGGGGCACTCAGTGCTGAAAAAGCTGCCTCCCAGTGCTGCCCCTGGAGAAGGCTTTCTCCCAGCAGTTTTTAGTGGAAGCCAAAAACAGAGCAGCCCCTTGGTGGGCAGTGTGGGGTGATGGTGACAGACACTGGGGGAAGAAACTCTGCAGGGATGCTGTCCCGGTCCCCGACATGGTGCTCGGTGGCATGGGGCAGTGGGACGCTCGGGGCAGCCACTCCCCAGAGCCCTTGGCAAGAAGATGGGGATGGGGACACAGGACAAATCCTGCTTCTGCCACCCATGTTTGGACATGCCACAGCAAGTCCTGACCCCAGGACAAGGCTTCCCTGGTGTGGGCTGTGGGGGGAAAAAGCACCCGGAGCCCATCACAGCAGAAATGCTGTGGAGAACCCTGCTGTTGAGCCCTTCTCTCCAAGGGCTCCATGCCCAGGGTCAGATGTGGGATGCTCATGGCCACAAAGCCTTTCCCATGGCCACAGGGAGCAGGGAGCCAGATTTTGGCTCCCAGAGCACCAACGAGCAGCACGGCCGGATGAAGGGACCCACAAAGCTGCACCTTCCTGACTCCTTCCCTCTGTGGGGAGCAGGGCAGGAGCGGAGGCTTCCCACGCATGGGGTGCTTTGCCTTGTTCCCGAGCTAAAGCTAAACCAGGTTGTCACCAAGGCCAGCCTGACAGGCGGTGGATGATGGGATGTGGGTGCTGCAGAGCGAAAGGGGCGTCACCCAGAGGGGGGGATGCAGGATGGGGGCTGTGGAGAAGGGCTGGGACATGGGATGAGTTCGCATCTCTAAGGCACAATCCACCTTGAGGCTGGGACACAGGGATGGGCTGAAGCGCAAGATGGGGTGATTTTCTCTACTGGCATCTGTTGTTTTGGGGAAAATGTCTGCCTCTGAAGCAGGACTCTCTGGTGGGTTGGGAATTCATAAAGCCCAGCCTGACATGGACACAGCTCCAGTACTAGAAGAAGTGCAGCCCAACAAGATGACTTTCACATTGATTTCCACGTTTGAAAATATTCTTCAAGGAAGAAAAATACCACATTGATCGGAAAAGTGGGGAAACACCCAATTTTGAGAGCTCTCCACTCTCATTTTTGTGCTTTTCACTGTTTTGTCCCAGTTATGGTGAACCTTAGGAATTCCCCATCAGAGATGTTGGGGGAGACCCAACACTTCAGCAGCTGATGCTCCAGACCCCATTTCCATCCCGAAACCCAACATTTCCAGAAACGAGCTAATTACCGTGTTTACAATGCTTTTTTCTCTCACAGTCCTGCTTATCCTTATAACCTCCTTTGCCAATGATTCCACTGCTTGCTTTCACTGCCACAGACCTCCAGTCACTTGTGTCTATTTCCTGCCTATGAAGCCATGCCAGTGGTAAAAAGCCACCCCAAAATTGGATGCAATCTTAACTTTTAGCTCTTGCATCTACCCAACAAGTCACCCCCTCAAAGGACCCCGGTGGCTTCTTCATTCCCTTGTTCATTTTTAAAAAATACTGAATGACTTCTTTCAGATTTAATATTATTATTATTGTTGTTATAATTATAATAATAATTATTATTATTATTTTGGTAAACAGTCTCCCAAACGGTGTGGTGAAAAAATTAAAAACCCTCTCACCTCCCTCCCCTTTTTTTTTCCCAAATTAAAAAGAAGTACGTTAATGTTGCATGTTATTTCAAGTGTTGTTCTTGTGCAACTGAACCAGACCACCTGCCGAAGGAGCAATTGTTTTGTTGTTGCTGCTCAGTTAAAAAATAAAAGCAAAAAAAAAAAAGAAAGAGAGAGAGAGTAAGATTTGTTTCCTGATATATCCTCTTTTTGGATCTCGCAGTGCTCGGCTCCAGGAAAACACTGGCGTTTTCCCCATGGGGAGAGCAAAGCCCCACGGGGCTGCGCAGGGCGAGCGCCTGCCCGCACCCTACGGACCCTCCTCTCCTCATCCTTCCTTCTGTCCATCCATCCATCCATCCGTCCATCCATCCCCCAGAGCCGTGGGCCCTGCCGTGGGCGCCGGGCACAGGGGACGCGCCGTGGCCTGCCACCGTCCCCTCCTGCAGACCGCTCAGTGGTTATTGCGATGAAACTGAAAACTATGAACGATACTAATTTCTCAAGCATTCCTATGGCACTTGCATTGTTCTGCATAATTTGAGCAGGTTGTAGGGGAAGAGATTAGAGGAGGAAAAAAAATACCCTTGGAAAAGTCAACGGAAGGACCAAGAGTCATATTTCCGACTCCCTCCTGTATGACCGCTGATCCAATGCTATTGTGGCTTGAAGCCTGTCGAACTCGTGCCTGTTGTCTGGGCTGAGGTCCTCCAGACCCCGGCTGTCATCATCTTCCTCTTCCTCATCACGGCTCATGAAGGCCAGCTCATTCTCGTAGCAGAAGGAGTTGGTGCTGGGCAGCAGGAATTTGTTCTCCACCAAGTCCTTGGCGCTGCAACGGGGAGTGGACGGGACCTCGTAGGTTTTGTGGAAGTGGGAATAGTCTACTTTGTACTGGTTTTTCTCCTCGAACAAGACGGGCTCGAAGCGATGGCCCCACAGGATTTCGCTGGCCAGGTAGGAACTCCGAGCTTGCGTCGTCATGGCTGTGGCCTCTACCATGCCCTCCAGGATGACGACGATCTCAAAGTCGTCCGTCTCCAAGTCCTGGCGGCTGATCCCGAACAAGGGGCTGTCCTCATTGATCTCGTGGAGAATGGTGATGGGAGACACCAAAAAAATACGGTCCAAGCCTTTATCAAACCCCACGTCAATGTCTATTTGGTCGAGTGGGATGTACTCCCCTTCCTCTGTGATCCTGGGCTTAATTAGCTGAGCTCGTACGTGGGCTTCTACTATGTGGCTTTTCCGTAGGTTCCCAACTCTCCACATCAGGCAGAGTTTTCCATCTCTCATCGCCACTACTGCGTTATGGCTGAAAAGTAATGTCTGGGCCCGTTTTTTGGGCCTGGCCATTTTTGCCATTATTGCACCAATCATGAAAGAGTCAATTATACAGCCCACGATGGACTGAACCACCACCATGAAGACGGCGAGTGGACACTCCTCGGTCACGCAGCGGAAGCCGTACCCAATCGTCGTTTGGGTCTCAATGGAGAACAGAAAAGCAGCCACAAAGCCATTGACCTGCAGAACGCAAGGCTTGAAAGTATCATCTCCACCTGGGTTTTCTAGGTCTCCATGAATGAGTGCAATTAGCCAGAAAATCAGCCCAAACAATAACCAGGACACCAGAAATGCCAGGGAAAAGAGCAAGAGCATATACCTCCAGCGGATGTCAACGCACGTGGTGAACATGTCTGCAATGTACCTCTGTGGCTTGTCATCCATGTTGGTGAACTCCACGTTGCATTGACCATTCTTCTTTACAAACCTGTTCCTGCATTTCCTCCTGGTGTGGATTTTCCCATTGCCAAAGCCGTTGATACCTGGCATGGTGGTCAACCTCAGCCCGTCTTCCTCAGAGGACACGATGCTGTAAGGGTTGACTCTGCCTGTAGTCATCCCTGAGCCAAGCCCACAGTGAAGGTGAAGGGTCTTGCGACTCCCAATGTCCCCCTGACCCACCCCTGCCCACCCCCCAAATTCTGCTGCAGTGGAAGAGAAGTCCCAAACTTCCACGTCTTGGCTGCCACGTCACCACACGGATCCTGTGAGAGGCTCTGCAATGAGAAAACAAAGACAGGGCCATTACTTCTCACGGCACAGGGACCCGGGGGGCTGCTTGGCCAATGGTTCTCATGGGCTGCATGTTGACTGACAACCTCCTACACTGTTCTAATGCTCCCTTCCTTGGCTGGGCTGCTCCCAAAAAACACACAGGTGGAAGGGAGAAGGTGTTAGAGTTTGTTCTTTCATGATACAAAGTGAGTGAACAAATCTTATTGCATTTGTGGGACACTCAACAGCTCCAGCAGATGAAAAACCTGGAGTTTCTCCACTTCACTTTTCCCACGAACTCTGCCACCAGAGAGGAAAGTGGAGAGGCCGAGCTGTTCTCCTTGGGACACAGATATCAATAAAGGTACTCCTGGAAGTGGCTCCATCAGTTCACATTGCCCGTGCCAGATGGATCGACGCCCAGACCAGCGTCGACCTTGGAGCACCAGCTCTTCTGGGCTCGAGGGAAAGCACAGGGGGATGTGGATTTAACCTCTGTCCCCCTGCCCGGGGATGGGAGAGGACACAGCCAACGTGCAGCCGGTTGGAGAAGGCCCCGGGAAGGCACTTGCTCAGGGCAGATGTCCTGAGGAGCAACTTTCCCAACAAATCCATTGGGACATGGAGCCATCCATGGTCACAGATGTGTTTAGCTGGCCAAGTCTCGTGAAGGAACAACTGCCACTGGGGAATGGGGAGCTGTTTTGGTCCCTTCTGGAAGGCTCAGCTGCAGGGTCAAGGATCTACACTCAACTTTGCTTGGGAGAGAGGTGACATGGACATGGGAGAAGTAGCCCAAGCTTGGTGGGCTCCCTGGTGGAGGTGAGCACATGGTGGGAGAACCTAGTGACAGCCTGCCAGGCTGCTGGATCCCCCAGCCCCTCATGGGGCTGCATCAGGGAGTGGACAGGATTGTGGAGAAGCCATGTGACACATTCCAAGCACCTCAAAGAGATGGCACCACAGGAACTCTCCACACACCACCCCCTGCCACAGGTCACCCTATTATTTAGCGATATGGGACGTGCCACTGAGGGTGGAACCGCCTTGCTGGCAGTGAGAGCTGTGCAGCACAACAACGTGGTGGGGGAGTGGGCACAGAGCCCCCCGTGACACCCCAGCTCATGCCTGGAGCTCAGCGAAGCCGCCGGGCTGGACGCGCTGTGCCGGATCCGCCGACCCGATCGATGCGGTCGATTCCAATCGACCAATCGCTTGCAATCAGCTCCAGTGCCCGGGGACACGCTGGGACAAACACACCCTTTCCATTACACAGTGTCCAGGGCCAGCCAGCACCAGGGAGCATTGCCAGGCACAACCTGCCTGGGGCTGCATCATCCCAGCTCGCAATGATACCCTGGACTGCCGTTTACTGAAATGCTCCCCAAATCCAGCCTGAGAATCAAGAAACGCTCCAGCAGCCCTGCAACACAAGCAGGAGCACTAAAGCCTGCCCAAACCTCCCAGGTGCTGGACACAGACCCATGTGTGCCACCACCTTACACCAAACAACATATTTCCCCCTGCTGCAATCCAGGCACAACCATTTTTTATCCCCAAAGTTGATTTTTTGAGAGCAACAGTTATTTGTTGGCATCTCAGCGGACCAAGGGATTGCTCACACACAGAACGAGATCCTCTCCCTTCTTGGAGCCACAGGGGAGAATAAAATAGGCACGAACAGTTAATAGTAAATATTTACAATCTTACAGTCCCTGGAAGTCAAACAGGACCAAAGTGACCTTGCAGAGCTGACCTGTCAGGCTGGCTGCCCAACACCAACCTGGTCTCCCACCCCGAGTCTTCCTCCTGTTCATCCTGGCTGCGTCCATTAACATTTCTCGTCTTTTTTAAAATGAGATCTGAACATTTTGTCCCAGAAAAGGCTGCTCCTCTA
The DNA here is from genome assembly GCA_013398055.1 of Ifrita kowaldi. Taxonomy (NCBI): domain Eukaryota; kingdom Metazoa; phylum Chordata; class Aves; order Passeriformes; family Cinclosomatidae; genus Ifrita; species Ifrita kowaldi. Next base: position 302,505 of record VZRS01008009.1, read on the forward strand.
TCACCCCTCTGGCTCGCCCCAGGGCAATGCACCGAATGCTTTTGCCACAGGAGGAATTGAGAGTCGGGTTTTTTTAATTAATTCTAGATGCATTTGAGAAGTGAACAAAATGCAATGAGCCCCCAGTGACCTGTGAGAGGATTAGCTGGGGTCTGGATTAACTGTGCTGGAAGGGGAGCTGTGCCCGGGTGACTGCGGAGGCAGCTGCTCTGCCCTCACCTGGAGTGGTGTTTCCAGGGACCCTCAGGCTCCCCATCACCATCACAGCTCCCCCCTGCCTGCACTCCTTTCCCCATCCCTCCTTCCTTCCTTCCATTCTTGTTTTCTGTTTATTCTTTTGTCTCTTCCTTCCTTCTCATCATCATTCGTTTCCTTCTTCCTTCCTTCCTTCCTTCCTTCCTTCCTTCCTTCCTTCCTT
>VZRS01008009.1:331225-384501 GCA_013398055.1 Ifrita kowaldi
AAAAAAAAAAAAAAAAAACAAAAACAAAACCACAAACAAAACCACGCTTTTTTTTCTTGGTTTGGTTTCCCCGTGGAGAAAAAAAGAAAAATAGATAAATCCCAGTGACCAAGAGATCCAGACTCAGGTGAATTTAGCTTCAAACTCCCTCTGCGCTTTCAGAGCCTTCACCCTCAAATGGGCTCTGGAAGATGCTGGGGGACCCATCGTTGCCAAAGTGTCATCAAATATCCTTCGGGCTCAACTCCGCTCCTGCCCGGGGAGGGTGGACTTCTTCCCTTCTTCCCTGCTTGCTGCGTGCTGTGGAGTTGGCAGGGACCTGCCTGTTCCAGCCTCAGCGTGGAGGGTGGGTGGGTTGGTTGGTTGATGTGGGTTGGTTTTCTTTTTTTTTTTTTTTTTTTTCTCGCCGCTATTGGTTTTCTTGCTATCTGATCCTGAGCGAGCGCTGCAGCTCGCCGCTTCCCTGCTTTTTTCCCCCCAGCTCCCAGGCTTTTGACAGGGAATGAAACACAGACACCCAGTGAGACAGGCTCCGGCTTCTACAAAGCTCCACTCCCTCCTGCTGCCTTTGTCCGCGAACAGCAACTCCTCCAACTCTGCCCGTAGACACGAGGGAACCTCTGCATCAGCACTTTCCTAATGGCTGCTTCGCCCCAGCCCTTCGGCCCTTCTTCTTCTTCTTCCTCGCTTCCTCTCCTCTACCTTGATGGCTTCCGCTTGCTTTTTCTAGCCCGGCCCCGGCTCCGACAGCCACAGCCACAGGGAAGCAACAACCCCTTCCCGATGGATCCATCTCAGCTCCCCCGCGCCGGCGGCTGCGGTCGGGGGGTCGTGGCCCCGCAGTCCCTCACCGTCCTTCCTGGGCACCTTCCATGAAAAATCAATGGTGGGGACAGCGTCCCTGAAGGCTTCACTTTGGGCTGGTTTAAGGGGCAGGGGGCTGCATGTGTGGAGAGGGGCTGGGGGCAGAGGGAGGGCTGAGAATTGGAGCCACTTCTTTTTATTGCAGGCGGGGATTATTTTTATTTTTTTTTAAAGGTTGACTGGAGTCCAAGTTTGTTTCTTTGGTAGTGAGCATTATTTTAAGCCATTTGGGAGGCTTTGGGTGTCTCCAGGTCACCCTGTCCTTATAATAGCGAGGCCTTTTTGGAGAGGGTCAAAGTGAAACCTTGCTCCGGCAGCCTCTTTCCCCTGCGGAGGGGAGCGGGAGGCACAGGGATGCTGCAGTGGGCTCACAACCTCGGCTGGCTCCCAGCCAGAGGGAGATGCAAACCAGCCACCGTCTGTACTTTTTGCTACACTTCCTCCACACTCGGTCACTCGCGAGATCCCAGGGCTGCTGCCTGCTCCTTTTTTGGGGATTCACAGGCTTTGTTAAAAAAAAAAAATCACAGCCAGAAGACCTCCAGCCTTGGCAGCGATGCTCGGCACTGCTCAGCGTGGCTGTCACGAGCTGGCAGGTCGCAGAGAAACCATAAAGCCCCCCAGAACACAGCACATGAAGAGGCTGCCTCCCCACCTGCCCTTTGGCAGTCTCTTCCTCACTCTTCCTTGTCTCCCACCACAAGTTTGGGATGAGCAACTCCTCCCTCTCCCCTTCAACAGCATCCTGGAGCAGCGACTCTCCTGGTGCCCAGCTCCCATCCTCTCCTGACACAGAGATGGAGCATTGTTCCCTCACTGCTCCCAAACACCCCAAACTCCAGAGCACCTCAGGTTAATGCTCCCAGTTCTGCCTCCACTCCCCTCTCCACGTTGGCTTGTCCGCTCTCACCCCATTCCACAGACCTCAGAAACACTGAAATCCCGGGATGAAAAGCACTGCAGGACCTTGCCCCAGCCCTGATGGACACTCAGTTAACAGCAGGGATTTGGGGTTTGCAGATCAGAGGGGACACCAGCCCACACACTGGGCATGGTGGTCTCATGCAAGACCACCCAGGGCCAACCTGACCCCAAAACACTGCTCCTTTCTGTCTGCCAGGCAGCCCCCCACACCCCAGTTTGCTCCTGCCTGATGCCTCCTCTCCTTTACCCTACCATGCTCATGAAAATCTTCCCAAATCCCTCCCTGCCCCGATGCCCAGCCAGAGGTGCCAGACCAAAGTTCCTTACACTCCCTTCAAAAACAGACGCAATTAATGCACCCAAAGATTGGCTGCAGAGCTGGGGTGGGAGATTGGCCATGGGCCAGGGGCACCCCTGGGGTGAGGGGAGCAGCTTCAGGGTCCCCAGTCCAGGACTGGGGCTGGCTGGGAGGGTTGGGTAGAGCTGGGCAGCCACAACTGGTGAGGTTGCTGTTCCCATCACCTGGCCATGCTTACCCCTCTCTCCCCAGTTTGCTACAGGAAATGCAAATGAATAGCCTGGGACTTCGATCCCGGCAAGCCCCAGATTCCCTCTGCTTTTGGGGAGAAGTTCCCCATGTTTTCCCATCAGGGCTGGGGAGAAGCATGGAGAAGCTCGTTATCCCCTTCCGTCGGCACAGGACTGCAGCCCTGGGGACCCCCACGTCCCGTGGCCTCCCAGCCAGGGAACAGCTCCACCCAAGATCCAACCTCCCCCTGCCCCTGGCCACGTGTGGCCACTCTTTTAGGAACTGCCCAAGTGAGGGAAGGAAGATGGGGGGGGAAACGAGGGGTGCACCCAGCGGGGTCGAGCCCCTTCTGAGCGCCCGCAGCGCGGCTGCGCAGGGCCTCGAGCGAGTCAGCACTGAGCCATTAGGGCTAATTTAATCAAGACGGATGGCCCGATTGGAGGGCTGCCGTCCATAAATCCCCCACTCCCGCTGCATTAGTGTCAGGGCTCCCAGAGGAAGAGGCCGAGGGGGAGGCGCGGGGGAGCGGGGATGGGGAAACGTGCTAAGTCACCCGTCCTCCCCATGGCACGGGGCCGCTCGGATCGGGTGCCACCACCCTGTCCTGCACACCGTTGGGACACAGCCCACCATCCTCCAGCCCTTCCAAAAGCCTAGCAGCTGGAGAGGGTGGGATTTCAAGCAAACTGGGTTTGCTGAACCCCAAAAGGTGCAGGGTTGTTCACAAATCCTGCAGGGCAGGGGTTTGCTCCCATGGGAATCTTGCCCATTTGCTCCAGTGGGTTTTGCAGCAGGAGGAAGGTGGGGTGCTGGGGGGAATAGGCTTGGAGCCCCATCGTAGGTCCCAGTGTGATAACTGGGACTGGGAAATACAAGCTGAGAAGGCCCCAAGGCTGATGGATGCAACACCCGCCCCAGAGCCCAGTGAGACACCCAAAACTCAACCCACACCAGGCCACGACACCACTGCAGGACATCCCCACGGAATACCAGCTCCTCTCTCCCGGCACCCCACTCCCTTCCCACTTCTGCTCCTACAAAAGGCCATTTGCAGGCTCAGGGTTGCCATCTGATGACCCAAAACATGTCCCCCCATCCACTGGGCACGGGCAGTGGGAGCCCCACGTGCCGCCGCGCCGCACGAGCCAGCTCAGGAAATAAGCTCTCATCCCTCCAGGTTAAAAATAGCCGTGAGCTTTGCCATGGACACGCCTCGCCCTGACGCTCCGGCCGAGCTGGCTCCCCCCTCGCCTGCCCACCCAGCCCACCGAGCTCCCGGCCGAAAACCGGCCGCGGGGAAGGGTCCGGTGGGCTGCCGCCATCTGCTCCGGGCGCTGGCAGCGCCGTCGGCGCGGGATGCCGGCTCTGCCAGGCCGCAATGTTGGCCGGCGAAGGGATGCAGAGGGCCAAGTCCTGGTGGGATTTGGGAAGACAACGGGCCAGGGGATGCGGCAGACGGATGGCAGGATGGCATGGGTTTGTGGGCACCGCTCTCCCCCCTGGAGCGCTCACGGAGGTTGTGGTTGCTTCACAAGGGAGGAAGCAGGGGTGATAGCTCAGTGCAGAAGAAAAGATATTTGTGGGATGGGGATGGGGGGTTACCAGGGGATCTCAGCCTGGGAGAGGAGTCGAGGACGTTCAGGAGCAGTTGGATGATGGAGAGAGGGATGCTCAGACCTACCCTCCATGTCCAGAGCATCTCAAGGGCTGTGTAGGCACAAAGGGAGCACAACCAAAATAGCTCAGGGAGGTTGACCCCAGGGTATGAGGAGCAGTGAACTGTGGCACTGCCAGGGATTTATCTGGAAATAGAGGAATGCACATCCCTGTGCACCTCCGGTTTCTGGCTGTGCTTCAGCGAGACCAGGAGGGAGGGAGGGAGAACAGGGAAGGAGCCTGACTGCCGGCAGGAGGAGCACAGCAGCTGAGGCCAGTGATTGTGGTGCTTTTATGGCACCACGAGCAAGGTCCTGGGGACCAGAAACTGCTGATGGGGGCAAGAATTGGCCACTGCCATGCAGGGATGTGGAGGGGCTCTCCATAGGTTGGTTGCACCATGCCCAGCAGGTCTCGCTCTCTCGGGTCAGCACCTTTGTATCCACTCACCCAGGAAAGAAAAGCAAAGGCAGGGTTGGGCCTGAGGAGCCATCAGCCAGGAGCAATAATCCATTCCATGAAAAGCCATGGAGCAGGTGAGCCATTTCTCCCCAGAATGGCTAGCACAGGGAAAAAAAAAGACATTTGTATTTCTGCCAGTTGACAAAATGAAATGCCACTTGTAGCCAGTGAAACTCTGCAGATTTTGCTAATAAAGGATTGCTCCATCCAGCTTCCAGCTGGATTCCAGCCCCAGCCACAACACGGACACTGGCAGCATCCCCCGTCGCATCCCAGCACTGGTGCCACACCACAGGCTCAGGCTCACTGCAAACCCAAGCACTGCCCCACGGCAGGGACACAGATCCCATTGCCAGGTTTGCTCCCACCCTTTGCTTCCCTGTGTTTGCCCTGGGGACCGTGCTGCTGGGATAGCACCGTGTCCCTTGGGAGTCTCTAACATATCTTAGGAAATTTTGTCATTCTATTCAGCCTAATTTCACCCATTAGAGCTTGTTTCAGCAGGGTCCCGAGGGAATGTCGCTCCCCAGCATCCTCCTCTGACTCTTCCTCCGCTTCTCTCCTCCTTCACATTCACACAGCTCACCTCAGGATGGCTCAGCCTTGCTCCACCATGAGCAGTGCTGGTCCAAACAACCATATTCTCTATAAAGCATGCCCCTACACAATCCCAGAGGATTTCCCACCTGGTCATGATGCACCTTTTAGGAGTTGAAAGGTGCTGACCCTGCCCTGCTGCACACAGAGAGGTTCAGCCCATGGGCAAACACTTGAGGAGATCTTGGCCAGTGCATTTCATCATGGCCAGAGATGGGAGCCCGCTCCTTACCCACAGCTGAAGAACCAAAAAAGAGCCAGTTTGGGAAAACTGTGCACCCTCAGCATGCCACCACCCCAAGACCAGGCCAGAGACTCCGTCACTCTGGGATCCTGACTGGAAAAAACACGATAAAACAGGAGGAAAGCAGCTTAGCTGCTGCTGTCATGGGCTGCAGTGTTTGGGAGAAGGATTTGGGGAAGCGGATGGGAATTCCTAGATTTTGAGCACAAGCCCAGTGCCAGCTCCATGGCCCACGCCAGTTGGGATGAGCATAGCTTGGCTTTTTACCATGGGGTGCTCCAAAAGGAACAGCAAAGGGCAGCTCCCCTGGGGGCTCCCAGCACCCAGGAGAAACCATGGAGCCCTTTCAGCTCTCCTCACTCCACGACCAATGCTCAGCTCCCTTTTCCCTCCTCCAAAGGGTGGATTATTTTAGGAAGGGAGGAGGGAAAAGCAGCAGTGATGAGCTGACTGATGGCTGCTTGCAGCAGAGCCCAGGCAGGCTGGACACCCCGGGGGTCAGACAGGCACCTCACACGACCCAGAGGTTTGGCTGCAGCCAAAGAGCCCAACTGGCTTCTTACATAAACGACCTGAGGGCAGCGCCTCTGAGACCACCAGCGCAGGCAGCAGATGCTGCGAGGCCAAATCCACCCGGTCCCGGGCAGACGTCACCTAATCAGCACATTGGCTTCTTCCCAAGGCAGTCTTGGGGCACACAGTAAATATCTTATGTAAGCACCTCTGGCCTGAGGCCGGATCCAGTTCAGCCATGTCACACGATTCCCGCCTGGACAGAGGCACAAGACGAGGCCTGAGGGGCCTGAAGGGGCTTTCCCCTTCATGGACCTGTCAGACCCCCTCGGTGACCCATCTCACAGCTTTGCCAGAGGAGGCTCCAGGAAAAACCCTGGTGGATGGAGAAGACTCGCCCATCCCCAGTGGCAAAAAAAGACAGAAGAAGGGGTCAAAATGACAAGTCACTTCTGCCCCCAAACTGTTTGTCCTCCACGACTTGGTAGCTGAGTACAGAGCTGGGAAGAGCCCAACAGCCCTCCCTACAAGGCCAGTGCTTCCAGCCCAGCCACAACTGGCTGGACCCTAAGTCTCTTCAGTGATGGAGACATCACACCAAGCCAGGAGACTCTGCCAGTGCTCAGCTCCCACCAGGTGGGAAATTTCTGATCCCAGTCTCCCCTGTGGCAGGCTAGCCCCCAAATCTCTCAGCACTGCCAGAGACATGAGAGAGAGAGAGACAGAGACATTCCTCTTTGTCCTGAGCAGCCTCCTGGAGAGCACTGGAGTTGGGAGGCTGGAGAGTGCCCATGGATGGACACAGCTGGGGAAGAAACCAGCTGGGGCATTAGCAGGATGCAGAGGATGGATAACCAGTGAGCATCTTCAGTCACTCCAGGCTGCTCAGTGAGGGGAAAACTATGGTGAGGGCTGTGCTGGCAGATACTCTTTCCTCCCTCTCTCTGGGCTCACATCTTCAAAGGATTTACCCACAGTGGCTTTGGCCAAAGAAAATCCCAAATTAGTGGCCTCGAGCCTCACTATTGCCTTTACCTGCCAGCGCCAGCCTTGGGGGACTTGCCTATCCATGGGACATCCCCTTCTGTGCCAAACCAGGTCACACATGAGTTCGGTGGCTTCAGACATCAGCTGGAGGATGCTCAGAGGCACAGACAGCAGGAGGTCGAGGGAGCAGACAGGACACGACCCGCCCCAGCCTCCTGCTCCTCTTTGACAGGTCACTTAAACACTGCAGCCACCGAAAACCCTCCCCGCCTTTCACAAGAGGCATTTCACACCCGCCCTCGCTGCTAAATAAAGCAGCCCCAGCGTTACAGCACCACCCGGGGCGGTCCTGGGCACGGAGCAAGGTTAAATTCATCCCTGCAGAATCAGCACCAGCAGCTTCTCCATCAGCACTGGAGCTCCAGGCTGAGCCAGCCGTGCCACCACCGGCCCCGGGCTGGAGCGGAAAATAGAGGCAGGCAGAGAATTTGGGTCTGTGTCGCTGCAGCTGGCAGAGGGGAACATATGCACAAATATTTGTGCTCTCCCGCTCTTGGCAAGGCCTCTCTGCCCATTGCTGGCAGCTCTCAGGGTTTGGGAAAGGGCAAACGGGTCCGACCAGCAGCTGCCTGTGGCAGCCCTCGGATCTGGGTATGGCAATAAAGGTAAAACCTTAAGGATTGCTCAAGTGCTGTCCCCAAGCACGCAGCACTGAGTGACACTGGGCAGCTGCAGGTGCCAGAGGCAAGTGCTTGAAATTTACAGAGTGAAGAAACAGTCAAAACTGGCACAAAATCCCCCAGTTTTCACCCTCTGCTCAAAGCCACAGGCAAGACCCCCACCAGACACAGGACAGTGCCAGGGAAGCCAAGAGACCAGTCTGAAATAGAGCTGCGTTTTGGGATCACCTGCCTATGATGGGTTTTTGGAGGGTGGGGTCTTGGAAAGCAGAGGTTCAGTAGTGCCCAGGGCCAGGTAGATGAAAGGCTGAGCTATTCTTTGGGTCGTGGAGCAAAATAAAACTGTGCATTCATATGGAAACAAATTACTTTTAAGTGAAAGACAAAATTATAAAGGTGTTTTTCCATAAGGCTCAAAGCAGTTTGTTCAATCCGAAAGGAACCAACTCCCCACCAGGTTGTTGCACTCATTTGTAAATCACAGTTCTGCTCTACATCATTTAAAAGACTTTTTCCAAAGCAGAAAAGGCAAAGCCTTTGAAAAAAAAAAAAAGTTAATCTCTAAACAGAGCATTCTGACTCTTCGTGAAAACTTCACATTTCCAAAAGCCAAGGCGAAGCACCGTGATCTTCCCAGTTGTTTCTCTCCCCCATTTTGTGCTATCACATGTAATTCCCGAGCTCTGCATGAGTTTGGGATGGGTGCCAGGCTCTGCAGTGCCCGTGCCGAGCACACGCAGCTGCCGGCACGCTCCGGATCAGAGCCACAGCTCGGCCGCAGGGACACAGCACCCAGCAAAGCCAAGGGCAGGGAGCTCCTAAAGGGGTGAGGAAATGCTCTTCCCCTTTTTCTGGGGTGCTTATCCCTGTGTGGTGAGCCAGGGAATTCCATTTGGGATGCGGGGGTGGCACAACAGATCCCATCAAGTGATACCTGCTGCTCCAGGATGCTCCAATGCAGCAGCTCACAGAGACCAGGAAAGGTGATTCCCACATGGAGCTGCTGTGGAGCTTCCTAAACCCCTTCTTTTCAGAAGGGACCTCACTGCTCTGCCACGCACAGGTGGCACATGCACCTCGCACGGGGATGCCGGAGCAAGATTTGCATAGGTGAGGTGGAATGCCTAGGGAAGGTGTGATCCAGGTCTCTGGGAGGACAGGAAGCTCCTCCTGCTGCTAGAGCAGCCCATGCCACAAATCCAGCGCCACTGGGATGGCAACTTGGCTGTCACCAGCTGCAAATACCCATGGCAGGGCAGAAGTTATCGACGTCCTTCCCTAAGGACTGCAGCCAGCAGGAGGGCACTGCCCACCATGCCAGCACTTTGTGCTTCCCAAAGATGCTTCTTAGGAATTCCTTTCTTTTTTTCCTCTCTTCCCCTCCATTCTGGATGCTAGGTGATAAAAGACAAAGCCCCAAAAATCTTCCCAAAGCCCAGTCCCAAGGGACCAGGACCTCCAAGCCCCTGCATTTCCCTGGACGTCAGCAAGCTTCCAGAGTAAATTTTTGGGTTGGTTTATCAGGGATCAAACTGTGCCTCTCCCCAGGGGATCTTCCACTTCTTCTCCATTAAGATAAAAAGGAGAAAAGTTTTAAAAGCCCTCTGTTTAACAAGGCAGCTGCAGGGAGGCTACTCGACTGATTGAGTTTTTACCTGGTCCTTACAGGCAAGCTCAAGTACTTAACATAGAAATGAGGTTTAGTCACAGCGAGGCATTTGGGATTAGAGTTGGCTGGAGAAACTCTGATGAAACCACGTTCCTCCCAAATATGCACTCTTGTCAAAATTGAAATGCTTTGTGAGATTGAATAGGTTTAGCCAGAAGTTCATTTCCCAAAGAAAATCGGGGAGAGGTTGCAGGAAAATTCGTTGAATGAAAATAGATGTTCTTTTTCTTTTGAGCCATGCTGAGGTGTATGTTGGTGAAGAGGTTGGTTTCTTCTTTTTTTTCTTTTTTTTACTTTGCCAAGCAACTTGGTTTCTTGNTTTTTTTTTTGGTTGTTGTTGTTTTTAGGGTTTATTTTAAATCCTGTATTGCTCAGGGAAGAACCTGAAGAACTATTTTCTCTCTAATGACAAGTTTACCCAAACTCAGCAATTCCCCGCTCCCTGCTGGCTCACAGACTGGTAGCCCTGCAGACATTTATGGCTCTGTAAGAAATTCTTGCCATCAGACTCCAAGGACAGCACGACTCAATAAAGACAAGCTATCAAATCCCACCTGGAGTGATCCTGGGGAGGCAAGGGAAGCCAGGCAGGACCAGGGCAGGCAGCATAACTGCAAACAGCATCAGTGACCTTCACTAAGGTGAGTCCCCAGCAGCAACTGGGAGTTTCTCACCCCAACCCCACACCTTTTGAGGAGCATCACCCCACTGAAAACAGAAGAAAGGATGGGGAAAATCCCTCAGCATGGAAAAGATGGGTGAGTGACTTCCATATGGGATGACAGACCATGGGGGTTTCTGCAAACCTGTTGGTTTCCACTTTATAACTGTTCTTCTGCCAAAATCTGACATTGTTCCTGTTAGAAAAACCTGTTACTTGAGTCTCTTGGAAAAGTTCACGCTCTTGGGTCCATCAGGTAAAATCTCAGGATCAGGGTTCCATCGGGAGGTGAGGATCCACTCGGTTCTTGGGCTCTGGTTTGAGAATCAGCTGGGACCAACAATGGCCTGGGCTTCTCCTGCTCTGAGACAACATCCTGGATCACCTGCTTAGCAGGTGGGGGAAGGAGCACTGGGATTTCACAGTGTTGGAGCCAGCAGCAACTCCCGGACCAGCCACGCGGATTTTGCACAGCCCTTCCCTGTGATCATACCCAAGGGGCTGCCATCACTTCCGTGCTTATTTAGCACATGCCAACAGCCTCCTCTGCTCAGCTCCAGGACGTAGGAACTCCAAACTCCCTTAGACTGGCAGCAAGACGGTGTCCTAGGAGCTCTGCCTGGAGCAGGTAGGCTCAGAGCAGACACTTTTGCAAGGGTAGGAGTAACAGGCAGAGCTGTCACAACAAGGGATCCCTGTTATATCTCAAACTACAGCCCGAAACATCTTCCCCAGGCTGTTGGGGGATGCCAGCTGTACAAGTGGATTTGGGAGAAACAGTCAACAGCCGACAGTCCAAAGCAGCAAACTCACAGTGTTCCTCCAGCGCTGTTACAGCCACTCATTGCCATCCGAATCCAAGGAGGGTTTGTGCCACACCTCAGGCTGGGGGTGTCCAGGAACCCTCTGACTACTGTCCCTGTAGCCCCAGCTGTGAGCAAACCATCCAAATCCAGCAGTACTGGGGGGGCTTTGTTTTTGTTCCCCCTCCCCTTGCTCTGGGATGAGAGGAGCTTTATAAAAGGCTTCCGCTTAATCTCCCTGCCAAGCGGACATCGCCGGCTTCTGCCGTCACATCGTGCTCTGGACACACACAGAGTTTTCTGCCCTGGCTTAAAAAGAACATTGTTTGCAGAACAGAGCGAACAACATGTGAAAAGGAGAAGGGGAAAAAAAAAAAGGAGAGATCTGTGATGTTTGCTGGAAGAAAAACCCCCTCATTTGTTTGGACGAGGATTCTCGGCACGTACAATCTCAGGAACAAAAGGAGATGCTTGTTCTCCGCTGTGTTTGTGGGAAGAGTCCTGTAAATATTCAGGGGTGTTTGCGCTGCAGAGATGATCTCCAACCCACCCTCAGAAACTCCCAGCACCCCCAAAATCCCTGCTGAGAGGTCCAGCCCTCGCACAGCCCCAGGGATCCAGACCCTGAGTCTTCCCCTTTATATTCAGTAGCAGCCTGTTCCAACCGAAATAACTGCAACAATAAAATTCCTTGGGGAACAAGTTTTGGGAAGAAGCACGGCTCCATCTGACCTTGCTGGTACTCAACAAGATGTAGGTCAAATATTTTAATTGCCAAGTCACTAATCCCCCTCGCACAGCACTCCAATATTTGCACATTGCTGTGGACTTGCTGCCTTTGGAAGCCTCAGGGGGAAAGAAACAGCGGCTGGATTGATGGGGAAGCAATTCCTGCTGAAACACAGCGCTGGATACAACTGCTTGCGATGAATGGCTGTGACTGCAGGGAGAAGGGAGAGGAGCAGGGGGGAGTTGCTGCTCCACCAGCTGCATTTCTAGTTGGATTCAAAGCTCTTCCCACCTTCCCAAGACAGCATTCTTCAGCATCGGAGCACAACTGTCCCAAATGCACAGGCAGCACATGACTACACCCTTCAAACCTCCCCCCTCCCATCGCTGTTCGGAAACTCGGAGCAAGACAGGCATTTTATTTTGATAAGAAATCAGAGAATGAAGCAGCCCCGGCAGCGCGAGCGCCTGCGAGCATCTCAGCGCCTGCAATGCAGCCACCTCCAGGCTGCAGCTCGCTGACACCTGAGACTCCTCTGGCAAGCACAGGACCAGCAATTGCCTCGGTGCTCCCCAAGGAATTTGAAGAGACGGAGTGTAATTACCCATGATGGAATTTGACTCAGACACAAAAAAATACTACAGCAGGAATCACAGCCCCTGGGTCATGCAGGGACAAGGAAGAGGACCCTGAATCGCCAAGTTCAGACCCTGCCATCACCAGCTACCACGCTGCATAATCCAGTTCAGAAATCTATCATGCAAATCTTTACATTAGCTCCATTTTCTACCCCTTGCTGCTGCTGGCATCCTGCTCTGGAGTCGCCTCCTGAGGGTGCTCCACTCCAGGGGTGCCCACCTCAGAGTTGGCTTCCCCGCGTCTTGGGACACGCACAGCCCCGCCTTAGGGCTGGTTTCCCCATTAGGCACAACCAGCATTAGCTCAGTGACAGCATCTCCAGAGAGGAAAGGAAATGGGGAAGGGGGAGTGGGATGTGTGGTGTGGAAAACCTCACATTTTCAGGTCAGAATTAGAAGGCCAATTACTTCATAATCTCTCAGGTACAGGAACGGTCTCACTCGTTCAAACAGGGCTTAGCAAGACACGGCCCTGGCCCAGAACAGCGACATTGCTACAGCCCTGAGCACAAATGGGAAATCCTGAGGAAGACAGAGGCTGCATCATTAAAATGGAGTGAGTTGGATTCTGCCCTTATATCTACCCTGCAAATCCCGGACAAAAGATTTTCCAGATTACGTATGCACATTCCTTTCCCTGCTGTCCCATTAAAGAACACACAGTGCCCCTTTCCCAGCATACACCAGAGCATCACTTCAGGCATGCAAGAGGCAGGTCCAAAGCTTTGGGGCCCAGGGCTATCCAGGGAAGGAGATTCCCTGGAGAAAGAAAAGACTGTGGGTCTTTTTTCCCCCCGTTTTTCCCAATTTTCTGGGAGGATGTACCTTTGTTTTGATCTGGCAGAGGAAAACCTCAGGTTGTGACACCAGCAGCCCACTGGATTTGATGCACAGCAAAAGGAGTTGGGTGTTTTTCCTTGGCTGCTCCAGATACTCGGGACACAACACTGTCTGCTGGGGCATCACATGGGCACACCTCATACTCAGTCTTGCTTTCACAAATAAGAAGAAAACTTTGACTTTCACTATTTTTCCTCCTTAGAGTCAGTCACACAGGAGAGATATCCCCAGTTTTGGGACCCAGGAGCATGGAAGAAGCTGTGGAGGCTGGGGCAGAAGGCTCATGCCCTTTCTTTGCTCCATTCCCCCCACATCTAGCCACTGGGAAGGGAGTTGTTTGTGCAACTACTGCCCAAAGTACAGACCATGGAGAGCAGGGAACAGGGGATGCTGGCCTCTGGAGCAGTGCATGAAACTTCAGTGTGTCCCACAGGGACAATTATCAAGTGGGAGAGTCAGCCTTCCCAACCCAAAGCCGTTAGTTACAAAACGGGGAAGAGGGCTTAAAGCTCTTATGTTTGAACATGTTAGCTCAGCCCTTTAGGGAACTCCTGATGGGCCAGAGCATCTAATCTCTGCAAATCACTTTTACGCAGCCTTGCTCTGGGTTTTCCTTTTTAATCAACTTAATCTTTATTCATGAGGTGTGTTACATTCTGCATCACAGAAACGCCCAGATTCTGAGCATCAGGCTCAGGGAACGGAAATTGAGGAAACTTGGTGTTTGTTCCAGTCAGGGCTTAAGGTCTGGAGCAATTTATCTGGACTCGTGGCAGGCCCTAGAACTCCTCCATGTCCCAGCAGGGAGGAGGAGGGAAACAGCTCAAGTTCTGGGAGGACAAGCACTACACCCCAGGGCTGGCACGCAGTGAGCAGCACGTCTCATTGCTATATTTAATCAGAGAAGTCCCCGTTCACCCAGCCTCGATGATAGAGCCTTTTTCTTATTAAAAAAAAATTATAATAAAAGATTCTGTGAAATAAAAATAATAAATTAAAGGGATCAAAGAACTGAGCGACCGCCGAGTGACAGCAACATGAAGCAAAGAATAAAGGAAGCGTTAATGGGATTTCAAGGGGAGAAGGAGGGCAGGAGGGAGGATTTGCTCCCAGAGAGAGCAGAGAGCTGCAGTGCCAGGACCCCATGACCTGGCCCACATGGGATCAGACACTTATCCTGATCCTTCCCCTCCTCAGGCAGAGTCTCATGAGGCGTCTCTAAACGGGGATGTAGGCAGAGCACAGCAGGATGGAGCAGAGTTTGACACCCAGGACAAGCTCCTGGGAGCAGACTGGGACACAGCAGCACTGGCATTTCTGTTGTGGGAAGACAGGAGAGATTTCAATGTATGCTTCCCTGAAGCAGAGGGCCATCATTTGGGGGTTGCCAAGAGGGGCTGTTTGAGCAGGACCCCATCCCCACAAATCAGCCTCAGAGCATCCCCAGTTTCCCCAGTGCAAAGAGCAGCTCTCAGCAGCCTGGAGTGCCCTCACTCATCCTCTGAGGATCAGCTCCCCCCCATCACGATCCAAAGGAACTAATGGGATTTTAATTCTTTTAATGAGCTGTAATTAATTAATTACCCTGTTAGCACAAGAGCTTTACATTTTTTGGCAAGCACGGTGCAGTTTTGTAGCTAGAGGGAGGCTCTTCCCCAGCACCATCAGGCTCCCATCGTGGCTGCAGACGAGCTCATTCCCCTCCACCTCAATCTGACACAGTTCCCTTTGGGAAAGGACCTTGGAAGCAGCCACACAGCTCATAGTTCTCACCCAAATTACAGACAGCCAAGGCACAGACATTCATTCAGAGGGATCACAAACATCTCCTCTGTCAGTCCCTCAAGAACATCCATCCCCTCTGGCAAACTTAACCAGACAAACACACCATGAGCAGAGAGCAAGAGATACCGAGACCCACCGTGGTCCCTGCAGAGCAGGAATATAACGTGGGAAATTCCAAAAAGCACTAAGAACGAAGCCAGAGCAGTGCCTGGTCTGTGCTGCTCAGCACAGCAGCCCTGGGATGCTCAGATCCACACTGCAGCCTCCTGCACGCCTGGGATGCAGGATTGCACCCCTGCACAGCAGCCACCTCTTCCAGCTTGGCTTCTCCATTACCTCCACGCTTAATAATTAAAGCATCAGTGTAAAGGCATTAAAGTTTCAGGGACTGACACGTTCAGAGCAAGACAAAGGGCTCAGGGATAAGGTAAGTGCCGCTGATGATTAACCCTGAACAGTTCAGTCCCCATGAACAAGTCCTTTTCTCCTCACAAATCCTTTCTTCCCAGATCTGCTTTCCAAGAGCATCCACTCCAGACTGCAGGGGAGCTTTGCTCATCATCAGGTGTCTCTAAAAAAATCCTAATAGAGGGGGGTTCTTCCCAGGGAGCATGGCTTTTTATAGAGCACACGGCTTTGCGTGGAGCCAGCTCCGAGCAAGGGTTACGAGGTACCTTTGGCTGGCTGCGGAGGCGGAACAGGAGGGCTTTCTGCAGGAGCAGATGGAGCTGCCATGCCTGGGAGCCAGCCCAGCCCTGCTGCGGTGACAGACTGTCCCACGCCACCTCCCCCAAAGATGCTGCACTAAGACCCCCTTGTGGGAATTGTGGGAGGCACCGAGGGGCTGAGCATAGGCACAACTCATCCCACCACCAGACCCCACACCAGGCAACCCTCGTCCAGCATCCAACTCACCCCGCTTGTGTCCTCCTATATACAACCAGCAGGCTGGGGAGGAGGATACCTCTCCTCTCATTAGGTTCAGCAGGGCAAGAGTACACCATCTTCCCTCTAATACTCACACCAATTAAGCTAATTGCATCCCCCCAAGTAGCTGGTGCTGGTTCCCTGATCACACAGCCCAGGGGTTCTGGGTCCCTCTGCGCTTTGGGGGATACAAACCCCTTGAGCATAGGATGGAATCCCCCAGACAAAACTCTTTAGACACATTATTTGCTCCTAAAAAATCACTGAATCTGACCACAACCCATAAGGTCAGGAACAGAGCTCATCCCTCCACAGAGTAGAAGAGATTTGCAGTTGGTGGAACCCTGCCCATGGGGTAGCAGGGCCAGGAGAGATTTGGGGCTGAGAATGCAGGCAGGAGTGCTCAGAGAGCCCCTTCCCTTACTGCATCTCCTCCCGAAATTAACTGCAGTTTGCATTCGGAAGCGCGGATGAGCGGGGCCATCTGAGCCCAGGCTGCCGCGGGAGCCAGGGTTGGGCGTGCCAGGTCATCCATCCTCCCGTGACACCGCCCGGGCCCGGGCACATCTGAGCATTACCTTGATTAAAAGAGATGTGTGAATGCAGCGCTTGGTCCCAGCAGCCTCCCACGAGAGCCAGGCAGGACTGTCCCCCGTCACCAGCTCCCCAAACCACAGGTGACAGCAGGAGTCGGGTGGGTCCCCAGCCACCCGCCGTCTGACACTCACAGGGATCGTCCCGCCTTGCCAGGCAGCCAGAGGTTGTTTCACTCATTAATCCAGCATCTGCTCCTCTGAGGATGCTCCTGCCCTTTCAAAGCTTCTCCTGCTTTGTCATCTGCCTTTTCAGGCACTGCAGACACAAAAGACCCTGTTCTTTGTGCGATGCCACCGACCAGGTGCACCAGCACCCCTGGGTACAGCCCTGGAGTGGATCTAATGATGCCACAGGTCACCCTCTTCTTCTAACCCCAGATCATTGTTGCAGTTTCCAGCCTTGTTTCACCACTTTTGTATTTCAAAGAGATTTTTGGAGAACTTTCTTTCACGGCAATATTTTCATAGAATCCCAGAATGGTTTGGGTTGAAGGGACCTTAAACTCATCTCGTTCCAACCCCTGCCATGGGCAGGGCACCTTCCGTTAGACCACGTTGCTCCAAGCCCCATCCAGCCTTGCCTTGATCACTTCCAGGGGTATAAATGTGATGCACAGGGATATCCTGATGCAAGGTCACCTTTCTCCCAGACTGGCCCCATTTGTGCTGGTCCCTCTCCTTCCCATCTCTGGAAGCTGCAGCCAACTCCCCCAGGGACCCTTCCCAGGTCCCTTCTCCCGCTCGTGTTGTTCTTGCACCTGCTTTAGTTTGCTGAACACTAAATATTTTATTTATTACCTCTCTGGAAAGTTACTGGGGAGATTTTCCAGAATAGGAAATAATCAGAGCTGTGAGCTGCTCCTGGGGGTGCACCAAGCCCGGGGATGGTTCCAACCAGCTCTTTAGGTGTGCTTTGAATGTGCTTTTTTATATCATCATCCCTTTTGATTTGGGTCTTTGACCAAGCCCTGACTTGTGCTGCTTCAGTGGCACTGCCAAGATCTTCTCAGCCATAGGGAGGGTGGTGATTCCGGGGGCTGCTTGTCCACCCTCAATCCACCTCCACTCTTTGGGAATGCGGTGCTCATCCCCCCAGCACGGCGTGGGGTGGCAGGACCCTCGGGATGGCTGAGGACATCCAGCAGCAAGGATGGTTGCAGGGAGGAGAAGCGAGGCTCGTGTCCCTGAGCATGGTGGCCCCACAGGCTCCCCAGGCTGCCCCAGTTCCCCGTTCCAGGTGTCAGGATGATAAAGCCGAGCCCAGCTCGCCGGAGCAGGCGCAGCACCCGGCAGCTCCCATAATTAATGGCACCGCCAGCACTTCCCTGCTGGGCCATGAATAAAACATCGCTGCTGAGGACCCAAACTTTGAAAAATCTCTCCTTTTTTTTCCTGTTAATTATATTTGTCGGGACACTGTGCTTTTATTATTGTCTCCTCCTGCTTAATTGGGGGGGTGGAAGGTGGTTTGGGGCTGCTTCCTTCAGACTGGCAGCCTGTTTCCTAGAGGGATGGCATAACTGCCAGGGAGATTTCCCACCCCCCAAATCCCCTTCCTTCCCTTTTGGAAAGCATCCACTTCTGCATCTTCAAACCTGCTGGACCTCTAGATTTGCTACAGCCATTGGATTTTTTGGCATTTCTGGGTTTTTCAGCATCCAAGAGCCTCTCCTGGAAACCAGCCTCTCCGGATCCTTTCCATCTTGCAAATGTTTTTGCTGCATATCCAGGCTATGGACATGGAGCTCTCTGTTTTCCTCATGAAGATGGGACTGTACCTTGTCCCTGACCCCCCTAGTCCAGAGGGACAAGACAGAGGGACATGTAAGCCAAGGGAGCCCAAGCACTTCAGGTTAATTCCTGGCATGAGTTTCAGCACATCTCCCTGTCTCGGTTTCCCCCTTTCTCTATAAAATCCTCTAAGGGTGATGGAGGTTTTTCCCTACCTGTCTTTGCTAGCAGATGCTGACGGGGCTGGGAACAGCTCCAGGCAAGAGAGGAGGCTGCTCACAGCTCCGGGTCTCAAACGAGACCCTGAACATTTTCCTCTGCCTGCCCACCCTGCCATGGCTTAGATACGTGTTTCCTCCATTCCAACCAACGACCCATCATATTCATCCGTGTCATATTCATCCTGCAGCATGCAAAGATTTGCACTCCTGAGTGATTTTGGGAGGCTGAGCCCATGGTTGTGCCACAAGCCAATCCCACCCCACAGCTCCTGCAAGGAGAGCAGCTCCCATCACTGCCTGCCTTGAGGAATGGGAGCAATGTCTGAGCAGGAGAGAGATGTTGCCTGCACATATCCAAGTCTGAGCATCTCCCTCTGTGGAGAACAGTGAAATTCCACCCCGGCTTTGCTGGCTCTGATCCAGGAGCTGCATTAGTAGGGCTTTGCCAGGTCAGAATCAGACTCAAAGCCAGGTCCTGCCGTTCCAGAAGTGTTTCAGCCACCCAAAGTGCTGCCACTGGCAAGAGAGGATGATTCCCTGCCCTGGGAGCCCGGGCAGAGGCAGCAGGAGCTGAGCTCAGGGCTGTGCTGGGACACTGCAGCACAGGCCCCTTGCGGGTGGCAACATCCAGGACTTGCATTTCCATGATTCCCAGTTGGTTTTGAGCTGTGGTTCTGTAGGTCCTGGGGCTGGGATCCACAGCGCTGCCCACACCATCCCTGGATGAGGGGGACCTTCAGCAGAGGCCAGGGCTCTGGGACACAGCAATTTCCTGCCTGAGCAACAAGCTCTTTGCTGCTCACTGGATCCCCTGCCAGCCAATTTTCTCTCCCTGGGCTCCTTCCAGCTCGGCAGCCCAGCCCCAGCACAGCACAGGGATGCAGCCAGCAACCAGCACATCCAACCTGCTTGGGATGGATGCAGCACTGGCTCAGCCCAGCTCCCTCATCCTGCAAGGTGCCTTCTCCTTCCCTTGCACATCCCAGGGGGTTGGTGACCTCCTCTGCCTGTCCTGCCATACTTCTGTCCTCCTGAAGGTCCTGGAAATGTTCTGCTCAGGGTGAGATCCATGCTGTACCTCTCACAAGCTGGAGTGGAAGTGCCTGAAGTGCTCTCAAAGGGAAGAAATGACACCTTTAGCACTGGGAAACAGAGTTGCATCCACTCATATGTGCTAAGGATGCTTCCTAGCATTTTTAAGAGGGTCCTGGAGAAGAAAGGCGTCTTCTCATAGCTTTGTCACCACAGTGAAAGCCTAAAGCAAATAAAGGAAATCGATTCTGCCAAGGTGGAGAGGAACTAAGGAGAGAAAAATGACAGTAATCTCAATGGGACCACTAAAAATCTCCCAGTGCTCTTCAGCAAAGCAGAGATTAGCAGGAGGATTTGCAGCCATGCTGGAGGCTGGGACTTGGATCTGCTGCTGAGCTTGGGTGAACAGCTTCATCTCATCCCATCCTGCTTCCCTGTCTGGGAAGCAGGGATAGTCTTGATTCCCCGGTAAAATCTCCATTTAGTGGTGGTTATGAGGCCCTTTGAGATCTCCCAAAGAAGAGAGAAGCCATAGGGAGGCAGAGCACAGTATGCCAGGGTGGTGAGGAAGGATGGATGTGATCCACGCTGCTTCCTCCATCAAACTCTTCCCTCAAATCCTTACATCAGCCTCAGTTAACTGCTCATTTGATGTCCCCGGGATCTGCAGGAGCTCCTGGCTCCCCCAGCCCCATGGCCACCAGAGCATGAGGCTCTCAGCCCACTGAGACATCAGTCCCTACCAAAACCAGCACCCTGCCACACACCAAAGCCAAATGTTGAGCCAGGGATTTTTATAAAAACAGTGAGATCAGGACCTCTAAATAAAGGCAAAGCACACACAGGGCACATGAGATGAGCCTTTGGGAAACTGGGCTGTGTGATGGCCGAGGCCTCACTTCCAGGGATGTTGAGGTGAATCCTTCCCTGCCCGGGGGACCTCCCTTCATCTCCACAGAGATGGAAATCTGCCTTCCCCATCCTGGAGCCATGGCACGGACTGGGCTTTGCTGGGCACTGGTACCAGGAGGCAGCAAGCTTTCCCAAGCCCTCCTAACACAAATAATAAAGAGGGATTTGAACCGGCCAAAAAGATGGACCCGAAGCAATCCCAGCGGGAGCATATTTTTATAAGCCAGGGCTATAGGAGAAAGGGCAGGAAACCTGACCCATCACAAATCACTCTCCTGTCACTTGCTGTAATCTAGAAATGCTCTATTAAAAACAAGAGCAGCCCCAGCTGCCGGCAGTGAAACAGAATCGAGGCCAGGGAGGAGGGCAGCTCGGGATGGGATCTGGCTGCCAGGTAGGTGGAAGTCTCTGAGGCTGGGAAGTGCTGCCCCGCTCTGCTGTGGTTTATAAATAAATGGAGCTGCCTGGCTCCGTGGCATCTGTCACCTGCAGCCAGCAGATGTAGGTGGGGGAGACGTCTCCCCCCCTAATGGCTGTCTGGGCTCGGTCACAAAAGGGCTCAGGACACAGCTCCGTGTTTCCAGCCTGTCGCCAAAAATGCACGGGGCCTTGAGTTCTCAGTGAATCAGAGCTGGTGCTAATGGGGTTGGGAAGTTGCCTGCTCTTCCCTCAGCTGTGGCCATGGTGCCGTGAGCCCCTGTGGCCACCACTGCAGCAAAAAACATCAGCTAACAGTGATTCACCTGAAAAATGAGGTTCTGGGGCAACAGGAGCACTTTGCCAATTCAGCACGAACTGAGGCAATAATTACCAGGGGAGCAAAAATAATTCAAGGGTGTTGAAGCACTTGAGGGCTTCCAGAAGGCTTTTTTTCTTGGGAGATGCAGATTCCCATTTACTTTGAGGTTTTCTGGGTGAGATCTTTGACAGCGTTTTAACATTTTCCATGTTCAAACCGGGCTGCTCTGATCACAGGGCATGAGGGAGCTCAAGAGGAGGCAAGAAGCTCCAGAGAGAGGAGTGGGAGCCTCCTCCCTCCCTCCTTCCCTGGCTCCATCAGGGTTTCACAACCACAAAACCTATTTTCTCACATCTTTCTCTCGACAAAACCAAATGTCCTGGACCACCTGCAGCTCCAAGCACTGGTCAAAAGATCTGGTGATCCGAGGAATCTCCTGGACACGGGAAAAGCCTGGAGCAGGGTGTGGCGAGGTGCCCCCACCCCAACCCCTTGCTGCACCCTCCTCTGCGGCCGGTGTACACCAGCTTGCTCAAACAAAGCCCATCTGTGCAGATTAATTACCAGACGATGTTTGCTCTGTTGCAGAAGCTGATTGGGTGATGAAAGTTTAAACAGGATGGAGAAGGAAGAACGGAGCACGGTGTCCTAGAGATGGAACACAGCCTTGTGGGTCCTGCCCAGAGTCAGATCCTCACAGCAGCACCCCTTGAACCCCAGACACAGTGAGAACCTCACTGGCACAGACACAGAGGGTGGGATCCCCAGAGAGCCACCGGCCTCAGGACAACCTGCCCTGCAGGTTACAGGAGACACAAAATGACCTGTCCATACACCGAGAACAAAATCCCTGTCAGCATCCAAAAGTCCAGGGAGTCCTGTCAGAGATAGCCCAGCGTGCTGCAAACAGCCCCCAGGAACAGGCATGGAAAACCCTGTGGGGAGACGGGGAAGGACAGAGCAAGGAAATCCCTTTGCAGAAACAGTTCCACCAAAAACAAACACCTGCTCTGGCCTCGCTGCCCAGCCAGGAAGAAAAGCCCTGCTTGGGGCTGGAGCACATTGCTGCACCCCAAGCTAGACCAGGAAACCACCCTGAGTCCCTTCAAGCACCAAGATAACCCCCAGGCCACCACATGCACTCTTCCCTTCACCGCTGGGGGCAGATGAGCCCTGGAGAAAAACACCCAGATGTCCTCCTAACCCTTCCAGGTCCCATGGGAGATGGCTGGTTCATCCCCTGAGCCCCTAGAACACTTCCAGCAGACATGGACTGCTGTAGACCACTGCTTTGAACATCCAAACGACCCTTTCTGGCAATCAAGGAGTCTTCTGGACCTTGGTGGGAGGTGAAGCAAGGCTGGAGCAGCTGCATGTGCTCCATGTGCTCACCCATCCCATTCCCACCGACTCACGTTCAGTCAGCTCCTGAGATGGCTCCTGGAGCTCTCCTCTTGCTCCTACCTCCCAAGCACTGGTGGAGGAAGATCTCACCTCTTTGGAACCAGCCCTCACCACCCTCTTCTGCTGCCAGAGCCCCGAGGAGACCACCGCATCTCCACTCTTCCCGTGGGTGAGGCTGAGGAGCCGGGGAACATTGGCAGCTCAAAGAGGACGTTTCCCCATGGATGGATCCAGAGCAGGGAAAGGACTGGGGAAGGAGGAGAACCTGCCTTCAAGCCAGCAACGCTTGCTCAACCACTGGTTAGTGGCTCCACAGGAAACACCTTGCCACGCTCACCTGGAAAGACATGTTCCTAGTGAGGCAAGGCCATCAGCGGGCAGGGAGTGGACGGGAGGCTGCAGGAGATCCACCCCTTGGCACATGCAACCTCCTCTTGGCCACAGCTGGTGAGGAGAGGAGGCTGCCAGCAGGTCCTTTGTGCAGGATTGAGTCTGCTGTGGCCATTCCTAAAGGTAAAAGGGTTTTCCCATCCAGGACTAATCCAACCTTGCTCCGACATAGCTCCAGTATCTGACGTTATAATACGCCTTCATGCTCCTCAGTTTTATTTTAGACAAGCTGTGAGGTCACACATGAGGCTTTTGGAGAAGTGCTTCTCCCTACCCGTTCCTGAGCTGTTCCAGGACCAGGATCTACAAGTTCACAGCGTGCTCCGAGTCCAAGCTATGGCTGGTTAAAACCAACAACGAGGCTGAAAAATGGGTGGACTGTGAAGATGTGTTCAAGGCCAGGTTGGACAGGGTTTGGAGCAACCTGGTCTAGTGGAAGGTGTCCCTGCCCACGGCAGGGCGTGGGGATGAGATGATCTTTGGGATCCCTTCCAACCCAAACCATTCTGTGGTTAATTCAGTTGCTCTAAAGTTTGTTTGACCTTTAGGGCGTGGACAAATCCTGGGAGTGTCAGGGGGCTGAGGTAAGTGGTGGGAAGGACCCCAGGCTTCACCACAAGCCCATCTGGACACCTCAGCACTAGAGAACCTCCCAACAGAGCTGGCTGAAGGCGTCACAAAGGGCTGGGGATAGCAGAAGCCTGGACCAGGAGGTTGGGACAACCTTGTACCCAAACAGGTCTCCCCTGCCTTGTGGAGAACAACCCAAACCTGCCTGTTGCAGTCATGGCAGAGCTGCTGGATGACAAGGAGTAGCCAGCCAGGCTGTCCCAGCATGGCCACCTCCATGGCCATCTTCCTGCTGCCAGCTCTCACAGACAGGTACTGGATGTGGCTGCCCCACTCCAGGACACGATGCCCATGGCTCCACAGCTCTGCCATGGCCTTCCCTGGGAGCACAGGGCATGGCAGAAGGCTCCATTCTCTGGCAGGAGAAGGTTACTCAGAGTAAAAGCATGTGCTCGTGTGTCATATAAACAAACACTGCGTCCTCCTCCCACCACAGTCCCTGCAGAACCGGGCGGGATCTCCAACGCTCACCACAGCCTCACCATCCTTTCCCATCACACCCCTCTGAGGTGGCTCCACCACGTCCCTCAGAGCGTGGGGATGGGCTGGAGGAGAGGAGACCTGCACAGATCTGCCAGGAGCCATCACATCCCCAAGGGACGACTCTCTCAGCTGGCACCAGCCTTACCTTGTGACATGGCACATACCATCCTTTCCCCTGCTGTGCCATGATGGTGACAGATGCTCAGAGCAAAGCAGCACAGCTCCACTGTCATCAGGGACACAAAGTCCCTGCCCATGATGAGGGGGTTGGGACTAGATGATTTTTAAGGTCCTTCTAACCCAAATCGTTCCATGATTCTGTGACTCAAAGCCATTTTCCAAAGGCTGGTCTCACTCTCCCAGGTGTTGGGTACTTTCCATGCTCAGACCCCTCTTCAGATGCTGCTTCAAACAGCTTCTGGGTGGCTGAACAAGGCCCACATCATCTGCCTTCCCACACCTCCATGAGGCCACATGCCTGCTCTGGTGCAGAGCCGTGGCTGCTCCAGGCTCAGGAAGGCTGGGACATTAAGTGGGAAAACGCTGATTTTTCAAGGGGCTGCAACAACACAGGTGAAACAAAGCCCAACTTGGAAGAGCTGCAGCTCAAACCAAGCCAGGAAGCATTTCTTGCCAGCCACACATGAGGGAAGGGGAGGAGGAGAATCAGGTGAAGCTCAGGATGAAGCATCGTCCACCACGTGGCTTTGCAAGATGTCACCAGTTTTCACAGCCCTGAAATGGAGATCTCTCATTTGTAAACACTGGAGGGTGTCTGGTGAAATCAAAGGGCTGTGGACTCTGAGTGAAATGCTCCCATAGCCATGAGTCAATCCGCAGCGTTGCTGTGGACAGGAAGCTGGTGAGTCACGGATCACAGCCGGGCTGGAGGTGACCACCCAGAACATCCCTGCTATTTATAGCCACGACATTGATATGGACAGAGAGACCCCAGCAGCTGCCCCCAGGCAGGGACAACACAGTGCATTCCCAGCACGTCACCTCCTGGGCACCTTCTGCCCTCATCTCCTGCGTCCCCAGCCTGGATCTCCAACCCAGAGCTGGGTTCCTGGTTTGCTGGATGTGCCCTCTTCACCCAGCTGACACTCTCCATCCAACAGCCAGTTGCTAAAGCCATTGTTGCCAGCTGCCTAAATACAGAACTTCCCAAGTCTCTCCCTCCATGGGTACCACTGTTGGAAAGAAACATACAGAAGAACAAACACAGAGTTTGCAGAGGGACTTCTTACATAATTTATCTGTAAATCAAGTGGCACTAAGGAGATGCAGGAGCTCTTGGATGAAGTCTTTCTTCCATCTTGAAGGTTTGGCTTCACTGGCTTTGCCAGCCAGACCCCACCTGCATGGCTCAGGACTTTCCTCCTGTCTCCACAGCCAGTCTTCATCCTCAGACTCATCCTCCATCCCCCTCTGCACCCTCGCTTTGAGGCATTAGGGCTGTGCCTCACCAACAGGGACGGAGCAGCTGCGAGCACAGCATGCGGAGCTGGGGGCCAGCAGCAGAGCTTGCCAAGAGATCCGAGGAAGGGCTGGTTGTGAGGAGCTGCCCTTTGCTTCGTGCCTCCCTTCCGACTGCGTGGTGCACTCAGCCAAATATCATTAAAGGTTTATCCACACGCTGATCAACTTATTTGCCTTCAAAGCTGGAGCGAGATCGCTCTCCATGGGGAGAGGTGGCGGATGTTGCACCATCTTCCAAACCAACAGAGGATGCGCAGGCGCTCTGAGCTCACTCGGCTGCAGAGATTGGCCGGGACATTCTGGAAAGAAGTGGTGATGCCTTCAAAGAGGAGAATGGGTTGATAAGAGGGGAGTGGGGAGAGACATTTTAGCTCCTACTGGGTAATTATCACCCATGGAAAGCTGGTGGGAGGGAAATTACAACCTATCATAAAACCAATCTCTCCCAAATCCAGTCTCTTCAGTGTTCAGGAGTGTTTGGTCTGGTTCCAAGGCTTGGCTTCTGGAGGAGTTTGGAGAGGTCCCTCGACAGAGCTCCAACCCTCTGCAAAGCAGACACCACGTCCCTTTTGTTCGGAGAAGCACAAAAACAGGGGACACGTCAGGTGAGGGGCTGAAGGAAAACAAACGGCTTCATTCAGGAGAACCAGTCCTGGTGAGATGAGAAGGGACTTAATTACAGTAAGTCCCTTTACAGCAAAACTGCCAGGTGCTAAAAGACTTTTTAATTTAGCAGAGAAAGGCAGATCAACGCCAAGCATCTGGAAGCTGAAGACGGAGAAAATCCAATTAAAAATCAGGCAATGCTGCGAGTAGAACAAGCTATGAAGTGATGGATTATTCATTCCACGATGTCTTCAATTCAAGAGAGGGGTAGAAAAATCGATCCTTCCAGCACTACGTCTGTTGATGATGAACACTCCAGCCCATCTTTTGGGAGTGTGCACATTCCACTGCGAGAGCCAGGCCCCGACTTTGGCAAACTGCGAAGCTCCCATGGATGATGGAGGACAATCCACCAGCCCTACTAGGTAAGTTGTTTTATGCTTGGAGGCATTAATAACCCAGAACTAGCAGCCAACTCCATGGAAACCAACTGGTAGTCAGTGACAAGTTCTCCTGTTGCTATAGGAACAGGGCCCAAACAAATAAAAATTACCTATAATTTCTCCTCCCCAAAGTTCTCCCACATTACATTTCCATAGCAACTAATTAGCTCATTATTGATCCGAACCACACCAGTAGAGGTGCGAACCAAGCCAATGGACCAGTGGAAGTGCCCGGCTGCCATGCCCAGCTCTGTCCTCTCTCGCGGCGAGCTGAGACGAGCCTTTAAGATGGTTTATGCTAGGTTTGAGAGGAAAGGCTTGAACACAAGGAGCTGGGGATCTCAGGGCTGGATTCCTTCATGCCTTCCCCAGGATACCTCTGATAAAAATATCACTTGCTCCCTTCTACCTCTAGCTGTCACCTTACACCTCAGTATCGTTTCCTCGTCGTTCTTTTCCAGACTCCCCCCGTCTCCTCCAGGCCGAGTTGCTCTGTTGGACACCTGCTTGTCTTGGCAATGTTCTCTCATCCTTCTGGCCAGGATATTTGAGTCTCTTGGCTTGTTGCTGTCTCCTGCACCATCAGCACACTGCGGGGTCCTTGCAGGAGTCTCTCTTTCCTCATGTACACTCCCAGCTACAGCACCCCATCCTCCTCTGGCAATTCACTGTTATAGGTCTCTTCTGTCTCCATCCCTGGAAGTGTTCAAGGCAAGGTTGGATGGGACTTGGAGCAACGTGGTCTAGTGGAAGGTGTCCCAGGGCTGGAACTGAATGGTCTTGAAGGTCCCTTCCAACCCAAACCATTCTGGGATTCTCTGATCAGTGCTTCCAAGGAGATTGGGTGCATTAAGCCACAGGGCTGTACCATGCAAATGGCAGTGAGGTAAATTAGCCACAGCTACCTGCTAGATGGGAAAGGCTGCTGTGACATCTAAACCAAGGGAAACAGAGCTGTGCAAGGTCAAGGAAAGTTCAGGCAGAGCAGGTCCACCAAGCCTCTGTCCTGGGAACCTGCAAACTGAGTGCAAGGCTCGTGGTCTCATGCAATGGCAACACCACATCACAGTGCTACAGGGATCGGGGTCGCATTGTGGACCCCCATCTTCTCACCCCCACATGCCCCAGGGTCAGCAGCACTGGCACTGGAATAGGGGACACGTGTACCTCCACCATCTCAGAGGAGAAGTTGAGGTCAGGGTGGAGGATATTGTTTTCATCCCAGTCTGGGGGGTGGGAATTCCTGGTGTCTCAGGACCTCCAAGGCCTTCCCAGCCAAGGACCAAGGGATGGAGGAGAGGCTGCTGCTTGCTCTTCCCCTCCTGCTTCATCACCCCCAAAATCACGGACACAACGCCTCATGAAACACTTGCTGACAGAAAGTCATCTAGAGCAGGGGGCAGCACAGCTACACAAGGAATATTCCCCCCATCCCAGGGGCTGCACTTCCAATTGAATTAATGTAAATCATACATGAATTCCTGTAATTAATTGCTGCCATCCGCTGCCACACACATGTGCAAGCAATAGCAGATGTGCAGAGAGCTGAGCCCACATCCCTGCACAGACTCCAGGTAGGTTGGGATGAGGCCAAGCCAGGTACCAGGAATGATGGGGGATGTTGGATGTGCTTCCCCCTGCAGCAAGGTGGAGCCACCTCAGGGCTTTGCCAAGCAAATTGCCTTTATTTAACCAAAACCAACACAACCTGCTGGGTTCAGCCCCCACTGAGACACGCAGTTAATTCACCCGTCCCCAAAACGTGACCTGACCCCAGAGTGGACGGAACTGGCTGCTGTGTCACTTCTCTGGTGTCTCATAAGGACCAAGTGGCATCACACAGGCCCCCATCTCTCCTCCCTCCTCCACCAGCCCCGTTTCCATGTCATCCATGGGAATCTGATTATCAGCAAGATCTCTGCCACCGTCAGATGTGATCAAAACCAAAATTCAATTAAATTTGATTGGATTGAAAGCAGAGGGTTTCAAGCAGACAGGCACGTACACTCAGAGTGGGATGCCGTTCCCCAGGAAAGCAGGCTGGGATCCGTAGGATCTGCAGGATGGTCACCCCAGGATGCAGCTCTGACCCTGGGATGAACTCCAGCCTTTGCCAAGTCACTCATCCTCCTTCTGAAGGATCCTGGATAGAGTAAGGTGAGCCCAACCTCCTGAAGACGCTTTTAATTCTTTCTCATCTTCTGAAATCAAATAAAATTCCAAATGAGAGATTTTGTCATCTGAGCAATAGAAGAGAGAAAAAAAAAACCCAACCAAACATGCCTGGAGATGAAAGGGAATTGTAGATGGATATTTCATCTCTTGCTCTTGTAAGGAACGTGAACATTAAAAAAGGGAGAAACAAACAAAAAATCCCAGACACGGTTAATGAGCTTTGCATTTAAATGTGCCACCAATGTCACTGCACAGACGGTTCTTCCAAGGTCCCACGTTCCTGCTCACCCCAGACAATGGGTGCAGGACAGCCTCAGAGCAAATACTGGGTGAGATTAAATTCCACTGGTGTTTAGTAAATAAAACATGCATTTTGAGAAGTCAGGAAAAAGTTTGTTAAATATTTTAGTACATCTGGTCTCCCCACCCGTACACGGCCTTACAAAATGCTTTGCATATTTATTTTAGCGTGCACTAGATTTATTTAAAAATAGCATCACCAGCACTGGAAACAGCCCACTTGCTTTTCATCTAGATCTTTGCATTGAATCAATGAATCCAAAATTAAACAAGGTTGGGTGAACTAAATCTATACAAGGACCTATTTGCTGATCAATACAGGAATGGATGCCTGGGATCTCTTTGCTGTGTGAAATATGAAGACTTACGAGAGAGAAATTGCTTTTGTTATTATATTGTTTAAAAAAATTCAGATTTAATCTCCCCACATAAAAAAATTATTTATTGGAGAGATGCTTGGTCCTAAATAATTCATGCTGGTTGTATAGTACCCAGAAGACAGAAGACTCCTGTCTTCCATTCCTAATGAGAGGGAAAAACACCTCAAATACTTTTCTTGGATTCACTTTCATCCCTGCAGAGACATTAAACTCTACTTGGCTTCCAGAGGAAGTGAATCCCCAGGGGAGCAGAGCCCCCCAAATCACAGAGAAACCACAACGTGCTGTGTATGGAAAGAGAAGAGATTCAGACACATCTAGAGGCCAAATTTTAGTTACCAGTAAGGGACACCTGGCTCTGGTGTTCAAGGTATGACTTTGGTGACCAAGGAGCCATCTCAATATAAATAATACAATTTTTTATATTATATATATTGGCCATAATATAAATTCAGCCTCTCCAAAACAGGGTAGGGGTGAAGCCACCCCAGGGGCACCAAGCACTGAGCCCCCAGCAAAGCAGAGCTGGAAGAAGAACAAAGTCAACCCAGGCCACCCCAGCTGAAGTACATGGGAGACACAAGCTGTAAAGGTCAGTGGAAGTCTCCCCTGGCCAAAAATGGGAACAGAATTGGGGATGAAGTGTGTGGATTTGGGGAAAAAAAAAAAGAAAAAAAAAGATGATTGGTCTTTAGCCTTGGGCACAAAATTTGGGGCTGGCTTTGGGAAGTCCCTTGCATGGCTGTTAGCTCAGCCAAGTCCTTTTCTCCTAAGCCTGCAGCAGGAATTGATCCACCGAGGGCTGTACCTGCTCTGCTCTGAATAAATCTGCATATCAGCCTCTTCCATGAATGAAAAATGCATGCACCAGTAAATCCGAGATGAAATAATACATCTGTTGTCAGCAGCCTTTTCCCTTTCTTTTCCCTTTTCTCTTCCACAAGTTTCATTAAGAAGAGACACATCAGCTGTGATAAAGTTGACACCACCAGCTCACTAATTGTTCCTGATGCTTCCCTGTTGCTTTGATGATGGATCGATGCAGAAACGCCCGCCCCAGGCAGGCAGGGAGGGGTAAATTCACCTCTCTGGGCTAATTCTGGGAGAACACATAAGGGTGCTGCAGAGGCCATGGCAGGGAATGTCCCCAAGCTGTGGCGAGAATGGGGACATGGGGGTGGCAGGGGTGTCTCAGGAGCCCTGTGAGCTGCCAGCGATGGATTCCAGTCCTGCAGGGCTCCCAGGGCTTCCTCTGAAGGAGAGGAGGAACGAGAAATAGCTGACCCTAGCCAGATACATCATGGATCCCAGGGGCAAAACTCAAGGAATAGTCCCAGCCCCAGCTTCACCTTCATCCGCCTGCATCATCCAGCCCTTCTGCAGATCAGGAGCTGGGGAAACCCAAAATGGGTTTGAGCTCGTTGCACTCCGGCCATTTGCATCTGCACTGGAAGGGCTCCATGATAGGAAGGATGCAGAGGGACCCAGTGCTCGGTCCCCACTCACAGCTCAGATGATTTCAGCCTTCCCACGGGCAAGGCAAGGCTGGTCCCAGCAGCCAGCGGCCCTCGGCATCACCTCGGGATGCCAGGTGGGACAGTGACAACGCCAGTGCCCCCTGTCCCCACGCTGTCCCTGTCCTGTCCCTGCGTGGCCCACGATCAGGTTGGCAGCTTGCAGCACGCCCGAGCACGCTGCAAAGAGGCAACAGCTGCTTCCCGCTGGCCCAGATCGAGGATTTTAATTAAGGAGAAGATTTGGGGGAATAAAGGGGAAGATCTCTCTCAAAGATGTAATTAAAGAAACTCAGGGTGGGGCAGGATGATGAGAAAGGACACGTCCTGCAGCTGCTGGGGCTCAGGGAGGGCAGTGAAAGGGGAGTGCAGACCCCCATCAAGGCCCTGCGGCGCCGGCACTGCCCCCCCTCCCCGAGGGGAAGGATCCCCCAAATGCAGGTCACAGAAGCTGCTCTGCATCCCCAAAAGCAACCTTTCGGTCATGGCTGAGGTCCCTCACAGAGCAAGCAGTCACTCCAGCCTACAGCAAACCCAAATTCCTGTGGATTCCACTCGGAGTTACGGCAAAGGTGAGGGCGAGGCAGGAGGGTCCTCACAGCTGAAGGTCCTGACCCCAGCTCGCCCCCTCTGAGCCAAAAGGGGCCAAGTCAGAGCCAGAGAAGCCTTTGGAAGGCAGGGTGCAATCACCAGGATCCCCAGAGCACTTTTGGGCTGTTAGGAGAGGTTCTTGAAAAGAGGCACGGCATAAGTTTCAAAAAAACCCGAACCCCCACACCCCTGTGAGAAACACTGGGATGAGAAGACAAGCTGAAGGCACCGCTGCCTGAGAAGTCCCACTGCCACCCCTACCCCTCACACCAGCACCTGGGAGCCGCCAGCACCTCTGCATCCTCCTGCCTTACCCCAGGCTCCCAAAATTCCACCCAACAGCGCTGCCGATCGCTCCCCCCGGCTTTGTCGGGTGTGTGCCTGTGCCCGGAGCCGTGCAGAGCCAGCCCGTATCGATCCACGGCAGCTGCTGTGTATTTACACAGCCATTACGAGCCTGCGAGGGCGGGGGGCACAGAGCATCCCTGCGGCTCCCGTTCCCGGGGATGGGGGCAGCGGCACAGGAGTCAAACACCTCCTGCCACAGCCAGGGCTCCCCAGCAGCGTTTCCAATCCACAGGCACATCCTGGGGGACCCTCAGGATCATTCATCAGCTCCTCATTGCCGGCACGGAACGGGACCTGTTGCAGGCGCTGATATTCTGCAGAGCCCGTGCAGAGGGTCGGGATGACCTGGGAAACGCTAATTAATTGCCTGACTGAGGGGAGCAGTGGTGCTCGGAGCAGCCATACAGCATTTGTGGCATTTGGGGCAGCTTCGGACCCAAGCCAGAGCTTTTGTCTGAAGCCTTGGTGTTTATTTATGAAATCTCAGCCTCAGTAAGAAAGGAGTGTATCACTCGAGGAGAGACAAGCGGCCCTGAGCGGGGAATGACACTGAGGAAAACACAGCTGATATCAAGGTAGCAGCTTTGGCTCATCAAGGTTTCTGTCTCCTCCTCCACCCCGAGCTGCTCCAAGATGTAAATCAAGTTCAAAAGCCACCCTGGCTCGCCAGGCTCCTCTCAGCCCCCTGCCCACGTGCCTGCAGCGCCCGCCGCCGCTCCCGGTGTCTGGAAATAAACAGCCTGTTCCAGCTCCGCTTGGTATTTCCAGAAAGGTTAACGCAGCGTGTGAGGGGCCAGAGCCACCGCTCGCGGGGCTGGAAAGGCTCCCGGCAAGCCCGCCGGGGGACCGGGGCTCCCCACGTCGCCGGTGACCTCCCCGGTCACCCCCGAAGCGCTGGCTTCAAGCTTTGATATTTTCAGGCTTTGCTCTGCTAAGGCTTCCTTCTCCCACCCCCACGTTCCCCCACCAGCATTCCTGCCTCTGAAAAATCAATAGGAACTTCAAGCTGAGAGGGAAGCCTGGAGGTTAACATTTCCTGGGCAAGCCAGGAGTTTTCCCCGTGCTCTGGGGCTCCAGCAGAAATCACCCCTGTCTTCCAGCACCCCGCTGATGGGGAGTTGCTGTTTGTCCTGTGCAATTCGCAGGGGATGGAGCAGCAAAGCAGCTGTGCATGGACCAGTGGCACAACTCACGCACACTCTGGGGCTGGATGTGCAAATCGGGCTGCTGGGACAGACAGGAAATGCTTGGAGATGCTTTGTCCAAGCCAGCGGTTAAAACAGAGCAAAACATAGAAACTCAGACTCAGGGCTGACCAATTATCAGGGAAAAGGCAGGGCACCAAAACACCTGGATACCAGTGGTTAAACCAGAGTTTGAGCTCTCATCACCTCAAAAAGCCTTACTTAGCCTTCTGTTTGGAAAGGAGAGCTGGGAGACATCCCCAGCAGCTCCTCATGGGCAGCAAAGACTTTCTCCACCTAATGCACCTCACTTAAACCCTTCCCTCCCATCTGGGCTGCAGTGGTCCCTCCGGGTGCCAGCTGAAACAATTTTAGAGCCTCTGGCTGGGCCAGGAAAGGCTGATCCATATTCCTGAGGCCTCATTGCTATTCTGCAGCTTCAGCTCATTAGTGCTTAGGTGCTACAAGAGCTTTGGAAGTTTCTGGGTGAGGCAGCTATAAGGGGAGGATTGAACACGTCTTGTACAAACCCCTGGCCTGGGTGAACTCGCTAATTTACACTATCGAGCTACAAGATGCCCACAGGCCACCTGAACCAAAAAAACCACCCCTGTCCTAGATACGGGCTCAGCCACCGTCTGAAAAAAAAAAAAAAAAAAAAGAAAAATTAAGCAAAATAAATAACCCTCAGCCCCAGAAAACTGGCTGCATCATCACACCCCCTGCTAATCCATTAGCCAGCCCTCCTCCGCACACGGCTCTTAGGAACAGCGTGAGCTCCAGCTCAGGAGCTCCTGGAGAGAACCACCATAGAACAGAAGCACAGAACGGTTTGGGTTGGAAGGGACCTCAAAGCTCATCCAATTCCACCCCCTGCCATGGGCAGGGACACCTTCCACTATCCCAGGTTGCTCCAAGCCCTGTCCGGCCTGGCCTTGGACACTTCCAGGGATGGGGCAGCCACAGCTTCTCTGGGCAACCTGTGCCAGGGCCTCACCAGACTGACAGCCCAGAATTTCTTACATGTATTGAACCTACATTTCCCCCCTTTCAGTTTGAACCCATTACTCCTTGTCCTACCACTACAGTTGCTGATGAACCAGCCCAGCAAAGGGCCAGTATGACCAGTACAAACACCTGCACTGTACTGGGGGAGTGCATTGGGGTCTGCCCTTTTAGAGGGACTGCTCCCAACACGTGTTCTCAGCACAGGGCAGGGAAAGCTGCTGGCCCTTCATCTGAGGAGGACTGAGCTGCTGCAGACCTGATGGTGCCCATGTCCCCTCCCTAAGTTGGATGTGCTGAGTTTTCCCTTCTCTGCAGCAGGAACTGTGTCCTTCTCACCCAGGTTTGGGCACTGCCTGTTCACACCTCGTGACAGTCCCATGGGGAAGTCACCAGGCAGAAATAACCTCTTTTTGCCTCTGTTTGAGACAAATGGGGGGAAAAAAACACCTTTTCTCCTAATAAGGGAACTCAAAGTGATGAATTTTCCACTCCTCCTGAAGTTCTTCCCTCAGAGGCACTGATGCATTTTTAATGGTCTCGATGTAGCTATTAAGCTGGTAATTGGAACAGAGCAGACTCCAGCTCCCGGCAGGTCGGGCCCCCTTCCAAGCGTGTCCCCACACCACACGAATGGGTGTTCCTGGGGTCCCTGCTCTCCCCAGCATCGCTGACCCCACCTCAGCCCCGTTTCCGCAGAGTATCACCACTAACATCCCGGTGCTTGAGGGACCCGGTGTCTCCGGCCTGATCCTGCCTTGAGAGGGCTGACAGGGAAAATACTTGGGAAGGGAGCTCTTTCCTTACTCCCAGCCGCCCGCCAAACCTGCAGCTCCGTCCCCCGTGGGGACGATCCCCCGGACGATGCCCCTGCCCTAAGCCGGCCGCGCACCCTCGAGAGAGGGCGGGGAGGTGCCGAGAGGGGCGGGGGGCACAGCGGGCTGGGATGGACGGGGGGGCTCCGCCGGGTCCCGCCGCCGGTGGAAGCTCATCCCGCCGGGTCCTGGTGGATGTTCATCCCCGTGGGGCTGGCTCATCCCGCGGGGTCCCGGCTCATCCCGCGGATCCAGGCTCATCCCGCTTGGTCCCGCCGGGTCCCGGCGCCGGGCGCTGCCTCCCCCTCGCGGCCGCGGGCAGCGGGTGCTGCCCCGGGACCCCCGACTCGAGGGGATCCCAGATCCATGGTGCGCCTGCCCCTGCCCCACAAACCCACATCCCCACGCTCCTGCCCGGCCGCGAGAGCAGCAGAACCCTGCGTAGCCCCTGGCAGCGCTCCGGGGCTCCCACTCCTGGGATGCTGCTTTGGGGTTCCCGGGTTGCAGAAGCCCCCGACTGGGGCAAGCGTCACCCAACAACAGGAGGAGAAAGTACAGAGGTAGCAGGATCCCTCCCCAGGCTGCTGGCCCCCCAGTCCTAGGAGAGCTGCTCCAGGGATCCCATTCCAAGAGTCTCAGCTTATACACTCCCCAAATCTGGAGCAGCATCACCCCACACTATAAGGAGAAAGCAGGGTCCCACTCCAAGCTGCTGCCCCAAAACAGCAACAAGAGGAGACAAGCAGCAGGTTTGAGGGTGAATTTTATTGGAAACAAGGACAGGGGTTGAGGGGTACAGACCATTCCCAAAAGTACAAGGGGAGAGGAGCTTCCAATGTGAGTCAAAATCCTCATCCACCTTAAAGCCAGGCTGGTTCTCCCCAAGGAACTGCCACTGCAGAGGGAACCAGGTGGGACAGGGAAGTAGGGAGGTGAAAAGGAACATGGGATGTGCTCAGGTAAGATCTGTATTGAATGAAGCAGAGCAGATGGCATAGGGAGGTGTGGTGTGTTTGCCTCCTCAGCAAAGCCTCAACTCATCCACAGGGGCCCAAGCTCACCCCAGACCCATCACCCCTGTGTTTGAGAGGGCAGATGTTCCCTTTTCCCAAAATAAAGAAAACAGGACTTTCTCCAGGAGAAATACAGAAAAAAAATAAAAAGCATGCAAAAAAAAATTTTAAAAATGAACACCATTTCCCAAAGCACCAAAAAAAGGGTGAGATAAAGGAAGGTGAAAGGGGTTGAAACAAAGAGAGAAGGGAAAAAAAACCCAAAAGCTCAACTCAAAACAAAAATTATCAAAAGTAACCAACTATGAAAAAAAAAAAAATACAGTTGTACATCTCAGCAGCAAAGCTGGCAACCCAAGCGGGTACAGGTGAGTGTCGGGTGGTTTGCAGAGCAGGATGAGGAGGAGGGAGACATGGAGAACATCAACCACTTCCTTATTTTCCATCCAGAGGTGGGCTGGGGGGTCAGGGTCAAACCAAAGCTGAACAGGGTTTGTGCAGCTTCACCTGGGCTGGCTCTCTCAGGGTTTGTTGGCTCAGGGAGGGGGATCAGAGGGATGGCACAGGGAAAAGCATGGCTGTGTGATGCCCCAAGGACTGAAAACCATTTTCCCCAAAGCAGCTTTCCCAGGAGCAGCTCGTGGGGATAGATGTGTGGAGCACCCCAGTTCCCAGGCACGGGGTCCCCTGCACCGCATCAGACCCTGGGCTGCAGGAGGTGGGATAATGCATTTAAGGGGACATCATTCTTTATTGAGGGGGACCCTGCACACTGGAAATTCACCCTGAAATCCAGACCTCCAGGGCATGAATTTCAGGAATAACATTTTTAAAAGATTCAGTTAAAAAATAGATGCATTTCTTTAAAAAAGAGGAAAAAAAAAAAGTCGTCTTAGGCCAGAGTGTTTTCTAGTGACCCCTCTCCCCACCTGCCCAAATTTAGCCAGAAAAACGTTATTCCACCAGATCTGCTGGCCACATAGACATCCACACATTCATCATTGATTTAAAAATATATAATATATATAGAGCACACATACACACACATATATATTAGAAAAGAAAAAAAAAAATCCTTCGGAAAAACTCAATTATTTTTAAAAAAAAACAAAATGAAAATCCACAGCCGGTGCATTTATCCATGATCATGTACAGTAGAAGCCAGAAACCCCTCCTGCTCCCCTGGCTCCTCGGGCTGGGAGCGTGGGGAAACACATCAGGTTTTCACAGTGGATTTGTCAGCAGAGAAGGAACTGCTCCTCCCTCCTCCCACACAGAAGGGCTTTAATTTATAGCGAGTTAGATCAAACCTAGGAACCATGTTACAAAGTCCATTATATATAGACATCAAATGTACAACTGCCGGCAGCCCTGGGCCAGTCACTGGGGTTTGGCTCTCGCTGGCACCCGCAGGGGTTGGGACAGTTTGGGACGCGAGGGGTGCGAGTTCAGCCTCCGGAACGAGCGGGTGTCACAGTGCGAGGTCTTACATCAGCTCCAGCTTGGAAAGCAGATGGAGCAGCGTCTTCTCCGGGAGCCAGGGCAGGTGGGGGCAGCCAGGGCTGCGGAAGGCGATACCCGGAGCAGGGATGTGCTCTCCCAGCCCAGGGCCAGAGGGAGGAGAGGCGGTGTGGGGGACCGGCTGTCTCTCCCCCACCTTGTGCCCACGAGGAAAGGGATGGATGCTGGATGAAGTCCCATGGGCAGGAGTGGGGACAGCGTGGGCTGCAGCTTGTCTCACAGTGGGCTTGTGGAAAAATGCCTTTTTTCCCCTCCCCAAGGGTGCAGCATTGATTGAGGGAGAGGGATGCCGAGCCTGGTGCTGCCTCAAAGGGTCCTTAAGGTGTCGAGCTAGGCATTAAAACAGCCTCTGGTGTGAACAGCAGCCCAGGGAGCCCCACAGGCCCCTAAAGCTGCGTGGGCTCCTGGGGGCAGAGAGCCAGGGGCTCTGGGCAGGCAGGAGAGGAGTGGGAGAAGCACAGCAGCACTGATTCTCTCTGTCTTCCCCAGGCAGCAAAGAAACACAACCCCCTGCACTGTGCACCAGGTACTGGGGAGGGGAGGTGGCCTCTGGCACCCTCTGCCCGCTCAGACATCATGGGCATGGTCCTCTCCTGGGACCTCCTGAGCCTTCAGAGTCCGTGGCTTAACTGGAAAGGTGTTGGCTTCAAAAGGTTCCTCCTGGGGGATTTTTTTCTCAGGGCAAAGAGAAGAGATTTTGAGGCTGGATGGGGCCAGAGATGCCCCCAGGCTGGGGAGGTTTGTGCAAACCACCGTGAACTCGAGTCCTCGCTCGCTCTCCTGCGGGGAAGCCGGGACGCAGGGACTGCAGGAAGCTGGGAGCTGGGAGTTAGGAGTCTTCCCCGAGGATCTCTGTCACGAAGGAGGCCATGTCAGTCTCTTTGGTGTCGTGCAAGGTAAAGAAAGGGTGTTCCTGCCAATGAGATCAAAGACAACATCAGCTGACACCTGAGGACAGACCCTAGGGGATGTCACAACTGGGGATGGACACCAACCTCCTCCCCAAGCTCCCATGGACACCATTCTTCAGCTAAAAAGATGAACTTTGGCATTTTTTGGTTCAGCCCCAGTGGGACACCCCACCTTGGCAGCTGTACTACCATCCTTCGAGGTCTAAACTCTCCAAGAGCAGATAGGACAGAGGGAGAAAACACCTGGAAACCCTGACCTTAACACCCATGAAATCAACACGCCCTTCCACCTCAGAAACACTACACCCATCCTGCTCCGTGCCTGAAAAATCACCCACATGTTGTCCCATTTTCCTGCTGGACCACTGATTTGAGTTTCAAAATTGGGAATAAAGACCAGCAGAAACAGCTCTGCGCTTACCATAAGTTCTAAATAGTTCATTCGCTCAGCTGGGTTCTTCCTTAAGCTGGAAGGGAAAAAAAAAATGGGAGAGAAAGGCTGTAGGATCTTTTTCTTTTGCTGTACATGGTCTGTCATAGGAGATGTCCCCTTCACAACCAACATGAAATGCTCCTCACGGAGCACCCAACCCTCTCCCTCCTTGGCTGAGCAGGTTTGAGCCACCAGCAAAGCAGCCAGGCAGGTAACTGGGAAAGGACAACTCTGTGTTTTGCCACAAACAGCACAAACCAAGCAGCTCTGCAGTCTGCCCCACACAGACCAGAACAGCTGGGGAGGAGAGGAGATGGTTTCCCAGCACCTGCAGGGTGAGTTTGCCTCTGTCTGGCAGCTCCAAGCAGCACCCAGCGAGCAGGGGACACCCTGGAGGGAGCAGCTTCCCACAAAACCACAAAGCAGCTTTCACCCAAAGGCTGCCAGGGGTTCTTTCTGGTTTCACTGCCACTTTGCCAGAAAACACCAACATTTCAGCAGCAGTGACAGGAAAAGGGGAAGAGAAACCTCTGCACCTTCCAACCAGCCTGGGTGAGTCAGGCCAAGAGCAAAACCACTTTGGGCAGCGCTTCCTGCCATGCTGAGCACCAGGTACAGTGAGGAGGGGAGAAACGGACAGCAAAGGACAGCAAACCCAGCCCCACGGTTCACTCCAACCCCTACAGATCAGGGCTCCTCCTCAGCCAGGCTGGGAGAGCCAGCAGTCCCTCTGCTGGAGCCTCACCACTGTGCTGTGAAGTCCACAAACTCCTTGGAGAAGCGCTCGGGTGGCAGCTGGGGCGAGGGCTCCTCCACCACCTGCTTAAGCTGCTGGAAGGGCGTCCCCCAGGACTCGTATGGGAAGCGGAGAATGGCCAGTTCAATCTGGGGAGGGAGGCAGGGCAAGGTGAGACACACACCAAGCACAAACCCACAATGCTCAGCCAGCTCAGATCGAAAGGAAAACCCTCTTTCCTTACAAACCATTTTCAATCTGGGTCATACAACTTTTTTTTTTTAAATACAAAGACCCAGAGGCCAAAAATACTTCCTTTTGAGGTTGGTTCAGCATATTAATGCATTTACAGGAAGTCACAAAAGATATGTAAAATGGGATTATTTAAAAAGATAATAACAGCACACAGTTTCTGCACTGGCTTCCAAAGTGCTCTGCTGGCCCTAAGGCAGCCTCTGGGCCTTGGGCTGGCACTGCATGAGCTAAATACACAAAAAATCCACAAACCCAAGAAAAATTAAGTGCTAGAACATCATTTTGCCAAAACCACCTCAATTACTGGGTTCTTCCTACAAGTCACCTCTGCTCCATCCCTTATTTAAGCAGGAAAAAGTTTGTCACAGCTCTTGGGCAGTCTCCTCATGCCAAGGATCAGTTCCTGTCTCAAAATGGGCAACAGAACCTCCACACCTGCCTGGTGGGGTGGGATGGGATGGAAGGAATAACAACCCTGAAAGGACAGAGTGGGGACAGAGCCCAGTGCCCCTCCCTGCCTCTGGTCAGGGGAGCTCAGTTCCTGCTGCTGGAAACCTGAATGAAGCCATCAGCCCAGGAAGGCCTGGAACAGCCCTGCCAACTCACTGGCCCAAAAACTGTCTGGTCTGAAAACAATCTAACCCCTTCATAAAGAAAACAAAACAAAACAGGAAGCCAGCCCAGAAGAAAGACACGAGAGGGAACCAAACATTCCGGGGCTCCATTCAGCTGCAGGCTGGCCAGCTTTCAGTAAGGTCCTCTCTCCCTTCCAGCTTTGGAAAGGTTTGGATATTGCATCGCTCAGACTCTCCCATCCCACAGCTTCCTGCAGCTCAGAGCTGATGACATTTCCAGTCAGCAGCTGAGCTCTGCGCTGGCATGGGGACACCAGGAGAGGGGCTTGGGTTTGGCACAGTGGATGAGACCATGTTGGAGAAGAGGGAATATTTTCCCAGACACGGTGCACACGAATGCAGGGATGCAGCCCCCAAAACAAAGGCCATGGCTAAGAGGGCACACGAAAAATTCCTGAAAATAATCTACCCTCAGAGAGACAGTCTCCTGGAAAGCAGGAGCCGTGTTTTCCAGCAGCATCCCTTGGAGCCAACAGCTGGGATTTCCTTTGTCCTCTGGCGCCAGAGGATCTCAGCTGCTTTCTGCAAGATCAGTTTCTTGCAGGAGGCAGATAAACCATCCCGAGCAGCTGCGATTTTGGAACTGAAAGTATTTCCCCTTCCTGTTGGCTGCTCTGAGCTACCCCGCAGGCAGGATTTGCTGCAAACCACACACAGCAGCTCTCACTGCAGCAGGACTGGAATCCCCTGCAAGGCTCTGCTGACATGGGGGTGAGGCAGGAAGGCTGAGCCCCAGCTGCAGCAAACCCTGCTCCACTGACCACCCTTCAGCCAGCACACAGGGAATTGCAGAGCAATTACAAGCCAGACTCTTGGATACTCAGCTTGGATACTCATCCTGATATTGTCCACTGGCAGCCTGAATTCTCTGGGTAATTAACTTCATGCCCTGAGCTATCACGTTCAATTTGAGTCCAGCTTGATGGGCACCCACCCAGCTGCCATTGCTCATAGGAGGGGTACAGCCCCACCAACCCAAACCCCATCCCAACCCCAGGGCTGCAGATACAGATCCCAGCCCCTGGCGTTACCATTGTGATCCCAAGGCTCCAGACATCCGACTTCACGTTGTAGCCCTTCTGGTTCAGCTCAGGGTTTATTCTTTCTGGCTGTAACAGCAAAATGGGAGATGTTACCACTCCTGCTTTCCCAGTGCAAA
The DNA here is from genome assembly GCA_013398055.1 of Ifrita kowaldi. Lineage (NCBI taxonomy): Eukaryota > Metazoa > Chordata > Aves > Passeriformes > Cinclosomatidae > Ifrita > Ifrita kowaldi. Next base: position 372,379 of record VZRS01008009.1, read on the forward strand.
TCCCACAGAGCAAATCTCTGGCTCCAAAAGCCCGGCGGGGTGGATTTCCCTGGCTCATGTCCCCAGGGAGGCAGGGTCTGAGGTTAAATCTAGCACTGATGAAAGCCACACCTTGCTCCACACAACTCACATCAACTCTCCCTCTTTGCAGGAGAGTGAGACTTGCACGATCCCTGCCTCAGGAGCACACGCTTCCCACATGGATGCCACAGATGGCAAAGGGAAATTCATACTGACTTGAGGATGAAATGAAAGGATCCTGCCAAGAAAAGCCTCAGCACTTTCTATCCAACAAGAAGCAGTGCCACAACCAGCACCAGCCGGTTTTGTACCCTTCTGCAAATGGAAGGGGCAGGAGAAGAGTCGCTGTGGGATTAACACACAGAGCTGGGCTTACAGGGAGTGCGATCCCACCCTTGGAGGCTTTGCTGAGTCAGGGAGACCAGAGCACTCTCGAGTGGCTTTTATCTCAGGGTGGAGGTGGAACAGACTGATTTCTAAGCAGCAGCCTCTTAGAAGCACGGGGCTGCACAGGGTTCCACTTACAGCCATGTAGGGTTTGCAGCCAGCATCCATGGTCTTGGCAACAGAGTCCACCAGGTAGCCACTGATCCCAAAGTCGCACATCTTCACGTGTCCCTCCTTGTTGATCAGCACATTGGAAGGTTTCACGTCTAAGAGGAAATACAAGAGGGCAAACTGGGAATTTGCAAGGGTATTGAAGAGTCTGATACAAGACAAACAATTCCCTGCAGGCCTGGGAGGGACCAGGCAGGCCCCAACACAAGGGAAGGGAGACAAAACCCCACCAGTTTTATTTCAATAGAAGTCACAGGTAAATTACAACCATGTCCTTCAGAGAAAACAAGTGCCCTCTCCAACCAGGCAGGTCAAAAGGTTGAAATAAAATGCTGAGGAGTTAATCCCCAGCTCCCCAGGAGAGATTTATGTGCCCAGCACAGCCTTAAAAACACAACTATACCAAATTCTCAGGACAGTTTGTCTCACGCACATCACGATCTGTCCACAACTCCACAAGGGACTACACCAGGATGGAGAGCAGGACTTGGGTGTTACAATTCCCATCTGTGATTTTTTAAGGAGTCCTTCAGCCCTCACTTTGCTAAAACTACCCAGCCAGGAGGATTTGGGGATTTTATCTCCAAGAGCTGCCTTCAAGGCACTGCTGTACTCCAAGAGGGACAGAGATGCTCATAAGATACAGGTAGTGAGGAATTCTCTTGTTACTTTCAACCCTTCAGCTAGAAAGGGGGAAGAGAACATCCTGCAAGAAGGGAAGCAGCTCAGGAACAAGCATCTAGATCTGTTCACCACAGTCCTAAGCACCAGCAGATTCCACTTTAGGCATCCCAGATGGACACACCACACCTGGAAAGGAGTCCTCCCCTAGCTTATGTCAAGGTTAGATCTCGAGCCACACTCCACTAACCCCATCCAGCATTTACCTCTGTGGATTACAGACAGTTTACTGTGCAGGTGCTCCAGAGCTCGTACAATCTGGGGACAAACAGAGTGAAAAAGCACCCATCAGTCACACGCAGCAGCAGCAGCCTCTCACTGCAAACACACCACAGGCCTCAGGAGAGGCCTCCAACAGGCTCAGGGGATGCACAATCCCATGGAAGAACCCAAGAGCCACTCACAGACACAGCCATTTTCCCCAAAATGTCTTCAGGGATGGTTTTCTTCTTCTCCAGTACTTTCTTGTAGAATTTATCTAGGGAGGTGTCCATGAGTTCCATGCAGATCCACACATCACCCTGCAGATGGAGAGAAAGCAGTTGAGAGGGAATTCCCTGGAAATCCATGGGAGCCAAAGAGCTGGACTGAAGAACACAGAGGTGTTTGGGGACAGTTTGGTGCCCCCAGTGCCATTCCAAGGCTCCCACTACGTTAGTACCTCACGGAAGAGGGCTCCATAGAAGGTGACTGTGTAGAAGCAGTCAACTGTCCTCATGGAGATGTCCAGGTCCATCAACAACCTCTTCTGCTCCTGTGTGTTCACAGTGGCTCGAATCCTCTGAGACAAATATGAAAGAAAAAGGTTTGGTGTAGGTGGGGTAACACCCTCATCCCCCAGCCTCACTCAGGACCTGCAGTTCTGGGGCCAGGGCAAGCGCTTTATCCTTATTTTGCAGCCAGCAGCACCCAGGAGGAGATGCCCAGATTGCCTCTGCCAGGCAGAACCTTAACGAATGCCAAACCCTTGGCACACTCTGCAGCGGATGCAGGGCCAGGCCAGCAGCCTGGACAGGCACTCTGACATCCCAGCCTTGCACTGCAGGCACCAACCCTGGATTTCCAAGCCTGTTATCAATCCCCCCGTGCCCAGCCAGTATCAGCACAGACCCTTCACCAGCCAAACCACACCAAGAGCACCAGAGGCTGCCAAACCCAGATAAGCCCATCCCCACTTTGCCACAACCAGAGGAGCTCAGCAGTTCCTCTGCTGCCTTGGAGCTGCCCACCCCGATCCCCACCCCGCTCAGGTGTCCTCACCTTCACGGCCATGATGGTGCCACTCTGCGCGTGCCGGACCTTCTCCACCACGCCATAGGCCCCACGGCCCAGCTCTGAAATGGCCACCAGGTCATCAGCTTCCACCTCGAAGTTCTTTAGGGAGAGAGGACAAAATGACATCAGGGACAAGCACATTTATCAACAAAGACATCAGTGACACTTTCAGCTCACTCTGCAGAGCATTTCAAACAACGGTACCTACAGGACTCCAGAGGCACCACATTTGGAGAAGATGGGGGTATTTTTGGCTCTGTTGAATCACAGTCCAAACCCTCTCAGCTCACACTCACCAGGGCTCATTTAATTCCCCCTCTGCAGCTGGAGATCAGGACTTTCATCCTTTAAGCCCAGGGAACGTTGCCACTAAAAAGGGCACCAAAGGTTGGTGCCTCTCTGCCTGCTGGGGATTACCCACACAAGGGTATCTCTGCAGTTGCTGAACTATTTGCAGGATTTTAACAGCTCCTGTGCCAACATAGGCAGCAGTCAGGAGCCTCCAGCACAGCTCCAAACCCCTGTGTGCAGCCAGGGATCCCTCACCTCTTCCCACATCCCAAAAATCATCAGTCACAAATACACCTGTGAGTGTCTAATAACACCTGTGCAAAGCCTCTCTTAGAGGGGATGCACACAGCAACTCCATTTCTAATTATCAGCGAGTTCAAACAGGTTTTACCCGCTTTCAATACTTTCTCCTACCACCAAAAAGCTGCCAGCAAGGTAAAACCTGAGTTCACACCAAGAAAACAACAACATAAGTATTGCTTCAAGCTGGGAGAAAACCATGGCCAGTGCTCACCCCAGTGAGTGCCTGACACAGCAGGGAGCCAGTGAGCTCCTGCACAACCCACAAACAAGTTTCCCTAAAGACACGTTCCCCTGTAATTGCTGGCTCTGCTGGGCAGGGCACGAACCGAGTGAGACACAGGCTATTTTTGGATGCTGCATTCATCGCTCCTAATAAGTCACAGGCCTCCTTTTAGCCAGCCTTTATCCAGCCTCCAGTTTTCCTCCGGTCTCAGGGACCGAAAATAATACCAGGATGCCAAACTGCCCCAGTGGCCACAAAGGCAGCGAGGGTGGGAAACAAGCACGGCACAGCTCCGGATACAGTGCCTGCGAGCTACGCCCTGAGCGGGGAGAGCGGAAACGGCCTCTGGCGTGGAGGAGCCAGGCTGGGAAATGTGGCTGCCAGGCCAGCACTGTCCCCTCAGCACCAGCCACGGCACGGGCAGCAGCCACCAGCTCTGCCGGACCTTCCCGCCAGCCCCAGCTCCGCTGGCTCCAGCCAGATGTGGCTGTTGATTCCAGCCAGATGTGGTGGGCAGGGAGCGAGGGAGGGCTGTGCCTGAGCTCAGCACTGAGCTATGCCCTGCCCAGCACAGGAAGGTGCCGGCCCTTTCCTGGGCAGGACGCAGATCCTGAAACGAGGAGAGCAGGGCTGAGGGGACATGTCCGACCTCCTGCCCGGGGCAGCTGGAAGAGGAGCAGTGCAGGCTCGCAGGGGCGTCCAGGAAGGATCTGGTGGTGCTTTTCAGACACGTGTTCTGCAGTTGTTCCAGGTTATTGTGTTTTTCCTTTCCTGGCATTTGCCCTGAGGCTTCCCCAGAAGCTGGCGGTTCCCAGCACGCTCCAGGAACCAGCACTGCCCTGCCCAGCAACAAGAGGTGATGGATGCACCCATGGAGCCGGCATTTCCCTCCCAGGACAACGGGGGGCACAGCATGGCCTGTGCAGATCCCATGGACCCGAGGTCACCACCCACCCCCACTCCTAAAGCTGGACTTCTGCCCAAGTCCTCTTCTCTATCATGTCACTCTAAAATACCCAGACCAGACTCTTCCTGCAACCACTGGAGCAGGCAAGGAAGTGACTCTAGAGAGTTCTCCCTAAGCTGCAGCACTGTCCCCTCGCACACACTGTGACCAGGCTGTCACAGAGAACATCTCTCTCAGAGCTCTTGCTACACAACACAGGCCCAGAAAACAGCACAGGCAGCAGGACTGTTCCCTGGACCCAGCCAAAGCTTCCACTCCTCTACCCTAATCCTTGCACTGAGGCCAAAGGACCCAGATCCCACCAGCCAAGCCACCTCCCAGCCTGGAAGGGTCTAGATATAGGGCTGATCCAATGCAGGGTATTTTTAGCTCGTTTGCAAACAGCTTCTGCAGCCCCAAGAGAGCCCATAACAAGAGAATGAAATAAAAGAGAGACAGTGGCTATTTCTAGCAGTGTTTTTCATCAGGTCACTAGGAAAGACTTTGGAGAACCAGAGAGAAGCTTTGTGCCCAGCTTCTTCTGGGCCTCAGGCAGCAACACAGACCTGTGGGTAGGCAGGATAAAGGGACTTTGTCTGGGGCAGTCTGTGAGCTTGGTGAGGCCACCCTCATTTAGGACAGATGGGCTGGGTCATCATAGAATGGTTTAGATTGGAAGGGACCTTAAAAATCATCCAGTTCCAAACCCCTGCCATGGGCAGGGACAAATTCCACTAGACCAGGTGACTCCATGCCATGTCCAACCTGGCCTTGAACATTTCCAGGATGGGGCAGCCACAACTTCTCTCCACCCATTCAGACCAAGGTGACTGGTGGGGCTGTCAAGAGACCACTGTAATCATCCACTATGGACAGAACTGCTCACATGGCCTTTGATGGCACCCACCTGCCTCCTGCAGGCAGGAGAGCCCAGCCAGCGAGAGCACAGGCTCAGGGATGAGCCATCTTACAGGTGAAGTGACACATTCAGCTCCCCAACAGTCACTGCTCTAAATACACATGGACACCCCCTGCTCCACAGGGAAAAGTTCTGCTGTGGGATGTCCCATCCCTGCAGAGTTGTATCCCGTGAGGCTGCACTCCTGATCTGACAGGTTGCAAGGCACAATCCACAGAGCTCTCCATGCCCAGGGAAAACAAAACGGGAAGCAAGCAAAAAGAGAAACCCCACTGACACGTACTTTATCTCCGATGGTAATGAACGCCCTGGAGTCCAAGTTCCTTGGGGGCCTGCAGGAAAAGAGAAAGAGTCAGGAGAAAGCCCAGCTTCATTCACCCACTTGGCCAGAGCCAGGTTTCACATTCCTTTGAGCACTTTCAGCCACTGCTTTCCCCCGCTGTGCCTCATCGTGGGTTCCAACCAGCCCCCTCCAAACACCCACAAATGCTTTAAATCATGCCAGCAACACCTCATCCCACACCCACAAGGCACAGTGAGAACCCCAGGGAGTCAGCCAGGTGAGACATGCACCAAACCACCAGGCTGTGAAACCATTCCTGCTCGGGAGAGGAGCCTGAGGAGCCGAGAGCGATGGGCTGAGACGTTTCTGTGGCACAGCAGCTCAGCTGTCATGTTTTGACAGGCAGGTGTTGTAACAGCACAGCCACACAGCCCGAAACGCACGCGAGGGAACAACAGGTAATTCCTCCCCCATGAGTCACTTGTGTACACTCTGCTGCCTGTTCCAGGCAGGCAGAGCAGGCAGCACTTCGGTGTCACCCTTTGCACAATGCCAGGCAGGTGAAAGTTGTCCTTTATGGCTTTTTTCCTCATTGCTGCCCACTTCCCATTATGGGCAGCACGGTACTTTTAGAGCCATCATGAGAGTTCTGCCCCTTGTGCCTCACTTCTGGGCTCTCCCCATCCCCTGGGAGCTTCTAAGAGCAGAGATTGCCCAACTGGTTTAGTCTCAATTCCCATCAGAGCAGCCTCCAGCTTCAAGGAAGTACTTTGGGCGCTAAGCAAAAGCCTTGCACTGCGCAAATATTTGCACTGCAGCTTGAAAAGCAGGAGCAAAAGGAGCTGTGGACAGCTTGCACCAGCCTCTGGGCATGCAAAGCCCTGCAGACTCCAGCATGAGGCCTTCTCCAGGGGAAATTCAAACTCTGGCAGGAGCAGAGACAAATGTGCCCACAGGGGAAGGAGGTGGCTGTCACACGCAGGGCAGGGCTGTTCGAGGCTGCACAGCATCCCCTGACTCCCCCTTTCTACCTGGGGTTACCAGCAGTGATATTTCTCTTTTGAGGATTTCACTGCTCTCCTGGGGCTGGGAGAGTTCTCTAGAACAGGTTTCTGGAGCAAACAAGGTTCAGCAGTGTTGATGCAGCCCAAAGTGTTTTGGAAGAGCACCATGGAAGTGGAATTTTAGCCATCTGTTCTTTGTCAAACCAAGCACTGCTACCCTGGGCTCTCCCCCATGGCATAACAAGCATCAGCAGCTCAAAGCAAACAGGGCAGGGAGAAATTCCAGTGCCCTGAGATACTGCTGGGCACTGGCCCCGGCACCAAACAGCACAACAGTGCAAAATGTCTGTGTCCTCCTTGCAGCAGGGAAAGGAGCTGCAAGCAACTCAAACTAATCCTGATACTCAGGTCATGTAAAGCACTCCCCAGCCTTTGTGCCTCTGGCTTCTGTCGTGGTCCAGCTACCATCATCCCTCTTCTTCCCTCAGGCAGATTCGCTCTCTCTACCACATCTCTGCCCTTTGGCATCAGCAGAGCCATGGCAGAAAGACTGAGGAGAGCTTCCCAGAGGATTCTGAGTCTCTGCCTTTAGGACATTTCAAATCAAACAGGCACCTCCCAGAGAGACACACGCTGTGCACGTGTCTGCACACACATGTGCAATTCCTTCTCATCACCCACGAGCCACAGCTTACGAGAAAAGAATAACTATACTGATTTTGGGAAGTCTTCACAGGCCATTTGTCTCGAGGAAGTGCCAAATCCAGCTCTGGAGAACCTCTTTAAGCAGCAGAGATACTCACGTTGTGTTGGCAACGGGTGGTTTGATGGGGACACATGTTATCCTCAGATCCCGTTTCTTCTTGCCTTTCACTGGAAGAGAAGATGCACACGTGAGCAAATGGATTATTGCTTTTTTCCTTCAAGCGTCCTCTTCCCAGCAGCCACTAGGCAGGGAATGCAGGGCTTGGACCCCTCACCATGGTCAGCAAAATGCCAAGAAGGTCACAGTGACCACTTGCCCAAAACTTCAGGCAAGAGTCAGAAGCACAAGGGGGTCTCAATGTCACTGTAAAGCATTTCTCTGTAGAAATAGCCAAGGGTGCACTAGCAGACCATTTTCCAGGTCTTGCAGCCAAGCACTGTACCCTATTTACCCTTCATGGCTGTTAACAGTCCCCTCTCTTTGGGATTTAAACCCTTTCTGGGGTTAAAGCCGTGATTTCTGCTGGGCACTTACCTGGTTTGTGTGGCTCCAAGGATCCTTTGGAATCTGAAAGAGAAACGAGACACCAGCTCAGCCTTCATGCTCCAGCCAAAACAGACAGCAGCCCTGTATCCCTCATGGCTCATGGACCCAGGAGAGCTCCAGGAGAGGGAGGCAGCTGGGCTTTGGGAGCACAGCCAAGCCTGGCCCCAGCCCCGTTTCTCCAGCCACAAGAGGTCCCCACGCCATTAGTGATGTACAGGGCTCCCAAAAACACTCCAGGTCCAGAGGCTCCTTGGGCCCAGGGCCCCAGCCCCAGCCCGGCTCTCCTGGGAAGAGCCAGAGTTGGATCTGGCATGGAGGGCAATGACCACCAGACATCCAGCAAAAGCAAGGGGTTAGTCCCAGCAGGAGAGGGGACACCCCATCCACAATGAATGGAAAACAGGGAAAACCAGACATGAGCTGTCAGCCAGCAGTGAACCCCTCACAAATCCAGGCTTGCACAGGCTGAGGCACCAGGACAAGGCACCAGGAGAGACTGGCAAGAGGATGCTCTTGTCCCTCTCCTCCCAACTCCAAACAGCCCTGAGATAACAACACCCACTGCTGCAGAGGGCTCAGGCAGGGCCAGGGCAGGCCAGAAACCTGCAGGTGAAAATTCCATCACAGCTCCCTGGGAAAAAATGAAGTGACCCCAAGGGGCTGAAGTGCTGCAGTGGAGAGCATCGAGGTCCTGATCCCCCCAGGAGAGACAAGGGGGCAACTGCACTTTGCAGCTAAAGGTGCTTCTGGCTGCACAGAGCTGGAAGATCCATTAAAAAGCAGAAATATCAAGGTGTGCTCCAGGCACGGGGCTGGGAGCAGACAGCTCAGCGTGGCCTTGGACAGCCTTTCAAAACAGCTCCTACCTGCCTGGCTGCCAGGAGCAGGCGTGTGGACAAAGTCCAGCACTCCAAAGGCTGCCAGGGAAGGGAGGGGAGAGGCGAGGAGCTGGAATTTCAGCAGGAGACGCAGCACCGTGCGAGAGCTCCTGCAGCTGCAGCAGGACAGAAAGGCGACACGTGCCCAACATGTCCCCAGCGCTGACAGCCCCCACGCCAGCTCCAAGAAAACAGGTGCCTGGAACTCACTTTTCGTGCCTTGTCCTTCCCCAAATGCAAATCTCACTGAGGTTGCAGGTTAAAGCTGGTCTGCAACACACTGCAAAGGTCCCAGCTGCAGGATCAGCAGCATCCCCCCCAAGGGAATCAGCATGGATCAGTCAATACCCCCATCTTGTCTGCTGCTTTTCCTGCATCAGAGCTGACCCATAAGCTCCAAGACCAGCACAGTTTCCATAATGTGAACTTCCAGCTCAGTGAAACCAGCCAACGAGCCACCCCACCCCAAACCGATCCCATTTGGATGGAAACCACCTGACCATGTCAGAGCAATCACAAGTTCTAATTTGTGAGCCTGCAGAGTTTCCCTTCCCCATCGCCCACCCAGCAGGGCTGGAAGGGGCACTATGAATAGCCCCACACACCCACTGATGGCACTTTGCAAAATACCCAGTTGAGTAACGAGGGCAGCAAACACAAAACGGAGCCAAAGGAAAGATGCTGTCCGTGGGTTCAGAAATGCCTCCTCTTCCCACTCCCAGCCTCTCGCTACTCAGCGTAGGAGGCCACGAACGGAATCTAGAAACTGGGGTCCCCTGAGTCCTTCTGCACTCAGGCAAGTTGGGGAGCTTGCCATGGGCACCCATCACATCCGAGGGGATGGATTTCGCTCCATGCTGAGCATTTCACCCCCAGGACCTGCTCCAAAATTCAGACTGGTCTCTGCTCCACACACAGCCCCACCAGCAGTTACCAGCCAGACCTCTACACGAAGCCCTGAAATCCCCCCATGCTGGCTGGGATTCTGCTCCATCTGTTTGCTCTCCCTCTCCCCAATTGCCATAGTAACCCCGCAGAGGCAGCACAAAGCGCCTTCTGTGCCACCAGCAGCTCCCGTGGCACCACGGTCGTGACTCACGGGGCAGGAGCAGGGTCCACAGGCATCCGAGCCAGGCCTCCTGCAGGATGGCCTCAGCCCTTCCTCAGCCCTGGCTGCAGAAGTGAGGCTGGAGGGAGCTGGGAGCACCCAACATGGAGTTGGGAATCACTGTGGGGCTTGCAGGCAGGATTTACAGCATGGGACAGCAGGGCAGCAAGGGACACTGAGATTCCCTGTTCCAAACCCCCTGCTCCATACAGGAGAGTCTTTTAATGTGCACTGGCCATGAACTCTGCTGTCACAGACACTCTGCACACTTCCCTGTACTCCCAAACTACCACCCTTGACTTCCCAGAACTGGAGTCAGCAACCATCCCCTTCCCAGCCTGTCCTGCCGAGCCCCAAAGAGCCTTTCCTAGCTCCAACCTGAAAAAGCACCGATTAAACTGGAGGTATTACACCACCACTCCCAGGCTCTGCCTGGGCCACCTACGACAGGCAGAAAACCCAGCTCAGCCCTTGCCTGCAGGAATAAAATCACCCAGGATGCTGCCTTGCAGCCAGGGAGCTGAGGAAGAGATTGCATTTGTTTGTTACAGCTCTCCTAAAATTTGCCATGAGATTTCCAGCTCCCAAAGGTTGGCCTGAACTACTCCTTGCTGCAAGCTTCTGCCACTGCTTGTGGCACCAGTGCTTCCACAGCTCCCCAAGGAGAGCCTATGCCCTGTTCAGGGTGAATGAGAGTGCAGGAAAAACTAGGGAAGGGAATAAAAAATAGGGGAAAAAAGAGAGAAGCAGAAAGGCAGTGGGATGGGCATGACATGACCCTGCAATTCAAGCCCTTCAGTAACAGGGCAGCATTTGCCTTCAGCCCCCACAGGCAGCTGCTGTCAGCTCCTTCCCACTGGAGAGTCCCTGGCACTGTCTCTCCTACACTTGAAACTCAGCACAATCCCTCCCACATTTGGGATCCCGGGAGGGTCGGTGCAGGAGGAATTGCTAGAATGTGCACAGCTGCTTATGTCACCTGAAAATCCTGGAAACACTCCAGTTTCCCAGGGCACTGGGCTCTTGCAAGAGGGGTGTCTGCAAGAACAAGTTCCCCTCAAGAGATCCCTCCACAAAGGCCAAAAGGCAGCAGCAGGACAAGGCGATTTGGGGACATGTCCTGGTTATCCCTGCAAGCCCCAGGGCTGTGCTGCCAGCCCCGAGCCCACGGGATGGCAGGGCACCATTCCGGGCACAGGAAAGGGCTGCCAGCCACAGACACACACGGCACAGTGCCCTGCACCCAGGCAGGGGAAAATTAGCTGACAGAAGTTCCTGGTGCAGATGAAATTGCAACCCACGTGATGCTGCAGGCACGTAACTGCATCCTTTATGCTAAGAAAGGAACCATTTCCTCCTAAAGAGAAAAAAAAAAAGCCCAACAAGATTTTTTCTCATGCTATAACCACCACCAGTTAAGAACCGCCAGACGTTTCCTGGAGCTGCCTAATTCAACACCGGAATCCTCATTTTTGCCATCACCAACTTCAGCCCTATTAAGCTGCACCCCTCCGCAGGAGGTTTTTCCTTCCCACTCTGCTGGCGTGGGTGGAGAGAAATGAACAGGACAATCTAAAGAACTGCAAATAAAACTATTTGCCTGAGTCGACCTTTGAAATTAAACCTCACCACTGCCTCCACGGGGCTCTGGTTGCAGCCCCAGGTGAAGTCCTGGGCACGGGAGGCTGCTCCAAGAGCTGCACTGCTTTGTTAGTGCTGGGGGAAATGTTTGGGATGCATCCCGGTTCTCCTCGATCCAAGGAGGAGAGTCCAATGCCATGGATAGGGCAGAAGGCTGCAGGGTGGATTCCAGCCCTGCTGCAAAGAAAGCGCTGGAACAAAAGAGCATCAAGGAAAAACAAAAAAAAAACCAAAAAAAAACCAAAGAAAAATTTGAGGCAGGGTGCAGAGCACAGAGGGGAATTTGGGTGCTTGGTCATGAGAGCCAGCTCCTCACAGGCACACTTTGTGCTGTTTTCCACTGTTGGGAGTGGAAAAAGCTATCCATGGAAGTGGAAAAAGGGCTCTCAACCTGCTGAGAGCCATCACTCATCATCCTGCCGAGGTCCCGCTGCAGAGGGGCTCCCGTGGGTCAGCGTGCTCCTCACTTCTGCAAAACTGCCAGCGAGCAGCAGGAAAAAACCACGCTGCACAAAAAGCCCCTTGCAGCCCCAAAACAGCCTCTGAGCCTGTGCTGAATCAGAGCTCCCGACCGCTGGGGCCATGGGCACCCACCTTCCCCATGCAACAGGCAGGGGACAACCGCAAAGAGCTGCTGGAAAACCCTGCGTCCCAGGAATGCGACTCAAACCGGAGCCAGAAGCCAGCTTTACCCTCTGCATATTTTCCTTTAGACATGCTGGAATTGATTTTTTTTTTTT
>VZRS01008009.1:384512-397067 GCA_013398055.1 Ifrita kowaldi
TTTTTTTTTTTTTTTTACAATTAAGACGACAGAGTTTTAACCCCACACAGAACATGCAACTTTAAAAATAGATCCCCAGCTGCAAAGACCAACCCCCCACCCAAGCCAGGAGAAACAAAACCGCGTGGATTGACCCCAAAAAGTTACACAGCCCCTTTTAGCACCGAAATCAGCCCTTTGCTCTCCCCCACCACGTGTTTTGGAAATTGCAACATCTACCTTGCTTCTTGTCCATGGTTTCCCAGAAATGAAGAGCAGTGCTGGCACGCCTGGCAGAAGAGAGGGATGGGGGCGGACTGGAGGAGGGAGGGGAAAAAATTCCCGCAGGATCCAGCGCACAGCACTTCTTGCAAGCACCGATGATTCTTTTCAGTGGGAATGCATGGCCCGAAGCGCCCGCCGGCTTCACAGAGCCCTCCACGCCCGGTGTCCCCAAATCCCAGGGGTCCCCAAGGCTGGGAGCAGCAGTGAAGGCAGGCGGGGGGAATTGGGGAAGGTAGAGCCGCGTTCCCTCATCGGCAGCTGCCGAGGTTGGCCGGACTCGGCTCCGATTACCCTTGAAGGCTCAACAGTTGTAAAAACTGCAGCAGAGAAATAGCAGGTGACGTCAACAGGAAACTGGTGGGGAGCCAACTCCAGCTCCGGGAGCTGCTGAAGCGCTGGATTGCTACAGTGCATCCCAGTGGGACACGTTCTCTTCCCACAAATTCAACCATTCCAAGCCAGCCTGCAGGCCCAGGCATCCCACTGGAGCGACCCTCGCTCCGGGACAGCCCTGGCACCAACCAGCAGAGCCAAGGGGAGCCCAGGCTCACTGGCTTGGGCACCAAAGGGGTGCTGGGATGGAAGGAGGTCACATTTCGTTGTGCTGCAGGTGACACGTTAATTGCTTTGCCACTAACAACTATTACCACAACAAATAGTAGAAATATTGTTCCATGACAATGCCGGCACGGAGCTCAGCAGCTATTCCAGGGTGACAACCGAGATGGCATCCCTGGTAGCAAAAATATGAATTGCTGCAAAGATTTGGCTGGGAAATAGCAAGGGGGAGTGGGAAAATAAAAGTATTCATTTCTCTGCAAGCACGTGCAAGAAAAGCCGTGGCCAAGTATTGCTGCTCTTCCCCTTTCCCTCAAAACCGCTCCAGCAGAAGCCAACGCTGATGTTCCTGATCAAAGCCAGGCTCAGCTCTGACAGGCTGCAGTTTTGTTTTCTATTTCCCTGTCAGCCTGGAGAGGAGATACTGTAGCAGCTTCTTTACCTTAAACTAATTATAGAAAATCTACCAGTGCTTTGCTCCTGAGATCTCTCCCAACTCCAGGCTGTGCCGGACCAGGCACATTTGCAGGCTGAAAAGTCAGAGGTCAAGGTAAACGCACATACCAACATAATGAGTGGCTCTAATTTTAAATAGTGTTTATGTAAGCCCCAGAAGGACTGCGGAAGGTATTTTCTCAGGCTCATTTCCACTCCCAGGGTATAGTTTCAGGCACAGATCATCAGCACATAAAGGATGCTGACGCAGGAGCTGCTCTTGCAGATGGCACCGAGAGCCACCAGCGCCTGTCCCTGGCACTCCTGGGGAGAGCAGTGCTATGCTGCCCTCCCAACTAACTCTCCTAACAGCTAATTCCCCTCTCACCCAGACACAGACACTCCAAGGATCTTCACAGACACCCACAGAGTCAGAGCTGCTTTGGAGCAGAAAGTCCCTAACCCAGCAGGTGGGACGGGAAACAAGATTTCCTTTGAATTAGTCCCATTGGGTTTCAGCGCCCGAGGATCAGGGGTGGTGTAAAGCAGAGCTTCTCGACATCTCAAGAGCATCTTAAAAATAAACAAACAAGGGGGAAAAAAAGAGAAGAAACAAAAACAAACCCAACCATCCTTCCAAGTCTCACCATCGGCAGCTCTTTCAAAAGTTTGCTGGTGCAGTAGGAACAGCCAGGCCTGGAAAGATGTGCACCGTTTGCCATTAATTATCCAGTTCTTTACAGGGCACAGGTAATCCCAGGGGAACAAAAGGCATCTGGTGTTTCACTGGTGTTAACAAAGCCTCCCCACAAGGATGGGGATGTCACCCCATAACAGGTGAGGGATACTGGGAAAGCAAGTCCTGGGGAGAATTCACACACTCACCACAGGGTCAGGTATGCCAGGGCAGAGCCAGGGACAAGGATGGCTCCCATCCCTCCCAGCAGCCTCCTGCCAGTGGGCTGGCTTGAGTAAGGGGAAGAGCACACCCTCAAAAACAGCAATGAGCTCAAACAGTGCCCTGCCAACGCCGGGCCCCTCTCCCCACCCTTCCCCTGTGGACGTGCAGCCCCTCCCGAGGCCACTTCAGTTAAGGCTGGGTCACCATCACAGCCAGGGAGTGAAGACGGGGATGAGTTGCTTTGCCATGAGCAGCAGAAGTGTCCAATTTGGGGTTGGAGAGGAGCTTTTTGTCAGTGTGTTTGGGATAGACCACAAAATTAATGACTTCACGTGTCCTGTAAGACGAGCTGCTGTCAAACCACAGGGATGGGGTGATTTTCCATGGAATACTTCATTACCTCTGATCAGAGAAAAGCCCATGCACCAGCTGGCTGCACTGGCCCAGCACCACACTGCCTGATGCCCCCCACATCTCGCCAGGAATTGCAGAAGGTTCCCTGGACAAGGCTGCAATGCAGCCACTGCCCTAAGTCCAGGATGCACTTGCCTTTCCACTCACAAGGCACACATCCCACAGGAAAGCCCCATGTGCCCGAGCCATGCTCAGGACACACAGCGTGGAAATTGTTTTAAAACAGAGCCTTTGAACTGAATCCAGTTGGAAAGGGAACAGGGTTATCTCTCTCATCCCCTTGGATGGGGCTTGAGACCGTCCATGGTTGGGGACAATCAATCATTGCATCACACAGGACTCAAGCAGAGCAGGAAGGATGTCACACCCACAGTGCCACCGGCTCTGGATGAGACTGTGCAAGGGACAAGGATGTGACCTCCTGGTGCCCAACGAGGAATTTGGGGATGGGCACTTTAGCCAAAGTCCCTGGCAAACAGAGGCATTGGCACGGCCACCTCCGGGGCTCACAGCCACACCCGGGCTCCGTGCACCGGCCAGATAACACCCGAGGCTCTGCCGGCAGCGCCGGGAGGATGTCACCGCCCAGCCACATTCCAGCTGTATTTTTAGGTTACCTGCACAACCTCGAGGGCTGGAAAAAACGCTTGATTTTGTCCCCCTGTGTCAGCCTGCTCTCGCCCAACCCTGTGACAATGGAACACACGGGCTCCACTGAGTACCCACATGTGACCAGAGGCCAGACTCCCCTCAGGAAGCTGAAAAGCCCCATCTGGCTGACACTCACACGGTGACACTACAGGACACACCATGTATGTGCCCAGAGCTGTGGTGCTTTGCACCAGAGCTTGTGCAAAACCCCTGTGCAAAGGTGGTGACAGCCACAGGGGCACCTACTAGGAGCAGGCACTGAGCTGGGGTGCAGGCAGAGCATCCTCTGGGATGGACACTGCCTCCTTTGCAACCTTCACTCCAATTGGATTTTCCCCAAAAAAAAGCAGTGGCTGAGGCTGCACCTCTTGAAAGCTCAGCTTTGTCATGAGACAAAGATCTGGAAGGAATCCCAGCCCTCGTGCCCTGGGGTTGTCAGGAGAAGGCAAAGGAGACAATGCTTAGAGAAAAGCAAAGAACGCACTAGAAAAAAAAAATAGAGGAAAAGGAAGAGGCAGAAGCATCATCACCTGTGCCCATCTCCTTGTCAGCAGGTGCCAGCATCGCTCCTTCCTTTGATTTCTCACTCCGTAGGCAAAGCCATGAAAAAATAAAATCTGTTTGGAATTGATGTGACCGGCTAGTGACAGTTTCCTGATGGGAGAGAAAACTCAAACTGCCCTTGGAATAGATCAGCTTGACAGGAGGCACAGTGGGAAAGGGAATAGTCTGGCTTTGTAATTGTCAGCAGTAACTCAACTCCAGCGTTAATAGACATTTTTTCTATCCAAACTGGCATCATTCAAGTACTTCCAGGTGTCCTCCCCAAAACCTTGTAAACTTATCAAGGGAGCAAAGTATTCCCCTCTCTGCTTCTTTAAAAAAAATTAGGAAAAAAAATTAGATTCCTACCATCCTCCCCCCAATTTGCTTTGGGCAGGGATAGAGTGATGTCACCTCTGCAAATGATGTAAGAGAGCAGGCACCTGCTATGAAAATGGAATTTATGGAGGGGAAAAAACCCCTTCACATTCCCAGCTGCCTGCTCTGGGAGAGGGGCAGAAACAAGAGACTGACCCAGGTGCTTCCCTGGCCCCCAGACTGCAGGCAGGACTTTCAAGAGCAGCATCTGCACTGGGGAACAGGCCAAGCAGCTGCTCAGAGGGTTCACAGTGACATTATTCTCTGGGGACCTGGAAAGCTTCCCCACTCCCAGAGTGGCACCACAGCTCAGGTGCACAAAGCCTGTGCATCTTCAGAGGAAAACTTCTGACCTCCAGCACTGAACCAGCACCACATCTCTGGGGTGCGGGGGCAGAGAAAACCTTGGACTATTTCCTTTGGAGCAGGGTGCTGTTCCAGCAACTTACAGAAAGCAGCAGGCAAGTGCTGCAGTACAGTTCCCTGTTTCCTGCTGTCCCACAGCAATTCTTTGCTCATTTTGACGTATATTCCGTGCCATCCCTTTTCCCTGCCTCTCTCACCCATCCCTTCTTTGCTACAGGGAGCCAGGCAGAAGACACAAACAAAAAGGGAGAGCTCAGCCCCAACAAGCTGGACCTGCAGCCTCTTTTCCTGGCATTAACCACACCACGGCCCACACCATGTACCTCCTGCTCTCCCTCCCATTGCTGTTCCTCTGCCCCAAAGGACAGACTACATCCACATTCCCAGAACAAATCCCATGTCCAGCTGGTCCATGAGAAATCACCCGCAAACATTTCTCTTCTTTGTTCCCTCACACTCCCTGCTGCAAAGCTTACAAAATGCCCCCCAGTTAAAGGCTGGACCACCAGCACACTGCCAGCCCCACTGCCCAGCATCACCCTGCACTGCCCTCCCTCTCCAGGGTCTTATCAGAGGGAAAACACCTATTTTGTGGTGTATTTGCCCAGTACCCACAGGGCAGCTTTGATTCATGGCAGGGAAAAGCAGGGGCTCCACAGGAGACGTGCCCACAGCTCGGCGGTGTTTCGCCACCAAGGTCCCACGTGGCCCCGGCAGGAAGGGCACAGCTGCTCCTCTGGGTGGGATTGATCTTCTTTCCCCTCCTTCTGCCACTCTCTCATATCCACCTATCACACTGCGCTTTTTCCAGCGTTCAGGGAAGTGAGAGTTGCAGGCTTTTCCTAGAAAAGGCAGATTAAAGAGCTGCCTCTCCCTCCCAGGAAGCCAGAGGTCTCCGCAGCCGGGCTGGTCCCGACGCATCCGGCTCAAAGAGCTCGCAGTCACTCAGTGCAGCTCAGCTGCAGCTCTCTTGGGGCACATTCAGGGCTTCCAAGAACCATTTCCATTTGAATAAGAGATAATCAATTCTTAAGAATCCCCTTTCTCCCGGAAGGGCGAGCCTCACATCCTGTGTTTTGGGGAAAGGAGCAGTGCTCTCTCTGCAGGGTGACGTGGAGAGGAGCTGGAAGGAGATGTATGAAACATCAAACCTGTTTGAGATCAAGGGAAACACACCCTGGCTCCTGTCCCTGGGATGGTTACACACGGTTTCCCTCACTGAGCTGAGGCTGTAAAGCCCCAGGGGGAAACCCACAGTTACTGAATACAAAACTCTTTGTGGATCCAAAATTAAGGGCAAACTCTTGCAGCAACCTGGAACGTACACAAAGAAATCACACCTACAGGGGAGCTGCTGGAGGAAAAGCTGAGTGGTTTACGAGCACTCTAGCACAGCACACACCAGGCAGATAATAATTATAAATTCACCCACGATTTCTGCTCGGTTATTTCTGGAGGCACCTCCTCCAGCCCCCGCTTCACTCTCACCACCCTTCAAGAAACGAGGCAGGGACAGGTGTAATTAATACCTTGGGTAAGAAAGCAGCGTCTGCAGAGCACAAGAGGCAGCCCCAGCACAGCACAGGCCTGCAGGTATCCTGGGCTCCGAGGACAACCCCAGCCCTGGCTGGCGCCAGTCATCCTCTGGCACCTGGTGCTCATCTCCGATGCTCAAGGACGATGCTCACAACCAAACAATTGCAGGGATCCACCACAAACCTGAGGGAAACAGGCTGCAGATGCTAACAAAGAGTGAACACAGGGAGCTGTACAAGCAGATCATCTAAAACACCCACCACATCCCTCTTTTTTAGCAGCCTTAAAGCAGTGTGGAGCTGCTCCCAGACTTAAGGAAAACGGGTGCTGCCAAAGAGAGACAGACAGAGCTTGGCACAGGGGCTGGTCAGGTCCAGGCTGGTCCTCCAGCAGCATCATCATCCACCTCCCACCCACCAGCACCTTCATCCCTCTTTTGCCACAATTACATCATTTTTTTTTCCTGACCACCACAGGGGTGGCAGTCAGCACCACGGGTGAAACAGGTGAGGATTTGGCACAGGGTGGAAGATTTTAGTTCTGGGGAGACCAGAAAAACCTCAGAAGTCAGCTGAGCACACGTGCACACACACAAAGGTGTCTCACACTGCCCTGCCCCGTGCCAGCAGGGATTTTCTGGGAGTTTTACAAACAGGCACGTGGGGCTGGGCCTGTCACCTACCCCCGAGCACCTTTCAGAGGTGTTTGGAAGATGACAAAGATCAGCCAAAGCCACGTATCAGCACGAGATCATCTCAGCTTTGGCCGGGGTGCAACTTGGCAGCACGTCAGGAGAGAAACCAAGCGGTCCAGAGCAGCAGGGGATTTTGAACTACGCAGAGCAGCTTTCCTCAAAAGCCCTGACCGTGAGCACATCTGGCCCTCAGCAGAAGAGCCACGTCATTTCTAGTGACAAGCTGCAAAGACATCCTCATGTCTGCAGCACAACACACCCCTGCAGCCATGCCCTTAACGTTCAGGGCTGATTCAGAGGGGCCATCCCAAGGGCTGCACACTTTGCTGCTCCATCATCTCCCTCTCAAGCCTCAACCTTCCCACTCCCACACCAAGTAAACCATGATCTTCATGCTACAGCAAAAAATTCCTCCATCATGCAGCGTGCTTGCCCTTCACCACCTTGAACAGGAAAGTCTCCTGCGGGGAGAGATGAGTGCAGCAAGAGGGAACATCTGCTCCAGCTGTGCCAAACACCCTCCAGCCAGCAGGGTCAGGATGCTGCCATCTCCAAGCTGCTGTTAACACACACCAGTGAAGACATCCACGGCACCCAGCCCACTGCAGCCAACCCCTGCAGCACAGCCAGGCTGCTGCGTCAGCCGTCCCCACGAGACCCCAGCCGGGAGGGAATTCATACACACACACACACCACAAAGCAGTTTCTAACTGGCCTGCAAGCCCAGACAAGCTGACACACCCTAGATAACCCCGTCATCCTCCCCTAAACCACCCCCAGCCCATCCACGTAACCAGCCCTGCGTGTTTATGATTTGTCAGACACATGACTGTCACCTGCCAGGCCCTGCAGGACAACTCCTTCCCCTCCTGTCCCCCTGCCCTGCACTGCTGGTCCCCTCCACACCCATCACTGATGGATGCTAAGGGAGGATGTGGCTCTTGGCACCGCCAAAGAGATGCTGGCAGGACCCCATCCCAGCTGCAGGGATTTATGCATTCCTTATGGGAAACCTCCAAGACTTTTACGAATTAAATACAAGCATTAAAAGCTGCTTTTACATTTCCTAAAAGGCACTATCATGGCAGGAGATGAGGCAGCAGGGATGAATACTGGTGACAAGGGGCACTTGGTGCTCAACAGGCAGATCCCAGGGAGAAAAGGGTCCCAGCCATTCCCAGAGAGCTCCATCAGACACAGCAGCTTGGCTGATGCCAGTGCCAAACCACAGCTAAGGTTAGCAGCCTCTGATGGGAAATTACTTGTATCGAGCGCTCTGGAGGTTTCTTCCTTTCCAAACCCAGATTTGTCTTTGGTGGTGGTGAGGGGGGAGGTAGGGTGAATGCTCCACAAACAACTTCTGGTAAATGTTGTCTCCTCCTCATCCTGCCTCCTCTTACACTCAAGTTATGTTTTTAGTGGAAATTTATCTTTTAAATAATTTCAGTTGAAATGATGAAATTAAGGCTTAAAGCATAGGACAGATCAACTCAGCAGTGCCCCTCCCTGGGCACAGTGCAGGCAAGAGGATGGAGGCTGTGGCAGCTCAGTGGGTGCTGGAGAGGGTCCACCTTCACCCCACTGCAGGTCCTCGGCATAAGGCAATGATTTCCTTCCTCCCCTACCCACTGGGACCCCCAAATCCTGCCCTTCCCCTTGGCCACACTGTAACCCACCACATTCCACACAAGCAGCATCTCTGCTCCACGTTTCTGCTGGGCAGAGAAATTGGTGCAAGAGAAAGGAGCACACAGGGGGAGTCTGTCCCGGCTCCAGAAAAGGGAGCAGACTCAGATCCACTGCAGACTGAGACCCACTGGGGCCACAAGGCAGCACTGTGACATCCGAGATTGCTGCAGTTGTGCCCAGTAATTCCAGTGTTCCTTGGGACAATGAACATTGGGACTCACAACGCTGCCACAGCACCACTGCAGCATTGCCCCCACACAGATAAGGGGCTATGGGGAGATGGAATATCTCACAGGTGGAAAAAACCAACAGAAACTTCCAGTTTCCATCATAAAAAAAATCCTCTCTGCCCTTTCCCCCATTTCAAATTCCTGACTAACACTTGACCTGTGCTACAGAGGTTTGTCAGCAAGAGGCAGTGGGTAGACCCAGCTCTGTACGTACCCACACGCCATCCTGAGTCATGCCAGTAAAACCCCAAACTTTTTGTTGATAGAGTAAAATCACCTCCCCAGCCAACAGAAGTTCCTCTCCCAGCTCTTTCCCCAGCAAACAGCCAGCCCAGGCGGTGCCTTATTAACCAACACAAGCAAAAGCCATCTTCTGTCCAAAAACCCCCAGAGTTCCACATCTGCAGAGGTGTCATTTTGGGCCACAAAATCACCAGTACCAGAAAGCTGCTCCCAAAGGGAACCTCTACAAAGCACAGATGAGTTTCCTCCAGCAACAACCACCTTTGCAAACAACAGGGGCAAACAAACCCCAGCTCAGCCCAGGACCACAAATCAGAGCTGGAAAATAAAGGGATCAGCCTTCAGCGAGATTCATTATCCACTACAAGAAAAGCAGGGAAGGATCCCTCCAGGGAGGGAAATGGATTGCTGAGGCACAGCTAAATATTTATCACATCCAGCAGGATATTTTCCAGGCGCCCACCGTTATGCCAGCAGAGGAGTAAGGCAGGAGCAAAGTACTGTGTTTTCTCTAGGATCGTTAGAATTAATTGGATTCGAGCTCCATGATGCTTCAACTAGAATTAAATAATGGCTCCACCGGATCAGAGCTCCCACCCCTCCAACCACTCACACCCTGAGAGCACCAGGCTGACGGCTGCTCTGCCTGGACACGACGGGAGCCCAAAGCCAAAGTCCTGCTTCTGCAGGTCATGACCCACACGTGTACTTTTGGCAGAGATGCCTTTTTTTGGGGGATGGCAGCAGGAAAAGTGTGAATGGCAGACGAGACAGTGCTGGATTCACAGACTGAATTGCATAACAGTGGTGTGCTCCCACGGAGGGCACGGCCAGGGCACGGCAGGGACACGTCCCCACCACTTATTTACCCACCCAGAATAGATGTGCCACGAGAACAAGCACCAGTTCATCCCCAAGTCCTGGCATTTCTCACTGCTGATTTTTCCAAGCCTCTGTGGCAAAGGAGAGCTGCCTCCCCAGAGGCACAGCCTGGCTCCAGACAGATCCTGATCCCTCTCCCCAACAGCACCTCTATTCCCAAAGGACAATCTCCCTGCTAAGGAAAAACACTTGCTTTTGAATTACTCCGGCATCAGTGCTGGGTGAGCTAGGGGAGGCCAAGCAGGTCTTCCCCCTCCAGATCCCACCTATGAACCCACCCTCCTTCCCTCCCCACAGCTTCTTCTCCCAGCAAACTCCACGATTTTGGGGAACAACTGTTTCCCCACCAGCACGTTCCTGCCTGTCCCTCCAGGAGGGGCTTCCCAGGCATCAGGGGCCACTCAAATCACAGCCAACAGCCCCAGTGATGGGCACAGGGATTTTCACATGCAGGACAGGCAGAAGATACACCTTGAGGCCCAGGGAAAAGGCAACAGCCTGGATTTGTACCCCAGAGTCTCAAACCTTGCACCCTCCGCTGTGTTTCTGCACCCACCCAAAGGCTGCAAATTCCCTGAGGCTTCATCCCCTCCTGCTTTAACCTCTGGGATACAACACCTTCCCTGCACAGCATCCATTCACTGCAAAAGGTGCAGACTTTGCTGGGAAATCACACCCAGGCCCCAGCCACATGTTGCAAGCTGCAGCCAGAGGCCGTCCCTTGCAAAGCTCTGCAAGGAGGACACAGGACAGCTCCAAACTTTGCTCCCAATGCCTTCCTACAGTGCCACCCATTCCATGAGACACAGCTCGAGGGAACTTCGGTGACCTGAGAAAACAGGGAGTTTTTGCATATATGAGTAAATATCAGCCTTGACAGTGCCAGATAACACAAGAGACATTCTCCCACATACGAGATCCTGCGAGATAAGTTGGATCAAGCAGACAGGAGCAATGGGAAGAGGAAGAAAGAAAGCCGAAATCCTCCCTAAGCTCCACACAATCCCCAGAAGGTGTTTATCTCCCAAGCTATGTTTAGTGCAGAGCAAAGCCCCGGCACAGCACCATTCCTATCGCCAGTGTCACGGCCAGCCACACATCCCAAAAATCTCCCGAGGCAGGAGACAGCCCCGTGACTAAGCCAAAGTGATGGCAGGTGAGTTTTGGAAGGTATCTGTCACAGAAAGAGCCAACCAAGAGCTTCAACACAGCGGCCTCTGTTTACAGCCCTAAGCAACACAACCCCAAGGAAAACCAGCATAGGATACCTGAGATTGCTCACTGAAATTCCCGAAGGAAAACTAGGAAAATTTAGCTTAAATTCAGGCTGCCTGAAAGAGAGAAAAGTAGTAGCCATGAGCAGCAGGCACACACTCTCAGACCTGTGAGCATCCCTGGGAAAACCTGCTTGGAGGCAGGTGCAAGCCAAGGAGAGGCAGGATGAGAGGAGAGGGTTGTGAGGAGGCAGATGTGTTACACACACTCAGGATCGACCCTCGTGCTGCTGCTGCCCCAATGGAAGCAAAGGAGCTCGGGTCAGACGGGGACTCGGAGCTGCCGGTGCCAGCAGAGACCAGGCACTCTCAGCACACGTGTGACACCTCCAGCACAGGACATCAGGGTTAACTGCATGAATGAACCAGCTGGTCACAGCCAACAGAAACCTGCAGACACAGAGCGGCTCCAAACCTCCTCCGAGGAAAGCACCACGCTCCCACGTGCTCCTCCAGGCATCACCTTTTGCTGTCAGCCACGATGCTTCCCCCAAAATCCTCCGGGCCCAGCTCAGGCCTCATCTCCTGTGGGGTACAAAGGGGTCCCTAGGCCAGGCTCACCTCGTCCCTCCATTCACACATCCGCCGGTCCGGCACAGGCAGCCGAGGAAAGGTCTGGGCTCAGGTGTCCCAGCCTTTAAGAAGCCTGGATGATCCCTTCCAAGGCTGGATGGCCGGAGGCATGTGCTCCTACCTGTGAGTCAGCAGCTCCGCTCAGCAGCTCCGTAAATCGCTGCTGATTCACCCCCTGCTTACACAGCAAACAGGAAACTCAGGTCCACATTTCCTCTGGATAAGACACGGATCATTTAAAAGCGGGGGGGAGAAAAAAAAAAGTCACGCGAGGTGCGTTCATCTGCTCACATGGCTCCTGACTCCAAGTTTCCAGTGCATCACTCCCGCTCAGGGAAAACCCCCCAAATTTTATTCCGCTGATAAGAGAGAGGCAGCAGCCGCACTCCGTGCGCTCCCTCCTCCGTCCGGTCTGCGCTCTCGGCGCGGATGGAGCGGGCTCCAGGGAGCACCGGGACACCGGCAAAGCCATTTCCCCGTCCTCATCCATCCCAGGCCGATACCTGTCGGCCGGTGCTCACCTTGGGATGGGGACAGGCCACCTGAGTCACGGCCACGCTCTATAAATAACACCTGTGACACACGGTCACGTTCTCCGGCTGGGGACAGCGGGAAACTCCAGCGAGACGCTCCCGGCACACGCCGGCATCGGGTCCCGGCCGTGCCCCAACACGGCACGAGGTGACACGGCTCACACCCGGAACCCCAGCCCGCTCCTTCCCACTCGGCTGAGCCACGGCGAGGGCTCCGCTCACCTGCAGCTCCGAGCCCAGGATTCCCGAGGAGTGGAAACTCAAGACAAGGAAAGCCTCCAGCAGCAGCAAACAAAACTCGCCTATTTTTACCGCTCTCCGCACGCCAAACGCAGCTTCGCCCCCTCCCTCCCCGCGGGTGCCCCATCCCCCGAGCGACCCCCCACCCCAC
>VZRS01008011.1:0-59640 GCA_013398055.1 Ifrita kowaldi
AGACTGGGAAGTTTCCTTAACAATGGGTAAGGAATGTTTTTTTAAAAATGTGAGCACCTTAGAGGGTCACATTTGTAAACAGATTAGACACTGCAAGGTTTTGTGAAGCGATGCCTTGATACCTTTAAATCTTGAAGTCCATGTGCTTATATCCCTGTCACATCAGTCAATGCTCTCTGCAACAGCTTTCCAGCTGACCTTGCTATTTCAACCCTGCCCCTGTCTTATATTTCCCTTCCTTAATTTGTTTTGCTCTGTAACAGCATGGTTGTTTAATTAGCCAACAAAAGCTCTGCTGCTCTCCAGCATAACCTTTCATGCCTCCACTGAGCATTCAAGGCTGTTTGGCTGCCTGTCTGCTGCAACCACACCACACTTCATGTGTGCAATCCACTTATGAGCTCTGTGCTCTTGGGACCTGTCAACACAGGGAATTTGCTGTCAGATAAGCCAGGTGCAAATTTAATGGGCCACCATTATTCTTTCCTAACTATTTTTGTGGGTTATCAAATTTCACAAAAAAATGCCTGTGAGCTGTTCAACTTAATCCACTTTGGAGGAGTTCAACTACAGCATTGTAAAAAAAATGCTTACATAAATAGCTAGTGCTAAATATCTTTTTTGTACTCTTACTGTAAGCCAAACCTTAGCATGTGCACACTGGAAAGCCTCTCACCTAAGCTCAGCTCTAAACTAAAGTGATGGATCAAACGACCTTACTGAATACGACTTGCCAGCCCTAGTTTCTCAGGGACTGTATACACAGGAGGCAAGTCTGGATTATTCAAGTGGTTTGAATTGAAAGAGGAATACCTATATGAGATTAACTCTCTAATGCTCTGCATTTTGCTCCAGACTGTGTAACTGATACCTGGCTCACTCAGGACAGGGCTCTTTTCAGTTGACCACACTTCTGATCTGGAACAGACATTCTAAGTATCAGGAGAGGAATACATATGCTGAGCAAGTGCTAGGTAGGCAAAACTTTAATTTACCTAGCTTTACATCTAAGGCATTCATCACTATGATGTTCTGCTAATCTGGCATCACATAAAAACTTTCCAAGTCTAAATTACTGTCTATTTCCAAGTCTAAAAATATAAACATGTTTATTTGTAGGTTTCACAAACACTTGTGAACACTGGCATAATCTAGGACAGCTGCCCTCACTTATTTTGCAACCATTTATTCCTTTAGCTGTTTTTCACTGTCTCCTGTTTTAATCACAGTTTTATTATTTGATGACAGCTTAGTCTGAATATATGATGTGTGCATTTGAAGGATGTTGTTACAGGTTTTTTTCGCAGCCCTGTTCCCTTGTTCACTAAAATATTCAGATTTGTAAGAGCAGATGGTGTTTTTGAGGCAGAGTTTTTAAATTCAGGACAGGTTTGGCAGCTCTGTCCACAACACTTCATGAGTGTTTCACTGCTTGCTACCCCATTCCTTCTCATGCAGATGCCAGGTCAGGTCTGATGTGTGGTGAGCGTTTTCATTTTCAGAGCCCTACTGTTGACAAGGATCAGCTTCAGCACTGCTTTTCTTCAGTTTTCTATAGATCCTTAAGTACTTAGAGTACTCTTAAGTACTTAAATTGTATCTTTCAGACAGCACCAGAGAGCTTCTGAAGAAGTGGTGCCAGAATTACACTCATACTTAGGGCAATACTGGTTTTGTTTTTTATTGCTATACTTATTCCATATTTACCACTGGGTTTCTTTTTATCAGATTAATAAAATACACTTTTTGAAAATATAAAGAGCTAAACTAGATAGGACAGACAGACTAACTATCATGGAATCATTTAGATTGGAAAAGACCTCCAAGATCAACAAGTCCAACCTTTCACTGATCACCACTTTGTCAACTAGATCAGGGCAGTGCATGCTACATCCAGTTGTTTCTTGAACACCGACACGCATGGAGACTGCACCACCTCCCTGGGCAGTCCGTTCCAATGCTTGACTGTGCTTTCCGTTAAGAAATTCCTCCTGATGTCCAACCTGAACCTCTCCCGGTGCAGCTTGAGGTTGTGTCCTCTCATTCTGTCACTGGTTGCCTGGGACTGACCCCACTTGGCTACAGCCTCCTTGCAGGCAGTTGTAGAGCGTGAAAAGCTCATCCCTGAGCCTCCTTTTCTCCAGCTAAACAACCCCAGCCCCCTCAGATGCTCCTCACAGGATTTACTCTCTAGGCCCTTCCACAGCTCCACTGCTCCACTGCCCTTCTCTGGACATGCTCCAGCACCTCACTGTCCTTCCTGTAGTGAGGGGCCCAGAACTGGACACAAAGTTCAAAGTACGGCCTCAACAGTGCCAAGCACGGGGAGACAACCGCTGCCCTAGTCCTGCTGGCCACACTGTTCCTGATACTGGCCAGGATGTCATGGGCCTTCTTGGCCGCCTGAGCACACTCCTGACTCATGTTCAGTTGTTGTTGACCAGCACCCCCAGGTCCTTTTCTGCCAGGCAGATTTCCAGACACTCTGTGCCCAGCTTGGAGCACTGCACGGGGTTTTTGTGACCCAGGGGCAGGATCCAGCACTTCAGCTTATTGAACCCATCATTACTATGGATCAGAATTATTGCACTACATCATTGCTGTTCTTGAAGCTTTTCCATTACCATTTCTGTAATTGCATATGATGCCAAGACTCCAAAAGTTGAATGTGCACCAATCATCTTTTAGTATAGAACACTCGAGGAGAACAGCTGTCAGTGACTCTGCTTGTACTTCTCACAGCATGGTAAAATGAACCAATGACTAATTCAATGTACCAGGCTTCAAAACCTGCACTTCTTTTCTGTCATAAAATCTGCAAGATGGGAAGACCAAAGTCAGCTGAAGAGTGTTGCTTGTAGCAAGAAACATTGTAAGCAGAAGGAATATATGTACTTTTCTATCATACTAAACTTTAAGAAATGTAAAAGGCAACTATTTAAAAAGGCAGTTTTGTGAACACTTGCTATATGATGCAGTACCTACAGGTAGGACTGATTCAATGCTATGAGAAGGTCAGTTCAGTGTAGCATTGAGCACTGCAGCTTTAATCCAACCAGATTATCTGAGACTTAGTGTGGGACGGAAGCTTGACAAATGATGTCACCATAGGAAAAGCAGCACTAAGTTCCTCATTAATGAGACAAAAAAAAAAAAACAAAACCCAAGCAGGGGATGTAAACAAAACCTCAAAGTTCAATTATTTCCTTCTTTGGAAATATTGTATATATGATGACCTGAGTTAAGGATACCTGTAAGGCAAATTAAGCAATATTCATTAGTAATGCGAAGCACTATATTTGGATCAAAGTTCCTAAAACTGCAGGCAAAAATGCAGGAAATTTTTCAGTCTTGCTCAGAGTCCTAAGTAATTTTAAAATATCTGAAATCAAGTAGATAGTTATGGGAGATTTATTTTAGAAGTCTTTATAATTTCTGTGTAATTATCTGTCTTAGAGGAAGAGAGGACAGGTAACCATGCATTATGAAAACATAGGATAAGTTCAGGGCTGCTACATCTCTTAACTGCCAGTCTGGACTGCCAGTTCACAATAGCTCACAACTTTACTTCACCCAGATCCCATGTTATACAGAAATATTTCATGTCTCATAGCACCTTTAGTGCTGTAGGGAAAGAAGAGTATTGAAAAATCCCATGGATGCTGACAGGTGCAACAGAACTGTCCTTACAACATACACTAAACTGTTTTAAGCCATCTGACATGCACGCATTCAGTTGCTCTAGCTGTCTTCTGGTGACTCCTGCAAACTGAAGCATCAGAAAATACGAACACTCTTTTAATGGACGCTGCCTTTTTCTTCTACATTGTGCCATCATTTAGGAGAGAAACACACACACAGACTACAGCACCCTAAATGTGGAGAACTGATTAGCATTTGATGCTGTTGATTCTGTTTATTATGATTATTAATAGTAGTTCCATGTTGTATCATGTGGAAAACCAGCTGGCAGAGAAAAAAAAATTATAATTATCTTAAAGAATCACATTATACCTCTAGGCTTCAGTATGAAATGTAACAATTTTGAGAAAATTTTGTCTAAAACCCAAATAAGCCATTAAAGCATCATTAACACCACCATAATTATCCTAAAGCGCAACATTTTATCCCTCTTCTGATTTCTTGGCATCATTATTCTGAATAGCAGACTGGGAAGTGTTTTGACAGGTAGGATATATCTCTAAAACCCAGAATATCTGCTCCGAGCTGCTAAGTGGAATTGGCTACTTATTTCACTCCTCCTTGCCTATACTTCTGGGACTTTGCTGTCTTGCCTAGTAAGGCTTCAAGTACTTTGAGACAGATAATGCCTCTTAGAAATTTGGGCAGCAGGCAGACAACTGGACAAAAATACAATGGAACTAACTCATTTTCAGAGTCCCTGCTGAGGACTGAGGTGTTGCTCTAACAGAAAACAAACAATGACTCACATCAGCTCTGGGAGCAATTAAATGTTTTTTCTTTAGAGAACACAACACCCAGCTCACAGTCTGATTGCTTCCGAAGGCTCTAAAACAGCTTTACACTAGCGTCCAAATATTTCTGGTTCATCTACAAGAATGAAAGAGATTCTATGTTCATTTCAGCCTCACAAAGATATTAAAGAACAGATTCTTTTAACATTTTACGTTTATACTGAAATAGACTTTCACTACTAATACAGCTTCACTGACTATTTCGTGATGGCTTTTGCATCTGCAGCTGCAAGACAATTCAGATTATCTGCTTCTGTCTTCAAAGAGCTGTTGCAAAAGGTTAGACTGACAGTGTTCAGTAAAATGCTTTTCTTCTCTAATAACTGTAATTCACAGGAGTAATTCACAGGAGGAGGAACCTCTTGTGCTTTAAGATTATGATGATGAAGAAGAACAGGTAGCATTACAAAGGAAGTAAAATTTTGCACAGTTGTTCCAACAACCCCTGCGACTGTCCTCATTTATATTTTTAGCCATTTAACCATTAACCTTGAAAAACAGCTTGAACAGACAGATCAGAGTGAATGTGTTCAGATCGAATACACATGTTTTTAGCTACAGAATGACAGAGAGTTGGCAGAATTGAATCATGTCCCAAAATAAGCCTGCTTCAGAAGTAGCTGTAGGTCAATCTTGCTTCTTAGATAGAGCTTTTCCCTCGTGTCACAGCTTTTTACTTGTGACTCAAGCACTTGCAAAGCAGTGGTGCCATCAGCTCCCCTTTCCCCTTCTGTTTTTTCAGCTACAGTTAGCTGATGCCTACAGGTGTGAAACCAGCCACCCAAGGTTACCTGGTAGAGAATCCATCTCTTGTGTTCCAGCCCAGTGGGCCACACCACCCCCTTTAAAGCAGAGCAGTAATCTGGAAGCACTGTAATTCCTCTGCTTCCAGCATCCATCAGACAATATTGTAAGGAAGAAAGGCAAAGCTTGAACAAGGTTATTCACTTAAAAATGCAATAGCTTCTCAGAAATAAGTACATCGGATTAAATTTTTTGGATCTATTACACGTGTAAACCTTGATGGAAACCCACCAAGGAGTGTTAAAGAAACTTAGTAGCTTAGAAATCTGTGTGGTCTCAACAGTAACAGGTTTTTTGCCTATTGATCTTCACAATTAGCTTTACAGAGTAAAGCAACAACAAAGGAAATCTCAACGAAATGGATTTTGTACTTTTTTTTTTAATGTACTTCACATGACCTATAATTTCTTACTATCAGAGCCTCTTTCCCTGTTCACAGTGACTTTCTCCACTGGGCAGCTGCTGTGGCAGTATTGTGAGGGTCATCAAATAGCACATCACCATGCAATGGAACTTCCTTTATCTCCTCTCAGGAAGACAGTGTGTTTGTTTTCTTGCTATGAGTTCAATTTCAGGGTCCTTAGCATGTGCACACTGCATAGAGACAAAGGTATTATTCTGTTCAAATGAACAACTTCAGAAAGATGGGGTTTTTTTGAAACTTCAGAGCTTTTTTTGAAATTCTACGTGTAGCTCTCAGCATTTGCACAAACTTGTTGGTCCCAAGAACTGCCCCTCTTTGGAGTGGGAGTATTCTGTAGCATTTTATAAAAGAGAGAGTCAATTGTCTCACACAAGACCTCGTTTCCACATGAGATTTCCATCCCAAAATTATTTTCAAGATTGCAGTATTTTCCAGTGTACCCATGCTGTTCCCAGTGGAACAGTTGCCATGGTGATTCCACATGACTGCCAAAGGGGAGCAGTTCGAGTCCTAAATTACATTTTGAGCATTAGTTTATGGCTGTGTTGTGTCTGGTCAATAGCATGTGTTCAAAAGAGTCTACCCTTTGCATTGCCACCTTGCAATTTCTAGATGCAAAGAAGGTCCTGATGAGTGCACTATAGCTTTTTTTTTTTTTCCATGCAAGAAGAATGCAAACTTGGAATGATGCCATGCCACAAGGAAGTCAGTAGTGTATTCAGGCAGTGGAGGTGTGGAAGACAAGTGAAGGGACGGTGGCCTCCTTGCCCTGAAGTTCAGGTATCTCTGCACACATGGTGAAGACATGATTCATGCTGTTCTTCCCTAACTCCTTTTTCTAATGAAGCCAAAGGTTGAGCCCCACTAGGACTGGCTGGCAAGAAGGGATCTATGCTTACCTTTTCTCATAAGGGAATGCCAGATGTTTTTGGTCTGCACCACAGTAATTCACAGAGACAGCATCTCCGAAGAGAGCGCACTGCAAATATGCTCCATCCAGCTGGTAAATGCATTTGTCACAAGGCACAAGGTTTACTAAACTTTGCTGACAGGCTGAGACAGAACAAAAAATAACGTTCATTAAAACTTACAACCCTTGTGAATAAGCAATATCACACTGGTGAAAAAGGGAAATGATGGAGGATTTCACTGAAAACAGGAATCTTTTCGCAATGAAAAAAGAGAATTCTACTCTCTGGACAGATTCCAGTCTGTTGCAGCCAATGAATATAAATGATGGACTATAAAGGTGAGTGACTTACCACTAACACAGAAATTCAAACTCCTAGTTCGCTTCCCTGGGAGAATTAATTTAAACTTATATGGAGACCTTTTATATTCTTGGCCTTTCAAAACAACATGATCAGCTTTCCTTTTTTAGCACCTGGCCCAGAACTGCACAGATTTCTGTGCATGAGTAGTCCTCTTACTCAAGTTAATAGGCCTTTTCATATAATTAACTATTTGGATTTAGGATTGATCTTCAGGAGTGACATACCGTAACAGTATAAAAAATAGTTTGCTGCATCAAGAAGAAATTATGTGAAGCTGGGGTAAACTCTGAGGTCAGTGCAGGAGGGTATGAATATACATGCCTCAATGCCTGTCTCTGCTTCCTTGGTTTGGCTCACAGCCAGTAAACCCATGGTAAAGTACAATTCTATTTATTGCTTTCTCAGAGAAACACAGATATATTTGTACATTCATAACTGATCTAAGCTTAGATCCAAAGATACCAGGCACCTATTTGAAATATTAGCTGTGCAGTATCTTTACGGATGTGCCTAGCCACTTTAACCTGGTCTGTAAAATCACACTGTCATCACTCAAGTTCTGGAATTCTCACCTTATTGCAGGCCCTGTCAGGGCTGCCCATAAAGTCATGAGGATATAACTTTGCAGTATTTGACCAGCTTTTCAGCAGCATTTTGACGTGGAGCAATGCACAGACAGAAAGACAGAGGAAGGAAGTGACAGAAGGCAAGAGAAAGAGGTGGGATAAATGCTCTTAGGTGTAGAGAGTCCATAAAAAATTAATCTTTGCAAACATATGAAAATGCAACCCAGTCTCCCCAAAAGCATTTAATCCTTTTTGCCCTATTGTGCAGTATGCTGTTATACATGCATATGCATACACACAATTTCCTTAACTTCATCAGAATGTCCTCATGTTTGTATTTTTATAGTGCACTTGGCCCTGTACACTGTGTTTTAAACTGCAAACTAACGATGCTTTTGTTACTTGAAATTTCCAACAAGCCATCAACATGTTGTAACACCCCAGCCTGTTACCATCTTGGACAACTCATATCCATATTACTTTTTTAGGAACATAGTTGGTATGAAAAGCAGTAATTACATTAGCAAGGTGAGGATGCTTACCATTTTTAGAGTATTTCACTAATACTATGTTAATTAATAAAACAAAAGTGCAGCTTGCATGCTCCTGGGATGGGTGTCACTGACACAGAGTATATTAAGTCATGCTTTTCTCTGAAATAAGGCAATGATCCTATAAAGAAATATCTAAAACAGAGAGGATAGCAGATAGGGGAGAATCCTAATATTATATTAGGTCATACACATTTGAAATTATATTTGAGCTAAAATTCTACAGGCTAGCTAGAAAATGAAACACATCTTAGTAAAAAAGGTCACAGATTTTCCTATATCCCTCCTAATTTTCTGAACAAGAAGTGTGAAAACCTAAATCCAACTTACTGTAACAGCTGCTTGGATTGTGGCAAAATACTCAAATCCTTAAAAACTTCATTTCTTTTCTGACTAAAAGCTGTAAGGTTCCTGACACACTTTCCCTCCCCCTTGACTTCTGGAACTGTACACACAGTTCACTAAAAATCGTGAATAATTCCTGGATACTAACTGGATGTATTAAGATATACTTACTCCAGCCACATGTGAGATAGGACGAAGCTCTGATTCAGTTTTCTAAATTACTCTGTTTGCTCAGGCTGTTTTTCACCTAAGGCGCTGGCAACACTTGTCAGGAGCTTTAAAATTTTTAAAGAGAAAAGCAAGAAACTAATTTCTACTAACTAGTTAAGGGAGATGTCAGTGAGAGGCCTCCTGGGCGCTCGTAAGAATACAAGGGAAGGTGGAGACTGCTTTGAGGTAAGCAAATACACTTCAAGCAGATATTCCACAGACAGAAGACTGCCCACAGTATTGTATTCTGCAGTAACACCCTGTTCAATGACTCCAGCTCTCATTCTGCATCCTAAATGCAGTCTATGTTGTACACATTTTTCCAGGTTAGAATATAAGAGGAGGTATCTTCAGGAATCTTTAAATGTTAATATGAACTAGTCACAGAACCCAAATCACAGAAGACAAAATCTCACAAAATCAAATTGAAGACAAAATCATTCAGTGAGAAGAGGACTCGTATCTAAGGAAATACCCTAGCAAAGGGTTGTAAGACTTCAGGTGTAAGACCAGCTTGCCCAGTTAAGCTCAAATTTGGCTTGAAGATAGATTATTGAATCAGACTTTCCCTACAACCATTCATGTGTTCAGGGAAGTCTGCTGAGAGCTACAGCCTGGTGAGAAAAGCTGAAGAGTGACCAGACACTGTGGATGCCTTCATTTAGGCACCATCAACACACTTCCACCATACCCCAACGGTATGACCACTTTTGAAAGTCCTCAGCAAGACTTGCACGTGCATATCCTCTTCTAGTGCAGTGAGGTACTTAGTTGCAATAATAACACCCAAAGGAATTCAGTTGTCTTTCCCAAAATGCCCCAAAAGGCACTACTGTCCCTTTTTCCAGCTTATAAACCCATCTATCTGTCAATTTGCTCTCTTGTAGAGGGATTAATGTTCTCTAATATATCCTTTCTTCCAACTTTTTGATAAAATACTAACTTTTAAAAGAATATTTGCCACAGTAAACTATTAGATGATGAACTAAAAGCAGGGGAGAAGTGGGTAACAAGCAAAATACACCTACCCAAAGCAAGAAGGGAAGGCTTGTAGTGAAAGAAATGTGAGCAAGCACTACTAATGCTGCTATTCATAATAATCATGATAAAACCCATAGACACCATAGGACCAGAGAGGCTGGAAAAGACCCTGAAGATCCCTGAGCCCAGGTGTTAACCCAGCCCTGCCAAGCCCACCACTAAATCACATCTCTGACATGATGAACACTTGAAGGAATGACCACTCTATCACTTCTCTGTTCCAGTGCCTCAGCACCTTTTCAGTGAGAAATCTTTCCTAATATCCAATCTAAACCTCCCCTGGCACAACTTGAGGCCATTTCCTCTTGTCCCGTTGCTGGTTGCCTGGGAGAAGAGACCAACCCCCACCTGGTTACAAACTCCTTTCAGACAGTTTAGAGAGTGAGAAGTTCCCCCCAAGCATCCTTTTCTTGAGGCTAAACCCCCTCAATCTTCATCAGACTTGTGCTCCAGACCCTTCCCCACCTTCAATGCCCTTCTCTGGACATGGTCCAGCGCCTCAATGTCTTTCTTGTCATGAGGGCCCAGAACTGGACACAGGGTTCAAGGCACAGCCTCACCAAACCCCAGTGCAGGGGATGGTCTCTGTTCTGGTCCTGCTGGCCCAAAGCAATGCTGCTTCTCTTTGAGGAACGGTGCAGAACCCTGGGAGTGGGACAGCTGTACCCATGGACACTGGGAAGAGGCAAAGCACCTGGGTATCTTGTGCTGGGGCCAGGGGCCAGGCTGGGCCTGTCAGCAGAGCCTTAGGGCTTGGCGCCAGGAGAGTTGTGGGTACTACAATGACTTCTCCTGCCTGGGGACTGGGTGGCCATCCTGCTGACCATCCTGCCTCTCCTTGCAGCCCCCAGTGACAATCTGGAGGTTGTGAGCCCCAGCACTGCCAGCCAGGTGGCATCAGGGCAGTCCCATGGCTCCCTGGTGCCTGAAAGCAGCAGTCTCTCCAGCCACCCAGGGCCAGACTGGATCTAGAACTGCTCAAGGGAACAACAGCTGGCACAAAACTCAGCCAGCCAGCCTGAAAAATGCCATTGGTCGACTGTGCCAGCAAAGAGTGCTGAAACCAGCAGCTTCAGCACTGCCAGTCAGGCAGCGTGGGGGCTCCCCCATGCCACTGTGGCAGTCAAGAGTGACAGCCACTCCCAGACTGGGCCTATTAGGACATGACACACCTTTTGGCAGCCATGGCAGGGGAGAAAAGCCCTAAAGTTGGCCTGAAAATCACCACAGGACTAGCTGTGTGCCAGCCCTAAGTGCTGGTTGGCCCTCTTCACCTGTCACAAAGAAGTTGTCTGCTTATCTGCGCTGGGGCATCCCACACTCATTTGCCAGTCATTATCCTCTGCCTTTCCCAAGAGCAGTGTTAGGGGACCTACTGGGGTCTTGTCTTCTTCCCCAGGGCTGGCAGCACCTTCCCCAGACATTCCTCCCTACAGACTGGCCTTGCCTGGCTGCCCAGAGCCATGGCCATGTGCTTCAAGCCTTGCTGGCCCTGAATGGCTGCTGTCATGTGTCCCTCTGGAGCAGACCTTTGCCCCCAGGGGATGTTCACATGCCTGAGTTTCACCTGCATCCAGTCTCTGCCTTGTCCAGGATGCCCAGCTGGGCCCCAGTGCCCTGGGAAGTTCCCATAAGTGACAAGAGGACAGCCAGCCTGGTGGTGAAGTTGCCACCAGACCTGGACCAACCCAGGCTTCCTGCTCCAGCCTTCATTCCTTGTCCTGGCCAAGTTGGGAGGCCTGGCCTAGGGGCTGCCCCGGGTCCCATGGCGTGGCAACAGCCCGCTGGGTTTGGGATTGCTGCACCCTGCCAGGGTCATGCAGTGCTGCCAGTTTTTGGGGGTCTGCCTGGCCTGAGGAAAGATGCCC
Source organism: Ifrita kowaldi (assembly GCA_013398055.1). Lineage (NCBI taxonomy): Eukaryota > Metazoa > Chordata > Aves > Passeriformes > Cinclosomatidae > Ifrita > Ifrita kowaldi. The sequence continues at coordinate 11,580 of VZRS01008011.1, forward strand.
AGTTCAGGCGTGTATCTGGCGGCTCTCTGAACCTGTGGTGCTGTAGGCAGATTTAAGATGTATCCTGGGCTTGAGGGTATTTGTGCGTTTGGAGGTTGCTAACAAGTTTTGGGGATGTGCCTGGGTGTGGTGGTTGCTGCCACTTTGAGGTGAACTTCAGGGTTTGTGAGTGTTGCTGTGGGCATCAGGTGCATGCTGCCAGGTTTGGGAGGTGCTCCCATGTGTCAGGAGCATCTGCATTTGGTCCTGGATTTGGGCAATGCTACAGGTCTAAGGGTTCCTTCAGGTTTGGGAGGTGCCACTGGGTTGAAATTTGTTGAAAGCAACCATCTGCCCCACAGGAAGCAAACCCAGTCCGTGAAGCAGAACCAGACAGTGCATCCCATGAGATGCTGTGCTGTGCTCCCCAGCTGGTTGTTTCAGCAGCTTGGCTACCCAACTGGCCACTCGTGAGAAGAGCTGGGTTGCCACCCCCAGGTGTTTTTAACTCGCCTTCTCTGAGACTCTCATGCGATAGTACCCACTGTGCTGCCTGCTATGCCTCGGCAGTCAGTGGTGTGTCTCTCTTCAGAGTTTAAAGGCCTAAGTCCTCCTTTGGAGTCTCTGGTGATGATCGCTCAGGGCCACTGACCAGGGCTGATTTTCTATTCTGTTGGTTGGTTTGCTCAGCGGTGCTGTTGGAAGGAAGTCAGGCAGTGCTGCTCTGCTGCTGTGTGCTGGAGAGATGTGGAGGGAAGAGCCTTTAGGAAATCTCTTCCCAAATCCAGCTGAGGATTAAGAGGTTTGCTGCCAGTGAAATTGCTGTGGCACCTACATCACCAGTCAAGGTCTCTAACTTCTCCTGGGTTCACTTTAGTTTCTACTCTGCTGTTGACAAGCATTGAATCATTGCTTCTGAGCTGTTGCATGCTCTTGCTGCTTTTTGTCACAAAGCACGTTGTCAGACACCTGTTCAGTGGCTGCAACTGCTAGTTACGGGCTGCTGTCATGTTGCTAAGTATCAAGAAGGGCAATCAAAGCTATTTCTAAAAAGGAGTCTTTGCAAAGCCACAAGTTTCTGCCAGCATTAGGACAAGTGTTTCCCTTTGTAAATGGTATCAGTAGACTGGTCTGACCTGTACTTGGACTTCAGCTCGTCTGACCTCATCTATGACGAGGAGACCTAATTCTCCCCAGCTATTCTAATGTGTGAGCAAATAGCTTGCTGGTGATGTGGAATATATCTCAAGTCAGATGCCTTACATCATGCCAATCTTTTATTAAACAGTAAAGGTAAAAGGATTGACTGATTTTTAAAGATGATTTTTCCAGGTATTTTATTCTCATAGGTAACAGTGGTACTCAGCATTCCGTGTGTCAAGGTGTTGGAGCATGACTTTTCAGGGAGAATGGTCGATGACTAGTTTCAGTTATCTTCAGTCAGTTGAATACTCACAAGCTTTGACAAAAGAGAGAAGGTCTTTTAACAGCCAAACCTTGATTGCTAAAGCAAAAATCTAAATTCCTTACTGACTAAGCTCTGGTTGGATTGCCTGGGCTCTGTGATTTATTCTCATTTTATTCATCTAGTATCATTACTGAGGTAGACTCTAAGAAACTGACAGTTTTATGCAAGGCTGGCAGATTTGTCAAAATCTCAAGAAAATTCTGTTACTTGATTTTATTTTAAAAACTTGGTGTCAACTTGTTCTTTTCTTGACACATTTCCCACTTCCCACTTTCATGGAACAAAGGTAGGGTAAAAAGAAGTCAATGCTCTGAATATTCTCCCTGTCATGACAAGCTAATGAGCCTGCTAGATCACACTGATCCAGTGAATAAGAGGACATGCTGAGTACACAACAGGGGCTACAGTGAAGACGTCCCCCATGCTGTCCTGCAGTACTAACCAGCAAGCCATGTCAGCTTAAGGGCGAAGCTTCACCCACAAATCTATCTCCAACTCAAGGCAAGTACTAATAAATATCAAGGAGAGGGTGTGCCGGTTTGGCTAAAATCTAGCAATATATCCTTTGAGAGAAAACCAGGTTACAACCACCCTTCCCCCCACCAGGTTCAGGAAAAAGGGAAATTTTCCTCGAAGGAAAGTGAAAGAGATAAAAACTATTTATTTAACACATGCACAAGAAAAGGATAATAATGCTANAGTAATTACTACAGTGGAACTTAACAATAAATTAACACTGCTTTGTTTCTAATGTCAGATACTTCTCCTGTCTTCAGGAGCAGAGCGGAAGAGCTGTAACAATTTTAAGACTGACAACTGAACACGGTATTTAATTCACCATAGGGGTAATAGGGTTTGAGTAATTGCAGTGGAGATATCTGTATTACTGTGGAGGTCATCGCAGGGTTTGCAGAGGACAGAAATCACATTCTGGTAATGTTGAGTAAGACCAGAGTTGTTAATCTGCAGCCTTCTTAGAAATAAAAACAAACATGTAAAAACATAAATCTAATCAAGCTGAAGCTCTAGAGACTATTTCAGAGAACCACTGTGGAATTATATAAGAAAAATGGTAAAAAGAGAGTACACATTTCCCATGACTGTGGTCTCAGTCTTTCAGAGCTAACATACTTTATTATGTTATTATTCATCTTCAGATACAGTAAAAACAGTAACACTGTGTTGAACTGGCTTTCTATTAGACCTCTGATCCTATTATTTGTGAAAGGTCTTCTCACAAAGGTCTGGCACGCATCTGGTGCACATCAGTGCAGGGAGATAGGGCAGAATAGTTCACCCATCTAATAGAAGAGTCATGTGTACAGGAATTAGGTCATCCAAAAGGTGTTCGGGCATGTGACTGCCATTGCGGTTAACCGTTTATTTCCATCAAAGACAGATGCTCAGATAATACTGACAATCTGCAGCTGTGCAACCTGTCCAAGAGCAGGGGACTAAAGCCATAGGACAGCCCCAGCCCCTGCATAAGCCTTCCTTCCCAAACAGCTGTATCCACAGCGCTGGTCACACCCAGATCATCAGCTCTACCTGAAAGAATGACAGAAAGAATGTCCATGCCAGATCAGAGTCTCTCCTGCTATTCTTGATGTAAATGAAGAAAAAAGAAAAAGGAAACGAACTAAGAAAATGGAGACCTTTCTTGACAACTCTAAAATTAAAAGATTCATCACTGTTTATACCAGTGCTGTCAAATGAGAGATGTGAGAGCTGCTGCATGATCACACCACAAAGCTGAAGATAATCGTCAAATCCTTTGGGCTTTTTTTTCCCATTTAAAATACTTACTTCGGATGTACTGACTAACCTGTGTCAAAGGCTGCCTGTTTTAGTCAGATGCATTATTAAATTTATTTTACTCTAAAAGAAAGTAATTAACCCACAACAACCAAAGTATGCATCTTCGTTAAACATTAAAACAAGAAGTTGAAACAATTCTCAGTACATGTCAGAAACAAACTAAGACAATATTAAAGTATCTTATTTTAAATCTTAATTTTAAAGTATGTAATGAAGCCAAAATTTGCTTTCTGACTTAGTAATTAACATCACTTACTGAACATGACATGCTTAAAAGTTGATTTTTTGTGATCTGCACCAGGTGGCAGATTATAGCAGTTCTGGAAACTGAAGAAATTATGTGGAGATGAGCCCATTTAGAACTCTATGTGAAGATATGGAAAACAGCTTATGGTTTAATTTCAGCAAAGGCCTTATATTAAAATATAAGGCCTTGCCCTGGGGAAAACATAATCCAGGAGTGCAGCATAAGCTGGGATTTACCCCTCTGGGGAGCAGCTCTGTAGAAAATGGACCTGGGATCCATGTGGACAACAAGGTCAACAGGAGTGAACAGTGTTCTACTGCAGCAAAGAAAGACCAGAGGATGGTGGGTTCCATCAAAAAGGCACCACCAGCAGAGATTAAAGAAGTCACTATCCCACTCTACTCAGTGTTTGTCAGGCCACCTCTGGAATATTGTGTTCCATTTTGGTCCCTGCTGGACCAAAGAAAAGATGTAGACAGGCTGGACAGGGTTCAGAGAAGGGCCAGAAAGACGATCAAAGAACTGGGAAGCCTGCCATTTCAGGAAAGGCTGAGAGCTGGGTTTGTTCAGCCTGGGGAAAAGAAGGCTTAGAGGAGACCTTATCACTGTGTTTGAGCGCTTAAAGTGTGGCTACAAAGAAGATGGAGACTCCTTTTTCGCAAGGATTCACACAGAAAAGATGAGAGGTAATGGATACGACTTACTTCTGAGGACATTCCTGTTGGACACAGAGTAAAATTTTTCACAGTGAGAACAATTAGCCATTGGATTAATTTCCCCAGGGAAAGAGTGTATTCCCCAACACTGGACATTTTTAAGATCCATCTGGACAGGGTGCTGTCTGCATTTTGATTAATAATTCAGCAAGGCAAGAAAATTCTAAGAATTGTGTTCAGAACCAGAAGTAAAACTCATAAAACCTCACTATCTGCTCCCAGCCCTGTACAAGGAACTGAGCAGACAGGATTACATCCATCTGTACTGTCATCATCAGATGTAAACCCCTAAGCACAGCAGTAGGATCTAGGGGCTATTCATTCATCAGGTAACTGACCTGAATCCTTTCCTTGCAACATTCTGTCTTTACAACATCCTTTTAGGAGAAGGCTCCTGAGTTTGTCCCAGAGAATCTGGAGCAAAGAGGAACTGCCTGGCTACAAAGTCTGCAGGCATGGTGGGAATGAAGCTGTGACTTCTCTTCCTGTCCACAGCCCCAGTCATTCAGTTAGTCATCACTAACCTTGGTGCTGTGCCTGGCATACTTCAAGGCAATGCAAAAATACGTATCCTTTTTCTTTCCAGGGAAGGCAACAGTTGGTGTTCCCAGTCTGCTAATTTCTTGTGAGCCTAAGTCAAAAGGGTTATTGCATCTTCCCACTCATCCACTTTCTAACAACTGTTGTCACTCTTCTCCTGCTACTGCAAGGTTTCTCATTTTGCTCTTTGCTTCATTACCTTTCCCTAGTATAGAAAACTCCAATTCTGGGCTTGCCCTGAACAGCAAATATAACAAAGCTCACCCCAACTTTCTCAATGTCACAGTGTCACTGCCCCTACCTGCAGGTTTATGCCAGGAATCCAGACAGGCTGGATTTGCAAATATACTGCTGCACTCTGTGTAGTAAAGGTGTCTGTTGAACTCTGCGTTAGCACCGGTAGCTCCAGGCACAGCCTCCAGCATCAAACACAACAGCACAGACTAGCAGTGCAAAGCATTAAAAAAGATACAAAAACACACCAAGACAGAACTGGCAGGCCCACCAGAAAGGGCCTACCTGAGCTCTGACATCTTAGTCATCTTAGAATTAAGGGTAAGTTTAAAAAGTTTGAAGTGAAAAAGAAATCTAGACTGCGAGAAAAATACTTTGGCGACTCAGTTCTCTCCTGTACATCCCCACACAATTGATGCTGTGCCTAAATGTTGAGGATATAAGTTTTGTTCCAGATTGATGCTGACAGGCTCCAGTTTTAATGGGACTGCACTGCATTTTATTTGTACACACGTTTCTCAAACACCAGTCCCCACCTTGAGGGGTTACATGTATTCCTATTGTGCTAGTACCAGCTACTTACATCAGAACAACAATACTATATAGAAAAGAAAAAAAGAGCAGAGAAGTTACAAGAGTCTTAGAATTCTCTTGGAAATAATTTACAGTTATTTCTTTGTGCTATCTTAAAAGTCAATATGAAATAGAAGAAAATACTTTCCATGAAGACATGTAAGCAGTTCAGAGCCTCATTCAGAGTTTCAAGGTTTTCCATTTTTGACACTTTCTGCTACAGTGCTACCAGTGTCCCTGTAGCAGCACAACATGTCGGCCTGGGGATTTGATTTCTTTTCACCAAGGAAAGGAGAGGAGAAGAAGAATTACATTTTCTTATGCCTCTTTGAGGCACAGCCAAACACCCAGTTGCTGGTTTTCTGAGAATTCAGACATTCAAAAGGTATGCTCATACTTAGCCTGTTTTTCAGGCTGACATGCAGCTCCCACTATTAGGAATACCAATATAAGAGAAAATCTTTGGTCACAAATGTCCTTGAATTCCTGAATTATAAAGTCCCCAATACAGACCTGCAAAGAATCAGCATGCAACAGCCTCAGAACGCTGTGAGTAACTCAGTGATTCCTCCTCTCTTTTACAAATCCAAGATTTGGCCTTATTTCTTTACAAACTTTGCTGCCTGTACCCACAAAAAACACTCACAAAAAACAAACACACATTTCAATTCCTTGACATTTTGGTTTTCACACTAAAGGTCTTATCTGTGTACATGAAAATTTTAAGTATTCTTTGTAATAGGGATTTGATTGTCACTGTAAAAGCGAGGGACATCCTCATCTGTGTTGGGAAAGAAAATTTCAGGTCCAGTTGGATTAATTTAATTTTTTTTCATCTTGTTCACAAAGATCTATATATAGATATTTATACTGAAAGTATATCACTACCCTCTTAATGTGGCAGTGGGCATCAGAGGGTAGTTATCAGAGTTGGAAATCACATGGATTGCAATGACAGAAGGTTGTATGGTGCCTGAAATGGTATGTCCTCATCCACCGGCCGAACACATGGTAAACATAATTGGTTTTATCATAGTGACAGGCTTCTATCCATTGTTTTGTTGTGTATTTCTAATAAAAATGTCTAGACTCATGAATTAATTCCTCTCATTTTCCTCTTCTCCAATCTCCTTTGGACTTTTGAGACATTTAGCAATGTATGTATTTCTTTGATGCTACTTTGCAGACTCTTGAGTAAGGATTAGGTACCAACATGGTCTAGAACACCCAGTTTGACCGCCAGATGATCCACGTACTGACAACACCAAGCAGCCTTTTGCTGTTTATCCTCAGGGAATGATAAAACCTGCCAGGGCAGTGAGTGTAAAGGAAGAACCTATGGACATGTCTTGGGGTAACTCTATCATGTATATCCCCTATCATGGCTTTATGCCAAACAATTAATTTTGTGCCTTTTTTGTGCCTTTAAACTGAGCTTGAGAGGGAAGAAAAAAAGGGACCAAGCAAACTTTTCAAAGCAGTGTCTCAAGGACATGGACATACACTCCTCTGTGTGCTCTGGCTGCGGTAGCACGGGGGGAGCATCCTGCTTGCTTCTTCAGCCAGTTTTTTTTCCTCTCTCCGGCGTGAGACGGAAAGCTGAGCTTTGTTTCCTGGGACTTTGGTTTTTCCCTTCTTCTCTTCTGGACTGTCTCAACAACATCAGAACACATCGGGAGAAGAGGGGGGTGGGCCCTCACCAACCCAGCTCCGAGGAGGAGAGAGACCACACCTACAGAAGGACTCTGAAATCTTCCCAGGTTTCTCTCCACAGTGAGATGTTTCATTATTTAGCATTATTATCCTTTTCCTGTGTGTTTGTTAAATAAATAGTTTTTATCTCTTTCACTTTCCTTTGAGGAAAATTTCCTTCTTCCCGAAACTGGTGGGGAGGAAGGGTGGTTGTAACCTGGTCTTCTCTCATATATATTGCTAGATTTTGGCCAAACCTGCTCAAAACATTAGAGGTGCCCAACGTGCAGCTTGAACCCATGACCCTGGGATTAAGAGTCTCATGCTCTACTGACTGAGCTAGCCGGGTGTGTTTGAGGCAGTGTGATGTAATCAATCTGCCAGGCCTCCCCATACTTGTATTTAGACCACCGCTCACCATACCACAGGGGTTTCACTCTCTTGGCCTGCTTGATCGCAGCGCACTGCCTCAAACACGCCAAGGCAGGACAAGACTGTGAACTATGTAAAAACACATTATGGGCTTTGCCGTGTGCAGGAAGGGTGTGTGAAAAGTTCAGGCTAACTAGACAGTACACAAGACCTGAGGACTCAGCACTGCAGTGCTGTCTCTGCAAAACTAGACAAGACCTCTAGAGCAAGCTTACCCATACGTGTAACCAGAGCTCTGCCTCAGGAAGACAGTCAGCCATGGCAAGTGCCTGTGGGCCTTGCAACACTTGAACAAAAATGATTTATGAGGGGAAAATAATACACCAGGCCAGGGTGGGTTTTAACACACAATTAAGGATAGCACTCCCCTGGTAATAAATGCACAGATAAATTCAAGCTGAAAGAAAATGAAAAAGGGTAGTTATCAACTTTCATAGAACTGATAATACAACTCTTATTAAAAAAAAAAAAAAAGGCAAGGAAAGCACTGAAGCTTTCATTTTCCTGAGTGATCTGTTGGTACTCAGATAAAATCAAAAAGACTATCAAAATCGGACAAAATCAGATGTCATTCACTGGATGCAGTAAATGAAACAGAAGCGTAAGTAGTGTGACGTTATTTTCAAATTGTTTGCTGATAAATACCCAGTATTTCGAGAAGAAGAATTTTTCTTCTGCCAAATTTTTACATCTATAAAATAATTTGAAAGGATGGGTGCCCTAAGTTACAGCAGTTTACCACAAGCTGAGCTTTATGCACCCTGATCTAAAAGACACAGAAGAAAAGGAAGTTAACATCAAACATCTGACTGTTGACCTGGATAAAAATAAAAGGACTATTCTGGTTACAGTGCTTCATGTATATTTTTAACTTTATTTATAATCTGTTCTCCTAGAGATTTCCAAGGAATTTTGCCTTGCAGTTCAGCCAGGAAGTAGCACAGTTGGGCCTTTTGACTCACTTCTTTTCAATTCTCACCTGTATTTCTCTGTTAAATTTAGCATACACTTACTTACAAACAACAGAAAAATAAGAAGTTTACTTTCTTCCAGTTACTGTTACATGAGTTTCAGAGAATCACAGAATAATTTAGGTTGGAAAAAAACTCAAAGATCATTGAATCTAACTGTTAACCCAATACTGCCAGGTCTACCACTGAACAATGTCCCTAGGCACCACATTTACACACTTATTATTTGGAGGAACAGTGATTCCATCACTTGTCTGGGCAGCCTATTCCAATGCTTGACCATGCTTTCAGTGAAGAAATTTTTCCTAATATTGAATCCAAACATGCAAAAATGGCAAAAAGCTTCACTAAAATATCCTGGGCATACTTACAGGATTTCTCTGTTTTGGTTATCTGATTTGGAAGTGTGTAAAAGTAGAACCTGCATCAGGCAACACATTATGTTCTGGGATCTGCACGTATTTGAAGCCTTTTTTTCTGTGACCCTTGACACTGGAATGGCTGTCTGTTCAAAATGGCCATGGTTTTGTTGATAAAACTAAGAGGATTCAGGTAAAAAGAGATTAAGTAGTCTTAGGGATGTGAGCCTTGTTTTGTAATGGAAGTGGGAAACCCCATGTGCCCTTAGAAAATCTTTGGAAAGCTGAAGCCTGTGGTAAATTACAGGGTCTCATGATGTAAACACTGTTAGGGAACCCAAATTAGAGGAGCACTGCTTGGAACAGTACTGCACTTTCTCTTGAAATCCAGCAGAGACAGGCAGATCCCTTCAAATGACGATTCATCCAAGGACTGAAAATCTATGCCCACCCACCAGCAAATTAGGCACAGGGTCTGAGCTAGAATTTGGGCCATGTAAATACTGCTGGTTTTACCTACATCAGAGCGGCAAAGTAACAACTCTGTCTTCTCCAGCAGTATATGGTACCCACGTACAAGAAACATTGCGACAAGAAGGAGGTGTATGTGTGACCTGCCACATCTTCATTTGTGTTTTCAACTGAAAAATGATTTAGGAACGAGAACTCCAGCCCACTCTGCAGACGACGGTACTGTAAAAATACTGACAGAGACATTTAGGAAACTATTCCTGCACACTTCTTGTTTGGACATGGCATAATGATTTGCACAGACAAATCATTGTTTGCCTGCTTGAGAAAGTCACATCACATCTTTCAATAGCCACAAAGATTAACTTTTGTGACGGGCATCACTGTATTGACAGGTTCTGGGAGCGATTAGCACATACTCTTCACGTGCCCAAAAAACTTGCAAGTGCAGTAACGGGCAATTCACCATAGAAACCCATAAACCCCCTGTATATTTTCTATACAACTTCAGCTTTTAATTGCTTAGTGTTCACTGCAGAGACTAAATTACTTGATACATAACTCAAGGTCAAAATACCTTCCTCAGAATTACCCACTTCTGAACTTCCAATAAACTGCTCATTTTTATCTTGGAATGGGAATATTGCTTTTACTACCCTGACTTTTAAGCAGTCATGAGTATATTTTTAGCTGGTTTAAATTGTCATAGCAACATTTCTCCCGTGAGATCAGGATCTCATCCCTCATCTCTCTGTCTTTTGTCATATAAAGACAGAAGGCAGATTTTACCACATGTCAGAATTTTATACCATGCTGTTATGCAACCACAGGGCATCACATTCATATTATTAGCTGAAATGCAATGGATTTTCTGTAGAACCAGTAAATGGGGGTTTTTTTGACAAATGCAGCTTGTTCCAGGCGCTGTGCTCCTTTCTAGGAAATTGTGGACAATGTCTGCACTAGTTGTTTTACATTGTCCAGCTATTTGTTCTCACCAATTTTTTCCTCCAGGCTGGGTAAGAATATGTAAAACTAGAGGAAGATGTTATCACAAATCCTGAGCAAGATCTGAATTAGCTCCAGCACTGAAAATCGTATAGCTCCTATAAAACTTGCTCAGGACCTGGGAAACCCCATCCACACTGAATCCTCACTGTCCCCCAGACCATCAGCAAATAAACTAGTTGGAGTCACAGCTTTCAGTGTTGATGTGCACATAATCATTTGGCAGAGCCATGAAATAATCTTTTAAATTATTATCTCCAATGTGGACTGCTTTCCCCCTTGATTAGAGGGTGTAATAGGTTTCTTAGTTTTTCTTTCTGTATTTTTTTAAAATCTTCATGATCTCCTATGCAGTCAATGGCTTTTGTTGAAATTTTTATACAAAAGACAAGCTTGCCTTTTATTGGTAATGCCTCAATCTTTCATGTTAGAGTCTAACACTAAAATCCAAAACAACACTTCCTTTTGAGGGCAATAAAGAACACATGTTTAAACTTGAATTGTGACTGAAACTGTGGGGATTTAAAAAAAAACTTTCTCAAAATACAGAGGGGTGGAAAAAATCTTAGATGAAGTCCTGTTGTTTTATCTTAATTTTGAGAAATCTGAAAGGACACTTTCTGGCTATAGGCCAGCTGGCTATAAGCCAGCAAGCTTCAAGTGGGAGAAAATTTTCTTATATATTTGTACAGCTCACCAGGGACATGAACAAGAACATATGCTTCCTGCTATGACTATTTGGAACACATCTGAATGAACATCATCAAGCAGAAGGACATGGGAGCTGGGGCTGATGACATCAGGCAGGCTGGGTGTGAAACAGGTACCAGGGCCAGATCTGAGAGAGGGGAAAGACAGAAGATCAGGTGGTTTTTATTTTAAGGGATAATTATTGATCCGTTCATTTAAGGACTAGCCATTCACCACCCTAGTGAAAAAATGGTGCTGGTGCTGAGGCAGCAAAAGTCAGCTCACAAAATGCAGGAGTGGGTAGGTCACCTTGTCTTATTCCACTCCTATTTGCAAACCCCTGCAGCAAATCAAGAATCTAGTCATGCGTAGAGTTCAAAACTGCTGTGGGATGACTCTAAAATTATCATGGAAAATTTTTCACCCCAAAATCAGTGTGAACACCTAGCCCAAGGCCTCTGCAGAAAAACATATCCTGCTTAAACTACAATGTATATACTGTCTCTTGTTCGTTTGGTCTCCTTGTAAGAGAAACATAAAAGAGATTTTGATAACTATCTAGAGAATTGAATTCTTACTGAAATTAGAAGTGGAATTTTCCCTAAATTAAGCCCTCCTTAGCAATCCTAAGCACGCATCAGAATGGTTAAAAAGATAGGGGGTATTCTAACTATATTGTGCTTCCTGGCAAAAATCCTTTTGCAGTGTGAGATCAAATTCAGCCAGCTTACTTCACAAGTCACTCCACTAAAAGTACACATATAAATCTGGGCAAAATGTATCTCCCCATGCAGTGTATAAACACCGATGATCTTTTTCAAAATATAAAAAGCAGAGATCTTTAAGGTGGCTCATATGTTCATTCCCTTCCTGTCTTCTTCCCTCTACTCTGCGATTCAGTTTAGACATTATTTTACACCTGCGTTAGAGATCCAGGATATGTTTGGAAAAAAACCAGCTTTAAAGTAACTAAGTGTTCAGTGAAAGAAAGAGGCTTGTTAGTTGTCCTGTGTGCACTACTCTTGTGTGGAAGTCTGAAATGTAGAGTCATGAAAGGCCTGGATTCTCTCTGTTTAAATCTGTTTTATTAATAGCTCAGTACCCTTACAACCCAGCAGCCTATCCAGTGTCTTTTCACTAATGGTATACAAAGGTTTGTTGAGATTTTGATGTGAGTATAAGTGACTTTAGGACTTAAAAGAACATATGAATCTTTGTGACAACTCAGCTATTACAAGAAAGACACCTTCCCTTTCCAGCTTTCCTATGTAAAGCAGAGCTAGTGCATGTACTTCTGAAACTTGAGAGTGTGCAGGACTGAGAAAGTCGAGTGAGGCAGCTGGGACTGCAGCGCTACCATAGCAACTCCTACAAGTCAACCAGGCTTCGTGATGTTCTCCTCCCTGGATCAAAGCACCTCCGTGCCTTTCCTCCTCAGCTAGCATTGCCATGTCATGAGGAGAAAAGCGACTGCATGCTGAAATGTCTTAATGTATGTTGTCCATTTACATGCATAAAATCAATAATGCCACTAATTCATGGGTCGTGCTTGATGGCTTTTCGCAAAGCCCATTACAACCAATGAATAGGTCACAACTGGTACAAAACAAAAACCTTAACCAAAAACTTAAGTCAAAAAAAATTAAATTGCATTGATTAGAGCACTTCAAAACACGTTTACATAATTCCTTCACTTCTCCAGCATTCTCTGTCCATTGTAGAGGAATGGATACCAAATAGCACTGTTCGGACATTCAGGACCTGTAGTCTAAATAAGGCAGATTAAGGAAATCCCTGTGTTGTAAATGTATGGCTAAAGTACCTAAAGACAGTATACAGATCTTACTGGAATCCAGGCTGTAGGAGAACAACAATATGTATCAGCATATAACTGAGGGGTCTTTGTTAGCAGAGAGTCGCCCCTTCTCTATGCAGGAGCAAAGATTTTAACTTGAGGAATACAAATTGAAACTGATGGTCATTCCCTAAAGACACATTTACACTGCAGGTGTTCTGCAAGGACCGCAGATGAGATCACAAAACACAATCTGAAAACAACACAGAGTAAAAGCATAAAGGGAAAACCCCCCAACTTCCTATTGCCGCCCTACTAGCAAGTCTCATAGTTCTGCCCACCGTACAGGAAAGCAAGTCAGAGACATGGAGAATGAAGGTTTTATGAAAAGCTGTATTTATCTGTGGTGTACATCCCAGTTGTGGACCAGAATTCATACAGCTGAGTACCGCTACAATAAACCTCTACCAGTTTCTTAACTCCACAGCTTAGATTTTTAAAAATTCCTTTGGTTCTTTCTAAACCTTTCTAAATTCCTTTGTTTCTAAACAAAGGAAAAGCATTCTGCAAAACATGCACACAAAAAAAAACCACACAGCAAAAAAAATCCTTGGAAAGACTGTGAAATATTTACATACCAGATAAGACTTTAACGCTACCATCTGGTGGTGATGGTTGCACTGAGAATAACAATAATTTCATCTGAGGATCTCAAACTGCAAATTTAGTCCTTACCATATTAACAAAGTAAATACGTAATATGGAAAATGCATTCTGAATCAAAGCAACTGTGTAGTCCCGTATTTTGTTTGCACTGGTGGCAAATGTAAAAGGCTATTTGGAGAGACCTCATCAGCAGACATTTGCTGCTGTACATTCCTCATCCTCCCCAGCAATCACCAGTCAGAATAGATCTGAGAGCAGATCTCTGCCTGTTGCCCTTAGCAGCTGAGTGAAATAATCTTCAGATATAAAAGCATATAATATCTATTTGGTACAAAATGTTTTGCCAGTGATAAACTAAAAATCCAGATACGCTGTGCAAAAACATTGCACATTAGTAAAAGAAAATTTTTACACACAACTTCCACTAGTCTGAGTAATCTCAAGTTTGCCCTAAACACCCATCACGCCTAAAACAACACAGCATGATAGAGAGAAGCTTTGTTAGACTGTTTGTAAGATGATTATGATAATGATAGTGTTGTTACTATTATTATTATTGTTATTATTATTATTACTATTATTGAAAATAGAGTATTAAGCCCTACAGAATATAGGTTTTAGTTTGAGAAGTAAGAATTCATTACATAGCCACTTTCAAAATAAGATTGTGAGGTTATTGAAGAAAAAAAAATCTTCCTTTTGTTCCACAAGGAAAAATATTGACTATACTAATGAAAAAATATTTTCACTCACTGTTTGTTCTGCTGAGCACAGTAATTTTTGACTGGTTCCTTCTATCTATTTGTGCAAGGTTCTTACAGGGATAAGCAATGCTACAGCTTGGTTGTTATTGGCAGGTTTTTGTGTGTTTTGTTGTATTTTGTTTCATTTTGATTTGGTTTGGTTTTCTCCAGAAATATCCAGCTGTTTCCATTTTCTTTTTCATCCCCCATCTGTGCTGAGGAATCTTTTAACAAGGGAGGCCATATGAAAAGTTTTGGGACAGACTGTGCGAGACCGACATAGAAATGGGCAGGGAGGGCGTTGTGAAGGTATCTGTGCCCCCTGCTGTCTTGCATTCAGGTGTTACACTATTTTAATTTGCACATGGCAAGGTATGCACAGAGGTTAATACACGAGTTCTGACCAACTCCTGAGCTTCTGCAGAGCGAAGCCTTGCAGAGTCACACTATGTTCCTGAGACTCAGCAAAGATGTGACACAGGCACTTTACCAAGGTTTAGCGTCATCTAATAAATAATGAGAAGTTTATTGTCCCATGTAAAACGTCATTGCTGCCAACAGGTAAACTTTGCTTCTCCCCCTAGCCTGTTTTAAAGCCCTTGGAACTGATTTATAAACAAAACAGCTTGAGAAGAAGACATCTACACAGCAAGATCTGCAAGGGAAGACACAACTGACAGCAAGCATCTCACTGAGAGGATTTGAAAAAGCAGAGAAAAGCTTGGAAAAGAGATGAACAGTGAAAAAAATGTTAGAAACAGCACAAGGAGGTGGAAACTCAGGGTGAAAAATAGCAGCAGGATCCTTTTAAATCCACGGGGAAATAGAGCATAGGGAGATACTGTTTTGTGTCAAGTCCTTTGCTAAAAACACCCCATCAGCCCACTAAATTAAAATATAACTCAGGCATATTTGTTTAACTATGACAAATGTCCTGTCTGTGCCTTTCGACCCTACCCATGCTTTAAGAAGTTGCTGTGCCACTGTGTTGCATACTGCAGCCAGACTTCCTTCTTCTTGGCTGCGTACAGGGACAGTTTCAGCTTCTCTGGCTCAGGGTTGTTGCGGCAGCCTGACATAGACAGTAATCAGAGTGTCTGTAGGCACTGGCATGCGTAGTAGGATGTATTTGTTTTGTTTTCCTAAGCATAGAGAGTTTAAGATACATCTTGTTGAGTTTAAGATGCATATTGTCAAGCTTTTCTCCCAAAGCATATGCACAAATTATTTTTGAAAAAAGAGAAAAATAAAAGCAGGGAACTGTAGTAATGGATTCTAAGAGCTGGACTTTTTCAATACCTGTGCAGATGATAAAAAGGGAAAGAAGTAGCCATTCTTGTTCCTTGATTCTGGCAGGAAATCAATTTTCATCCATCATGGTCTTGATAAAATTTTTAAATAAAAGCATTTCAATATACTTTTCTTCAGTAAGACTTCAAACAGGCTTAGCACCTAGCTTCATAGATAGTAAACATTAAGAAAACAGCAGCAAAGCACCTGGAACACCCTCAGTTTCATTTCTGCCCATAGAAGATTAAAGTCAAATTATAGGTAAATGCAGTCTCAAGATTTCTTTTCCTAGTTTAAATAAAAATCACATCAATCCACAAGATAACAATTTTAATCTTTAAACTTAGGATAACTGAGTCCAAGTGTATACTGTTGACTTTGTTAACATTCATTTGGATGGCTCAGTAAGAAGAGGCCCTGGTTTTAATACAGCTAGCATATTGAAATACAACGCTGAGACTTGTCCTTTGCCCTGCATTAACTTCACATATAATTAAGGTGTAATTACTACTTCCCAAAGCCCTTCAGCAGAAGGCCTCAGGATTTCTAGAATCTTACTGTGATGAAGAAATCTTCTGGAAATAACCTCTCTCTCTTAACCAGGTTGAGTCATGGGAATTTCAACCCGCGGCTCAGCAGCTCAGATATTTACATGTGCAAGAGACCGACTGGGACAGAAGAAGTGATGAAATGTACCTGGTGCTAGACTTTGTGGTATCTGTAACATGAACATCGCATACTGGAGAACTGGACATCAATGCACATCTTGACTCAGCCTTAAATGTAAATTCCTGATTCTTCCCATAACTCCTGTCAAGTCCGGAGTACTCTCTCTCTCTGTCTCTCTCATGGAGTTTCAATAATCATCTGAGAATGCAATTTCCTGTCCCACTTCTTTATCCCTAAAAACATCTACAAAAACAGTGTTCATTATTCAAATAGTGGCTGAAAAAATCCCTAAACTACTTGCTACATGGTGCAAGTCATTGGTTCCACAGGAGTGTGAGTAGTGTAAATTGTTTACTTAAACTTGCTTTGTTATGTGCTTGTTTCTCGTCTGTTTCCCAGTTCCAAAGGTTTGCCAGAAGCCGTTCTGTAGTACTTTTGTTGCAGGATGCCTTTGAACGTATAATGCCTTGGACCCAAATTAAAGATGACCATTCCCAGCAGGGGGTGTTGGAATGGTCAGTCTCAAGAGGTCACTTCCCACCTTGGTGCCTCCACAGTTTAGGCCACTCCTGTGCCACATCTTGCTATTCCTCACAGCTGAGACCCAGGTGACTCTCACTCACCCCACAACCAACTGTGAACTGGCTTTTAAAATGAAACATTATGTTTTTATGCAAATGCAGGGTCTGTGTTTTTACAAATCCTTTTTTCCAAAGCCATGATACCTCTCTAATTTGATTACAAAAAAAAAAAAAAAAAGTGGGGTCTTGAGGGAATAAACCAGTCATAACTCTGAAGTATGGTAGCTCCTGCTCTAGTGTGAATTACAATGACATATAAGTCCTGGTTGCAGGCAACTTAATTGGGAAGGCTTATATCAACTGAAAAAACTGTGGCTGCTGATGCTGAATCTCTCTTTGTTTGTACCATCTCACTTCTTTGCAGCATCTGCCAAATTTGGGAGATTTGGGAGATCCTCCCTCTCTCTCTTTTATAAATAAACAATGCAGCTGAGGAGAAAACACACTGGACTCTGCCAGGACTACATCTGGTAACACTGCACATTCATATAGCACTTGATCAGTTGATGCTCCTACCAATGGCAAATAATTATACTTAAAGTTTTCTGTCCCAATGTCCTTTCTCTTCTCTGTGGCATGTAATTTTTTTGGTTTAGTCTAAATGTATTTATTTTTTCTCAAAATATTATCCCATCTCTGTTATAACCAGGTTGAAAAAATAAAAAAGGAGGAACAAAATCACTTTTCAAGATTTAAGGCAAAGTGAGTCTGAGTAGCTCTCTCTCAAAAGCACCAGCACTGTGATTCTGGAAAAGACCACATCAACAGAACTGGTGATGATCTAAGTTGCAGCAGTTGAGCTTTTTCCAGATCCAGTCCGCACAAAACCAGGGATAGAAGAGGCAGGTCTCAAGGTAGAGTGCAGAAAACATTTCAGCTCTTTCCCTACCCAGCAGGTTACACCAGTTAGCATGAGCCTGAGACCTTCCAAATTGGACGTGGAGTGAACCTGTCTTCAGAGTGGGCAGATAAAACATACAACAAGCACTGTCCTCAAATGACATTAAAAAACTAAAAGAGCCAGACAAATAAACATTATGGAGTGTCCTCCTTACTCTGAAATATTCCTGACCCTCAAATATGCGGTGCTAGTGGGCTTGAAAGGATAAAAGTGACCCACATTAAAAAATAAAAGTAGAAGTAGAGAGTCAAAGCACGTCTGATGTATTGCTCTATGTAGAAGTTGCTGTATTAATTAGTCATGCCCTTTAATTTCACCTACTCCGCCTTGGGACAGAAAAGGATCACTAAACTGAAGACTGCAGTGACCTGCCCTGAGGAAGTGGTATGCTTTGGAAGAACTTTATTTTAGAAGGCAATATAATTTTGTTGATTATGCTAGTAATAATGTCCAAATGCTTACTTTTCAGCTCAAAAATACATGGAAATAGATTTACATTTTGGTAGGAAATTAGATGGAGTGCTTTTTTTTTCTTCAGAAACTAAGAAAGCCAAGCTTCCTTAGCAACTAATAGCATAAAATATTTATTTGATTCTGTACAAATGCCCTTCTGGGCAAAACATGGTCTCCACCTGAGATACTGTTTTCTAGAAACCACACTGTTAAGTTACAGTAACTGCCTATCTTGAAAAACACATCAACTACAGTTAAGCTAAGTCAGGTCACATCAAGTAGTCTCTGGCTGGAAAAAGTATGAAGTCAGATAGGAGTAAGCCTGCTCCTTGATGAGGGGTAAGGAGATGATGGTAATAAATTCACAGCATCTAAAGATCTGCCCTCGCAGCTTCTGCTGACTTTATTAAAGAATATCAGGCATATCATCCTAGGGAGAAAATAAATGATGAGGTAACAGAAGGAGAAAATAAACTAATTAGGTTTGGGCTCCAAACCATGACACTACAAATAAAGGGCAACCTGAATGTGTTCTGATTAGAAACTCCACGGGGTAACTGTAAATCCAAGCCTAATCAGAGGGTGTATTGTTCTCTTCTCTGAGATGCTTTATTCTTTTTGGCTTTTTTTTTTTTCAATCTTGCTTATTATCACCCAGGTTTAGGAATTTTTTCCAAGGGAGCTGCAATCTTCTTATAATAATCTCTTCCACCTTTAAATGTGTGAACTATACTATCAATGATAACTTGAGCTTAATGAGATTTTCAATGCCTGAAAATTAAATACAATTTTCTTAAGACTTAAAAATGCTACAGTGCTATTTCATTTAAAGATGCTAGGCAATCGGCAGTCTACAAACGCAAAATAATTTTTCGTTTGTCTTTGCTTAAATGGAAAATATTTCCACTTGGTTTAATATTACTCCCAGCACCACTTGTTAAACTGGTTCTTATGATAACCTAAAATAACTATCAGTGAGAAATGTATACTGGAAAGACTGAGTTTTTAGCTTAATACAATTGGAGGAACTGTGACGTAAGCTACAACCTTATTCTTTAGAAGCTACACAGGGAAAGCTGATCTACAGTTCCTAAAGGGACTGTACAAGATAAATCTTGTTGGAAAAACAGGTGTGAAATTCTGCAGGTGTCCCGGTAGTTTATCACTATCTTTCCAAGAAAGAAAAGAAGTTCACTGCTGAACACTCAAGAAATATCTAATAATGTTGATAAATTATATATTGTTATGTTTGATCCAAACAATTTCCAGACAAACACAAAAGTCAGTGTCAGGCACCTCAGTCTCTGTAGCAGGTAAAGACAGTCTAGCTGCCTTGGGATTTTCAAATCTTTAGAGGTAAAGGAGGTTAACCTCCCTTGGAAGCTTATGATAATCCATGAATTAAAGGGATTTAAAATTGCCAGAGAAGAACAGATGAGTGTGGATACCATTTCTATAGTAACACATGTTGAGAGCTAAAGATAGTCTTACAGAAAGGGTGCATTTTGATTTTGATTTTGATGAGTCAAGTCAGTCATGTGGGTGAGTATGTACTTCAGCTTTCATGTATTGTCAAAATGACAAATACATTTCTTCTTAATTATTATCCTAATTCAAGAGCATCTGATACTAGAGTGTTTTTGTAAAGAGCCTCTTGCAATTAATAATAACAATAACAACAGCAAGAAGAATGCATATTTTAGAGCCATGTTAATGGGAGACAAACAGCATTATAAACCTGAACTTGCTGTGGAAAGCACTAACTCAGTGTTCCTCAAATTAAGAAAATTAATTCCTGAGGAAAAGAGTAGAATTATGTAAGAACCACAAAACAGGCAGAAAACAGAGTGTAACTTAGGGCTAAATGAATCCTTCAGAGAGGTCAAAACATAGAATTGTTTCTGAATTCATTTCTCATTCCTTCCCCTCCCAGTCCTATGACTTCCCTATTCTGTCAGTATAGAAGTTTTCTTTAAAAAAGGTTATTAATATACACTGGAGTAGACAGCACAGATTTATTTTGCAGTTACCTTCCTAGGACTTGCAAAGAAATATAAGGCTTCAAAGACTCTGAAGGAATCGTGGTGGTTTCTAAGGATCAGATTCTAAAGGTTTTGTGTTTGCCGAAGTAGAAGTAAAAAATAGCTTGCAAAATTTCGGTATTCAGTTCTGATGTACTCAATCACCTTGTTTTTTGAAAGTTTTGAAAGATGGGATGGACTCTAGTGTCTCAGGATGGCTCTGATAAGGCAGGAATCATCTCCAAAGCCTGCCATCATCTCTTGAACCACAGGCTGGTTTGGTGTCAAAATGGCAGCTGTACACCAACCGATTTTGGCAGTCTCAGCTTTCAAACTCAGCTAAAGTAAGTGAAACAGAAGTGAGATGTTCTGGTATGGCACCAGAGTTGCTCTGAACACAAATATATGCAGCAAGAAATTTAGCTGATTTCTGGATAACTTAACAACATAACAACAGAAAAAAGACTGTTTGAGAAGACCTTTTAATAAAGTCTCTATTTTTGAAGCGAAAAAACTAGAGCACAGTCAAGTCCTTCTGAAAATCATACCCAAGCAGTCAATTAAAATGCTGTGCAGCTGTGCAACAGACTGATCTTTAATATATGCTTTCATTCCTTAAAAACAGTGTTCAAACATCTCTCTTCACAAATCAACAATGTATTTACTGCATGTTTCTTTCTACCTTTTATTTCAGTCCATTATGTTTTTTTTATAAATAAACCGTAAGTTTAAAGAGGACATAATATTGAGGACCCAAAGGTTTCATGCTACAAACACAAAGCTAAGCACCTAAAATATCCATTGGTTTTCCAGAGATTTGTAATCTCCTTAAACCCCTGCAGTTCTCAGAACAACCAGTTCACTCTCTCTAAGCATTTCACAGAATCATTGACTCACAGAATGGGTCAGGTTGTCCTAGAGCCCACAGCAGAGGATTGTGTCTAGATGATTCTTGAATACCTCCAGCAAGGGAGACTCCACATGATCTCTGGACAACCTGTTCCAGTGCTTGCTCACCCACACAGTAAAGGAGTTCTTCCTCATGCTCAGGTGGAACTTTCTATGCATCAGCTTCTGCCCATTGTCTCTTGTCCTGTTGCTAGGCACCACCAAGAAGAGCCTGGCTCCATCCTCTGACACAATCCTTTCAGACACTTATAGACATTGATGAGGTCCCCTCTCAGTCATCTCAACTCCGAAAAGGCCCAGCTCCCTCAGCCTTTCCTCATAGGATAGATGCTCCAACTTTATTTTGTATTTTATTTTACTTTTTAAAATATTGGACCATTTTATTAAGTATTCCTACTTGTGATGATCCAGTCTTTTACCTACTATTATTCTTATGATATAAGCAGAAAACAAAATTCTTAGACATTTTAAGAAAATTAAGACTAAAATGTTAAATGATTCCAGAGAGATTCAAGTTTTAAACTTGGATGTACTTTTTCCCATAATCTCATAAGAAGATGTAGGGTAATGTTTTCTTTTTGTATGAAAATTCAGGCACTAAAAATCATAAACCCATTAGCTGTATTAGACAAGGATTTTTCTTCCCAATCTGTACTTTTCCCTTGAGTTTACTTCCCTCCCTAAAACTAAATAGAAAAAAAAGTGGCATCTGGTTGTACTGCTAGTAGTTTGGAAGGCATATTTTTGTGGATTAACTTCTGACTTTTCCATACGCCAGGCTAGCTGCTGCTTGGCAGCGGCGACTTCCCTGTCTGCGTGCGGCACTGACTGAAAGTTTCAGTGCGTGCAATGACTGAGTTCATTGTGAGTACTTCTCACCACAACTGAATTTGTGGGCTACTCTGTGGCAGTCCTGTGAAAGCACCAGATTATTTTCCAAACAGAAAACCCTTCTTTGTGTTATGCATTCAAAGGTTGTAAATGATGTTCACTGATCTGACAGGATCCACCTATCGAATGGAGAAATAACATGTCCGTTTCAATCCCACACTTAAAAACTCTTGTTGGCAGGACATTTTATGACATTATTGCCATCCTTTCAGGTGAAGTGGAGTTTCTCCGCAGGGAAACTACAGAGTTTCAGAAATTCAGAAATTCAGAACGACAAAGGTCAGAAATTTGCCTTTTTATATGTACATCCACAAACTTTCAGAAGCTGTCAGTCAGTGCTCCTGAAAATTATGCCTGTACTGCAAGCACTGACCACTACAGAAATTGTCCTAGTTGACTGACATGCAGCTCTTCCAACTCTTTTTTTTTTTTTTGGTATCAGAAAGCATAATAAGCCCATTAGCTAAAATTAGTGACTCCTCCCCTTTTTGGTTTCTCTGCCAAAAAAAAATTCGTTCATTTTAAAAAGCTGAACTTTTAAGGCTAAGCTTCTGAATCTTTTAAAAATATTTGTTTGGTTTTTTGTGGAGGTTTTTTTGGGGTGGGGGCTCTTTGTTTGTTGGTACTGGTACTTTTTTTGGTGTGGTTTTTTTGTTTTGTTTTGTTTTGTTTTTGTTTTTGTTTTTGAGGGTGAGGTTGTGGTTTTGGGTTATTGGGTTTTTTTAACTCCAACTGTCAGCTGACTTATCAAGAAATCTTGCAAAGAAGCTCCTTTCAAAATGTTTTTTGCTATCCATTAGGCTGGCTCATGGACAACATATTCCTATACCCCCAAAGGGAGTCAGTCAAGAACATTACTGCCAGGCATGTTCATGAGAGGGAAATGTTATGGCTTTCAGCATGAAGGGAAAGGGCAGAAGAAGCTGGGGGAATGTAAGGGATAACAGTGAGTAGGAAGAGGTGACTACTCCAACCCAGAAAGTCCTCCCTCCCAGCGTGCAAACATGCAGCTCACCACATTGTTGTTCCATGGTAAGAAATAGGGAAAACACCAGTGTAAAGGATGCTGCAGGAAAGGGGAAAGTGACAAGAAAAATGCCACTGCCATGCTTCTGAAAGTCTCAATACTTTGAACTGAATTCAGAGATACTAGAAGAAAGATTTCCACTGACTCAGTCCTTAATATGAAGTGTACCACTTGACATTAAAGATTCATGCAATTAGACTTTCCTTTTTCATTTATTCATCTGTCCAAATCACAAGTCTGACTTTGTCACGTATTAAAATGATACTGGACTCTTAACTCCCTGTTTTCCTGTGGTCATTTTGACTTAAGAAAAAAAATCTAGTCAGTCTAATCAGTCAGGTCACAGCACATGACCCTGAATTGTGTTGCTGGATGAGAAAGGAAAGAGATACAGATACGGTATCTTAGTAAATGGAATATGAAACTGAAAACCTCCACATCTGTTTCTTCTGTTTAAAGAGAACTTTAAGGTTTTCCTGTAAGATAAGTGACAACTATAAAAAAGAAATAAAACTGTCTGTTTTACATGATGAGCTCTGAGCTCATCTGATATTCACTTTCCACCACATAACTGACTCATTTGCAAAAAGCTTTAAGATGCAGTGGTGAATAAAGTACTGTAAAAATGGAAAATGTTAATCTAATGCTATGCAAAGATCTGCTAGGAGTAGTTCAACAGAAAAATAGGCAATTACTAACCCATGTGAAGATTTTACCTTAGAAAGGTTAAATGTGATCTTTTTTCTCCACTGTATTAACCTCTCCCAGTGGGCCAGCTCTGGCCTTCAGAGTGTTTTTGACTTCATTTTCTGGAGAACTAAAAGCTTGAGAAACACACTCAAGCAATTTGTTTAATTGACAGTTCAGCCAAACTACTGTCAACCAAATGCTGAAGATTAAAAGTTTAATCTTTTGCTTAAGTACTTGTGCAGTAATAAATCATTTAAAGTAGCTGCCTTTTGTGAGTTCTTGAAAAAAGAAATGGTGATGCAGCACAAAGCATGTGTCTGAAATGGAGGGGTAAGAAGACAAGAATGTATAAGTAAACTGATAACCACCTTACTCGTGGTCCCAATTCTGAGGGAAGCGTGGCCATGTCTCTTAAATTCCCTTTGATAACAGCTCTGAAGTGGACTCACTCTGAAGAGAGTACGTAGGAGAGGGAAGAAGCCTTTGAAGCAGGCTGTCCTCAGAAGAGTTCTAGGCTTGCTGTGAAATGTATGTTTCTCCCGATTTTATTTGCTCTTATGGCAAACAACAGTACAGGGTGTTGCTGACAGCCGTGATACTCCAGCTCCAGTGTTCAACTCCAACTATCAATACCTTGTGATGGTTAATAGGAGGGATACTTTTCCTTGAATCCATGGTGGCACGAAGTGATGATGCCCTGGTGCAGATGGCAGGGAAAAAAGAGTGTCTCTTCCATGAGAACTGTTTAATAGAAGGTTTTTGGGGTTGTTTTTGGTTTTGGTTTGTATGTTGGTGTTTTTTTCCCCAAAAATTTATGAAAATCTATTTCACACGGATATTTTGCACTGGGGTTTTAAGTACCTTTTTTTAAAGACACTTGAGTACCTTTACTTTCAGGGTGGGAGGGTTTAGTTTTTATTTGTTGCTCTAAAAGCCAAAGCATTAAGCTTCTGAATCTCTTAGAAATATTTGTATTTGTTTGCTTGCTTGCTTTTATTTTTCTTTTTATCCCCCTTTTTTTTTTTTTGAGGTGGGGGATTGGTTGCTCTAGAATCCAAAGCATTAAGTAATACTTCTTATAAGTTCAGTTATCTTCAGAGTTATCCCATGAAAAGGAAAAATGAATAATCCAGGGATTACTGAACCTGGCAGAGCATGAAAGGAAGATTTGTGCCCTCAGCTACTTCATTCTGCCATGACCTTAGCTGTGTGCAGCAGTAATTTTGATCCTCTAGTGTAACTAAATAAAGTACAGTTACTTCCTCAGGTACCAGTCCAGCCTGCTGTTATCAAAGAACAGGCCTCGAATGGAAGCAGGCATCGAGGCAATAAAAGGCCTCAATTACTCTTTGGGAATAGACAGTTCTGAAAATACCCCATTTAACATTAATCACAAATAAATTCCAAAATGCTTCTTACCTGAATTATTAAATATTGAACAAACTGACTCACCTTTGGCTAGGCTATGAGAGTACAAAGGCAAAAAAACTCCTATACTGGTAGCCCCAGTTCTAAGCTGAAATCTTAAAACAGCAGTTTCATGCTTTTTTAAAACAGACAAACAGACTAGGTACTTACTCCATTTCACTGAGGTCCAGGAGCCAATCCAGTATGTAAAGCAGGTGTTTCAACCTTGAGGCGGGTCATAATTCAGATAAAGTATAAAAGTATAATTCATAAATAAATGGATTAGATTGGGCAAATTGTTCTGAGGATACCCTATCCTTCACAGTTCTGAACCTATGAAGTTTTCTATTAATTAAAAAAAAAAAAAATAAATAAAAAGGCAAACAGAAAAAAAAAAAGGGAGGCGGGCTATATGTTACAATTTTGTTTACAAAGTCAAGCATCTT
The DNA here is from genome assembly GCA_013398055.1 of Ifrita kowaldi. NCBI lineage: Eukaryota > Metazoa > Chordata > Aves > Passeriformes > Cinclosomatidae > Ifrita > Ifrita kowaldi. The sequence goes on from VZRS01008011.1 coordinate 37,267, forward strand.
GTTCTGCAAAGATTCCAGAGTTAAGTATTGAACAAGTCTTTGCAAGCACAGAGTAAAGCAGACTTCATCACAGGTTATAGCTACTTTTGCATCAAACTTCAAAATTTCTTGGCAATTTTAACACCATCTGAGTAGGGATCAAGAAAGGAAAGAACCCCATGTTCAAACAGTCGGAATCATGAAAAGTTCTAATTAAAGCAATTATTGCTAAGAAACAAGGAAGAGAAAGAAGTGTTTGCATTTGGACAGGGTTGTGCTATTTGTACTATATGAGTTCATCCCATTAAACCACTGCAATGTGCTCAACGAGAAGGAATATTTTCTAAATTCCCCTTATCATTTTACCCACTGGTGAAAAAACAGCAGGACTGTTTTTAAGTACTTGAATGAAACCAATACTCACATGCAAAGCTGAAATTTTCAACACCTGTAACAAATTACCCCCTCCCGAAAATGAAAACCAAGCCTGTAATTGTCCTTTTAGCTTTGCAAATTGTCCCAGCAGAACATTCTTAAATATGTATTAAGAATTATCAGATTGAAACCAAACTAACACAAGAAGAAATGGAAGAGGAATACACAGTATTTGATACACTTAAATAGCACACAGATTCCATACTAAGAATGGTGGGTTGATTAAAAATATTTCTCACTTTTTTCACTGATTTCTTTTTTTATGCCATTTTCTTCTTAATTTCTCTTGCTGTCATAAGCAGTTAACTATACATCCTTTGTAGCCCTTTTAATCGGTGAACCTTTAGTGGAACAAACCTCCACAAATGCTGTGTCAGTAGAATTTACGGAGTGACCTATGCTGGAAGAGAATGAATGTACACTCACTTTTGTTCTGCTGAGACATCCATCCATCCATCCCTCCTGGAGCCTACATAGCTGCAAGGAACTGATAATCTGGGTAAAGATAGGTCAGTTCACTTTCTCAGCCATTTGCTAGATGGAGTGTATTCTGTTTTGGCAAGTACAGTGAGGTTTTCCATCACATTGACATTTCCACAGCAGAAAAATCCTTTCCAACTTAGCACCTTCAACTTCATTTCTGAACTCAGGCCTTCAAGTTACAGAATCATAGAATATCCTGTGTTGGAAGGGACCCATCAGGATCATCACGCCCAACTCCTGGCCCTGAACAAGACGCCCCAAGAATCATGCCATGTGCCTGAAAGTGTTTTCCAAATGCTTCTTGAATTCTGTCAGGCTTGGTGCTGTGACCACTTCCCTGGGGAACATGTTCCAGTGCTCAACCACTCCCTGGGTGAAAAACCTTTTACTGATATGCAACCTAAACCTCCCCTGAATCAGCATCATGCTGTTTCCTCGAGTCCTGTCACTGGTCACAAGAGTGAAGAAGTCAGTGCCTGTTCCTCCATTTCTCCCTGTGAAGATGCCAAAGACCTCAGTGAGGTCTCCCCTCAGTCTCCTCCAGGCTGAACAGACCAAGTGACCTCAGCTGCTCCTCATACAGCTTCCTCTCCAAACCCTTCGCGATCTTCATGGCCCTCCTTTGGATGCTGTCTGATAACTTAATGTTTTGTTTATATCATGGCACCCAAAGCTGCCCCCAGCACTTGAGGCGAGGCCGCCCCAGTGCAGAGCAGAGCAGGACAATCCCCTCCCTTGCCCGGCTGGTGATGCTGTGCCTGATGACCCCCAGGACACGGCTGGCCCTCCTGGCTGCCAGGGCACTGCTGGCTCATGTTCAACTTGTCCTCAACGAGGACCCCCAGGTCCATTTCCACAGCGCTGCTCTCCAGCCTCTTGTTGTCCAGCCCATACACAGATCCAGAGTTGCCCCATCCCAGGTGCAGAATCCTTGTTAAACTTCATACAGGTGGTGATTTCCCAGGCCTGTGATTTGTCCAGGTCTCTCTGCAGGACCTCTCTGCCCATAAGGGAGTCAACAGCTCCTCTCAGTTTAGCGTCATCAGCAAACTGACTTAGTATTCTTTCCAGTCCTGCATCCAGGTCATTGATGAAGATGTTAAAGAGAGGTGGGCCAAGGATGGAACCCTATGGAACTCCACCAGTGACAGGTCACCAGTCCCATGTCACCCCATTCACTGTAACCCTTTGTGTCTGACCCCTGAGCCAGCTGCTCACCCATCACATGATGTGTTTATCCAGCTGTGGGCTGGACATTTTCTCCAGAAGGATCCTGAGAGACACGGTATTGAAAGCTTTATGAAATCCACAAAGATCACATTAACTGGCTTCCCTTGATCAACTAAATGGTTTACCTTGTCATAAAAGGACATCAGGTTGGACAAGCAGGACCTTCCTCTCATGAAGCTGTGCTGGCTGTGACAATGGCTGCAGTGTCCTCCAGCTGTTTTTCAATACCCCCCAGAATAATCTTCTCCGTAACTTTACCAGGCACTGAAGTGAGATTGACAGACGTGTAGTTTCCAGTGTCATCCATCTTGTCCTTCTTGAAAGTTGGGAAAACATTAGGCAGCTTTCAGTCAGCTGGGACCTCTCCAGATTCCCAAGACCTCTCAAATATCATCAAGAGAGGCTTTGCAATGACATCAGCCAGCTCTTTGAGGATTCTTGGATGAATCACATCTAGCCCTATTGATTTGTAGGGATCCAGCTGGAGCAGCAGATCCTGCGCAACCTCAAGGTTGACCGGGACCTGATTATTCTCAGAGTCTTGGTCATCCAGCTCAGGGCACTGACACTCCCCTGGTCTGCCATCCATGTTGAAGACAGAGGCAAAGACTGCATTAAACACCTCTGCCTTGTCCATGTCCCTGTTTGTGTGATGACCATCCTCATCCTGTAACAAGCTGATGGTATTTCTACACTGCTTTTTGCCATTAATATATTTGAAAAAACTCTTCTTATTGTCCCCCACAGTTCTGGCCAGCTGTAACTTCAGCTGAGCTTTGGCTGCACAAATTTTCTCCCTACAGCGGTGAGCAGCATCTCTGTCTTCTTCCTATGTCACCTGACCATCCTTCCACTGGGCATACTCCTTCCTTGTTCACCTTATTTCCAAGAGAAGTTCCCTGTTCAACCAAGCCAGCCTTCTGCCTCACCTACTTCTCTTTCACCATTTAGGAATTGCCTGCTCCTGTACGCAGTAAACTGTGAAAACTGTATATTCTCGTAAAGAAAGCCTGTGTCTGACAGCAATATTACTCTGCAAGGCCATTTCCATGCCTGGGCACTGCCATTCTCAGCAACATCTGAGGAACAAGGTCAGTGTGAGATGAACACGCCCGGGGACTGTGTCCTGCCCTGAAGATGAGCACCCAATGTAAGAATGACAGGGACCTGTTGGAGGGAGTCCAGGGCAGTGTCACAAAGATGATAAGAGGGCTGGAGCCCCTCTCCTAGGAAGACAGATGAGAGAGCTGGGGTTATTAAAGAGAAGGCTTAGGGGAAACCTTCTAGCAGCGTTCCAGTACTTACAGAGGGCTAGAGGAGAGCTGGAGAGGGACTTTACGTAAGGACAAGATGGTGGCTTCAAACTGACATAGGACAGATTTAGATTAGACATTAGGAAGAAATTCTTTATTATGAGGGTGGTGAGGCAGTGGCACAGGTTGCCCTGTGAAGTTGTTCATGCCTATCCCTGGATTTGTTCAAGGCTACGTTGGTCGGGGCTCAGAGCAACCTGGTCTAGTGAAAGGTGTCCTTGCCCATGGCAGGGGGGTTGGAGCTAGGTCAGATTTAAGGTCCCTTTCAACCCCAGCCATTCTATGCTTCTGTGGTTCTGTGATATGACCCAGCACTATCTCTGTTCCTTACAGGCCTGCTTGATTTCCTGTTTACTGTTTCTCAGGGACTGTGAATGATGCCCCTAAGCATTTCATGTTTCAAGCCTTCTGATGGGTAAAGAACTTTTAGAAGCTATCAGATAACTTTTTAGAAGCTGAGGTGCAATTCGGGAACTTTTCTCTTTCCTGGCCAGCTAGCTAGGACCTCAGTTGGATTTTATGGGGTCAATGTTAAAAGTTTGTATTTCCCTGAACTTCAGCCTCTTTGTCTGTCCTTCCTCACCTGTAGCATAATGATGAAAAGCACATTTGCAAATTTAAGCAATATTAGCTGGCAACTCGGGACATAGCCAAGGCCTTTTGAGGTCAGTCTTGACAATCGCATCAGATACGCAGCCACAGTTTATCAAAGGATAAACTTTTCTGTTTGAACATAATCCCTTCTATCAAAACTCTCTACATAATGCCGTGTGTCACAAGCCTTTAATTCACAAAAAAAAATTGATTTCTTGGGGCAACACCTGGACTGAATGGATTCTCTCATAGCCTGTGGTTTCATTAAAACCTTGCATTCCATACATGTTTACATCCCCTCAGCAGATTATTACTCCCTCCAGTCATGTTCACCTTTTTTCTTGTTTAGCAGGTGAAATAGGATTTTCTATCAGGTCTTTTTATTGTTGTTTCTGTAGACAAGTTACGAAGTTAAGTGAAACATAACCCAAGCATAAATAAAAAATATATTCACTTGCTCTGGTCTTGCTAGATAAAATATCAGGTTCTGCTTTGAAATTCAACTTTCAGTCCTTCCCATATCACAAATCCAGAGATGGCTTTTGTTTTGCAAATTTTATATAGGAGAGCTGTTATACACCAGCTGTGCAGTTATCTGCCCATAGTAGAACTAGGCTGAGCCATTTTGCATCAAGTTGCAACCTCTCCCAGAATCATTGCAGAGAGGTACAATATCTGCCATTTGTTTACACTGCCTTTATGCTTTGCCCATTAGAAGCAAATTGCTTGAATGCAACTATTTTAATAAAAAATGTTCCATTAATCTGTCAAATTAAGAGATGTCCTCATTAGTTAGTGCATTATTCACTGTATTACTCTTCCTATTGAAGTACCAAAAATAAATCATCTCAATATGCTCCTTTTTGTGGAATGAAGAGGGAACAACCACAGCCTGTGGAAGCTACAGTGTAAACACAAGCCTGAGGACACTCAATGGACACAAACAGCTTGAGGTAGCGAGAAAACACACGTAAAGGAGTGCCAGTTGTCTCTGGTGCCAATAAACTCTAGCTTATTGACTGCCTTTTTTCTTTTTTCTTTCTTGGTGAGGAGGTACAGCAAAAAGTACTGATGAAGATTCTGAATGATTTTGGATAATAATTCCAAGTCTCCTCTGTGCGCATGCAGGAGGGGACTGCCCTGGACTGTCCCCAGATGCATCAAGGATAAGGACTTTATAGACCATGGACCGCTCTTACAACCAAAAGAATTTGAGAATCTTCCGTGTTACAGGTTTCAGGTAAGTCACGCAGGTGTCGGTACAGCAAATCAGGTTTATCTCCTGTGTCAGCTGGGGGGACTGCAAGGACCAGCTGACATGTAAAAACATTCTGCTGTTTCACTAGGCAGTGTCTAAGGCAATTACCATTGCTGGCTTAAAAGGTAATTACCTTTCAGTCAGCTGGAGTTTGACAACCAGAGAGGACCTGGATTCCCTTCCTTGTAAATCGATTCAGTGATCCAACATCCCACCAACATTTCTTTTAACCTCTGTAAGACTTTTGTAGAGATAAATAAGCATTTCTAAAATAAGAGACTAGCACTGCTTGAATATTGCTCTGTTTCAAGGGCACGTTAACAGCTGCACACCTAACCAGATTTGCACTGTTCCCTGATCCCCCAAGCCAGAATGCCATGCTCACGGAAAGCACCTCCAGACAACAGGAAGAAAATCTGTGGGTTTTTTTGGGTTTTCAGGGGTTTTTTGAGATGGATAGAAAACTTCTGTGCCAGTAAGCTGGCTTAAACAACCTATTTCAAAAATTGGAGTACGTCACTTTTCAAGGTCATCACCTTTATAGACAGAAATTATTTTTACACTTTAATCATTTTAATCAGTAAAAGCAATTTAATTTTTTTTCCTTTGGGAGAAAAACTCAAAATATTTTTCTGAAACTTCCTATTTAATAAGAGAAAAAAAGTTCATAAATTATTTAATAGAGGTAAAAGTCAACCCAAGAAAGCACTAGTCTGAGACTGTGTTCTATACAGCAGTCACAAAAAATATTTGTATTAAACAAAACTGACATCTTTTATTCACCTAATCTGAAGAGTCATCAAAATAAGAACACTGTACATGTGCAGTATTAATTTCATTTTAGAAGCCCTAAGCAGAAGGTTGTTTTGCATACAAAAAATGTTCCCTCTTGTTACAGAGTGAATTTCTGATGACTGCTGTGGAAAAGCAATTGGATTATACAATGCTTTAGAGGATAAATTAAGAAGAATAGAATCACAGTTTTCTTGCGGGGTTCTTTTCTGTGAGGTTTATTTATGAAGAGAAAAATAATATATCCTAACTCTTCTTCTGTATTCTTCCACTCTCCCAAGAAACTTATGTCAGAGATATGCTGGGATACACGAAAAATGACAAAAAATATTTAATCAGATAAAGGTAGCTAAGATTCTAGCTATGACAAGTGTCATAGTTCCTCATCTTCCAAAAAAAAAAGCAAAAAGAGCAATTAGATAGAAAAAAGAGCACAATAATCCTACTAACAAAATATGTTTTTCTGGAAGTCAATCACTAGCTTACTTCAACATCTGAGTCATTAAAAAGTATTGCTTGTGATTTTTGAATTTCTAGATCTCTGCCAGCTTATAATATCACGCAATCTGCAGAAATGCAATTGATTAAAATTGAGTCACTTTGACAACTCTACATTAGTTTTAAAGGGGTGAGGTCATGCCATGAGCTGAACAAACTGCTACTTTTCTATACAAGTGCTCCACACCACGCAGCCAAAATAGCTTACAATTAAGACGAAAGTTTCTTCTTAACTTACATAAAGCTTGCTGAGCAGAAGATAGCCACATGAAGATGTAAGTGCAAGAGCCAATATTCTGATCTATGGCACAAAAATGCAAAGGAGCTCGTATCTTTGGTGGAACCACCCTTATTTTTTAAGGGTAAGCAAGAGCAGAGTTATCGTCTTAACTGTTTCATAAAAGACAACCAATTGGAATATCCAAAACTAAAATGAGTAGGCTTTCTGCCACAGGTAAACAAGCCAATTGTTATGCCTATTATCTTTATGCATAATAGAATAATTGTAAAGCACTGTATTGAATTATGATTCACAATTTACCTTTCTCAAATTACAGTTTGCAATAACCAGTGTTAGAGGTATGATTATTGCATTGTAAATTATTTCAGTATGCCAATAATGCATTTAACATCACAGCAATGTTTCTTTATAACACAATTTCTTAGTATTGATTCCAGGTATTACAATTACAATGCAAGAATTTTTGTGATAATAAAAAAATGCAGTGACTTGAGACAGTTAGCTATTTAGTACTTGTCAGAGAATATTTCTCCCTTCTGTTCTGTTTTCCTGTTAGACTAAAAATGTATTTATATTAGTTTATTAAGAGTTGCTGCATGTTTTGTTGCTTGGTCCAGGCTACTGCAGTATGACTTGGGAGTTTACCCTCCCTGCTCCCCACGAGACAGAGTAAACTGAACAACAGAGAACCTTTATCTTCCAGGGCAGCACTCAGAAATCCTATGGCATCTGAGCTCTAAAACCTGACAAGCAATTCAGGCAGCTTGCTAAAACTTTTAAACTTCTAGTGGGTCTGTTTAACCAAGTGTCTGAGGTGGTTCCAATGGTTTTCACCAGGTGACTGCTGGTGGTGTGTCCACTGCATCGCAAACAAGCCTTAGAGGTACTGGAGTTGGGGCTCCCCTCTGCCCTATGGCACGTGCTGCTGCTGAATGGTCTGGCTTAGAAATGCCTTTGTGCCTGGAGACTGATGCTGTACGTGATGATTCAGTCACGTCAAGCAAACATCCACCAGCTGCCAATGCAATGGAAATGCCAAAGCTGTTTTTGTTGGTACATTTCCACAGCACCAACAGTACTGTGCTTTTGGTACTGCTTCCCGTACCAACAGTACCCAGCTCTTGAGGCGTCTTCCACCTTACCAGCAGCTAAAGACTTGCAGGACTAGGGATTTCATGCTCCTGGGAGGTCAGGGAAAAGACACGTCCTGGGAAGGAGATGCTGGTCTGAGTGCAGAGATAGCAAGATTGCCTGCTTGGTATGAAGTCCCATGGCAAAGCAGAGCCAAGAGAGGCTGTTACTAGTTGTGCTGGAGCAGCCCCAGGCTCTGTGGAAACAGGGTTTTGGTTGTCTGTGTCTATCTGTGGCCACCCCACAGCAGTGCAGCTGTGCAGGGCAGCACTGCTCACGTTGTCTGACAAGGCTGGGGATGGAGCTGGGCCTGACATGGAAAGAGCAAGAGCCTCCACAAGTACCAGGTCAGGAAAACACCAAGGAGACTTCAATCCCTGCTGTGCTGTGCAACTTGAAAAAAGATCTTAAAGGCTGCAAAGGGCCACGTAAATGTCTCACCAGACAGAGCACACTTTTTCCAAGGGAAGAAAGAAGGACAATTTATCAGCCTACTGAAGACAAAACCGAGAAGTAAGTGCCAAACTGTGTGAAGAAAGAGCCCTGTGCTACAAGAAAGGACTTCTAGTTTCATCGGATAAGAACCTAATGAGGTCCAGAGGCAAGCAAACTCAAACTGGTGTAGCTCAAACTCACAGAAGACAGAAAAATGTGGAAAATAACTACCTCTTAGATGAATACAACAGAAGAAGCAGACTGTTCTCTTATTTCTCTCTATGACCTTCAATTATGAGGAGGACGAGCAGATGTCTCTGCAAAAGAGTTGCTGCAGTTTGGGAACCTTTCTAGGAAACTGTAGCCATCCCAGGTGACATGACCCAGGCTGTGGTATTCAGGAGGTCAACTAAATCTTTATCATTTTGCCCTTCATCCTTGAAGAGCAATGTGACCACACCTAGTGCCTGCTTGTGCCAGATGAATTAAAACAGGTTTTGTTGCTGTTCAGCAGTTATTCCCAACTCTGCAGGCAAAGACCCCTCAGAAAATGAAGGCTCCCATAATGGAACACCACGCACCATCCACACCTTTATCCCTGTGTTAATCAGACCTATAACTTATGGGTCCTAGACACCCCATCTCACAGCCACCACAGCGTTGCCCAGGTATCTGCTCCCATTTACTTATTATTTTTGCTCTCAAGTTGCTCAGTTGCACGCATTGGTAAAAAATAGGGCTGAGGAGGATCAGAAGCTACTTCTATTCTGGTCTCAAATATTACATTCATCCAATGCAGTGTCTTCTGCTGCAGAGTCCTCTGGCTGTTCTGTGCTAGGATCTGGCACTCTCACAGATCTTTCTACAGACACCAGCAATGGCAGTTCTATCTAAATATATATTTCCTTATTTTCTTTTCTTCTGTTGTTTTGGTGGGGGTTTTTTTTGTTTGTTTCTCCTATAGAACAGGAACACTTCTTCAGTTCCTGCTGAAACTCTCTTCTCTCCCCTGGAGATCACCTTTTTCTCATTTCAGTACTTGGCAGTCTCTGGGAACACATGCAGTTCAGGAAAGCAGATGGGTCGCAACCTGATGGGTCATTCAGGCAGTGGGAAATTTAATCTTTACACCACCATTTTTCTCCCTTGCTATGTAAAATGGCTCAGTAATTCTGTAATAATCATCCTGATGCCAGTGTCAAGCTGAATTGTCAGTCCTGTCATTGTAGTTACACTGGAAAGGTAAACAGAGTCACAAAATACATAATCACACACACACACCTCCCCCATAAGTTGCTGTTCGGCTCAGTTCAGAAATTGCTCCATGTTATCAGCAGAAAATGAGTCTGTGTTGGCCAGCTGTTGGGTCATAAGCATCCACAGGAAGGACCAAAGCCACCTGCATTTTACTCCTAGATATGCCTGGGTATTTGCATATGACAGTGGTTCTCCATGACTAGGTTTCTGTTCTCACTTCTTCTCTCACTCACGGTAGCAATGGCTCCAAAAGAGAAGATTTATCTTCTAGCACTTTCTTTCAGTAGAATTGTGGTTTTTTATGAGGTTTCCTTTTTGACTCGATGTCAACAAGTTTAAGCAGTCACCCTTTGAATAAACTTTTCCCATTCTCCTATTTCTGTCTCTCTCTCTTTTTTTTTTTTTTTTTTAATTTTTATATTCTGCATCTATCTGAGATGACTGCTTTGGGCACCCTTCCTTAAGCCTCGCTGACAGCAGCCTGCAACAACCGGCACAGCCAGAACAGTCTGTCTGCAAAAAGACAACATACTGACTTTCTAAAAGCTCTGAGCATTGCTTCAGTCCTCAGCATCACCCAGGAGTGATGCTGTACAACCCACCACATTAAAAAAAGATAAGATTGTTTTAAAGACCTTACACCAACTTGTCCTCTTTCTGCCCCATAAGCACACAAGTATCAATGGTCTCAGTAAACCTGAATTCAGACATTTTTCTTTGCAAACCTGGGCAATTCTAACTTCCAAAGAGACTAAACAGGAGTCACCCACTACAGTAAATGTAAGATTCATACTTTAGTCCCCACCTGACTGATAGCAAAGAGACAGTTGTCACAGGGGCACGTTGTGTGCTCAGTATTCCAGTGTGCAAGAACACAAAAGCCTTGTGATGGGTATGCCACAGTTTCAGAAAAAGGAGTCACAGAATCCTAGAATATGCTGAGTTGGAAGGGACCCACAAAGATCATCGAGTCCAACTCCTGGCACTGTATGGGACCACCCAAAAAATCACAGAATGCACCCATTTGTCCAAACTCTTTGAAACTCTGTCAGGCTTGATGCTATGATCACTTCTCTGGGGGCCTGTTTCACTGCCCAAATATCCTCTAGGTGAAGAACCTTTTCCTGATATCTAACCTAAATCTCCCCTGACATAGCTTCAGGCCATTTCATCAGGTCCAGTCACTGGTCACCACAAAAAAAAGAATCAGTGCCTGTCTCTCCTCTTCCCCTCCTGAGGAAGCTGTAGACTGCAATGAGGTCTCGTCTCAGCCTCCTCCACCGAAACTCCTTGACTCACTTGCTCTGTCTACAGTGGAAGCACGCCCCCATGGCCCACTACAGGGTAATAGGGTACACTGAATCAAATTACCAAAGACTGCTCCCCTTCTCCACCCCATTGAATTAAAGTAAAGCATCTTCATAGGAATGAGCAATACCCTGCTATTTTCCCTTGCAGCTGGTAGTTTGTTCCATTCCTGCCCACTGCAGCAACAGGTTAGTGAAAAGTTCCAGCAACAGTTCTCAAGAAATAGCTCTACAGTCAGCACTGGTTACTATCAACTATAGATCCTACAACCCACTTTATTGCAGCAATCTGAGTGCTACCCAGAGAAACCAGACCTGTGGTGGTGGGAGCACAAAGCTGCTGCAGGCTCCTAAATTACAAGATGCTCAAATAAACTTTCATCTGCTGTTCCTACAGCCTGGAAAAGAGCATGCCTGGCTACACCCTCAAAGAAGAGGCTGCAGGAAGAAACACGAGCCAAGGAGCTGGTTGTTCACTGGGCACAAGATTGCCCATGTCCCCCTGCCCAGACTGCCCCATTCTGTGACATGCTGGAAAATCTTGCTCACAGAATTTATCAGCCTTTGCTGTGGAATGAGTCTCAGCTCCTCGCAGATCTCTTCACCCATCCCACTGATGCCCTTAGACATCACTAGCCCTCAGTAGAAGGTGACTTGACACTGTCTACACAACCCTTGCCTCAGACGTGGAAGAGCAGACCTTTCTGCCTGACTTTCTTCTCTGTGCCTTGCTCTTTCAATACTGAAGGTGGAACAACAGAAAAAAGACAATGTTACCAAGCCAAACCGATTAGTTAAAATTCTCAAAGATCCTGCTTTGAATCCCTTTGATATTTTTCATATTTTATGTAGTTGTAGAAGATATGAAATTTCAGGAGGTCCAACGACACTCTGAGCCAATTCTCGCATGGTGACTGTCGAATGCAACACTTACTTCTAAGTATTAAGTCTCTTCCTATTAGCTCTCTGTCTCCAAACGAATTCCATACAGGCAAAAATGAATAAACTAACTGCAAAGAAACATTACCAAAGCCACAGATTCTCAGATGCACTTTCAGCTTGCCCATTGGTAATAAATGCTCTTCCCTTGAGGTCAGTAGTCAGTTCCTCTTAGATGATTTCAAACAGATGACTGAGGCTGAATGCAAACCTATCTTTCCTACTATTCTAAATTACTATTGGTTCTCACCGTTTTCAAGAGCTTTACAGTCTAGCAGTACAGCAGATGTTAATTTACTACCACAGCCTTTCTGATTGCTTCCTAATGTCTTTTTCGGGTGGTGTGTATTTACAATCCAAATATCCACAATTATTGTGATCAGATTATGTCTACAAACCACCAGTTACTGGCTGGCTTGAGATGTATCAACATAACACTATTTCGGTATGTGAAGGTTGCAGTTTTGTGTTCTAAGACCACAAACAGGGAACTTCAACCTTTCTCCATCGACCATTTCATCATTGTTTTCCAGCTTTTTATAACTGAAAAAAATACCTTTCCTTGTGCCTGGGGTTAGAGAGGGAGGGAATAAATCATACTGTACAGTATTGCAACAATAGGTTTAATCTACAACTCACTAGAAAGCAGATTATACCCTATATTAAGACTTCTTGATTTCATCTGCCTTTAGGCTTTGTTTACTTACACACACACACGGAAAGACATATCCCTCTTTCCCATGTCTTTCATCCAGATTCAGAATTTCACAAAGTTTCTTTCCCAATGCCTTACAGACACTCAGTGGTAGATGAAGCCTGACTTTATAGCTTTTAATACTTAAGAGGTGCTGTCATTAAGGTAACCTGGGGAAATATTTTTGTGACAGACAGCAAAGCACAGGGTGATAATACAAGCAGAACCCTAGAGAGGAAAGCTATCAAGGACTATTAGAGTATGGGGCAGCATCTGCTTACATAGGAAATACAGTCAGGTCTTTCAAATGCCCGAACGACCTCATCTTTGCCCAGATGAGAATGTCAAATGAGAAGATGCATTTCAGGACAGATCAAAGTGTGTTTTTATTTCTACCTTCTATGAGTAAGTTTCCATTTGTTTTAATTACTATTTTGGAGAACCATTTTGCTTAGGTTGCTTTTCAGATTTTAAAACTCTTTTTCTTCCTTCTCTTGTTTCCTCCAGCAATGTCTTACTGGAACAGGGAGTCTCTTTTCTGTATTGATAACTGGCACAATCCCTCCTGTTCCTGGCACAAGATGGTATAGACAGAAAACGTCAGAAATATCAAGACAAAGAGGAGAACTGAGACATACAGTGCCTAGCACCTTTTCCCCTGATGGAGTGATGGCAAAAGACTCTAGCACTGGGATAGAAAGGTTAGGATAAACGTCCACATGTGTCAAAGTGTGGGATGAAAAGCATATTCCTAGAGGGAAAAGACTAAGAAGGGTCCCAACTGCATCCATTTGTTGCTTAAATTTTACAAGTTTCCTGGTAGTGTGAATCTCACCTGAATTCTGTGAGACAGAAAACCCAAATGCAATTCTACACTACTGGTGCCAGCTTTGAAATAAACACTTTCATGAGCTTCACAGGGATCAAAACTGTTGATTTCTGCACAGTTTGTTGGAGCAATTTTCGGAACAACACTGTTTGCATTTTTTCCCATGCTATTTTCTCATGGTGCAAAGTTACAGGACCACAGAATGCTTTGGGTTGGAAGGGAGCCTTAAAGTCATCTTTAGTTCTCACCCTCCTGCCATGGAAAGGAATCATAATAACTCTGAGAAACAGTGCTGTTCCCGCTAAAAATCAGTGTTGTCTATAAATTCATGATAAAATTTACAAAACCTTTGACCAAAAGATAACCTAACCCATTCTGATCTTCCTTGATGTCCATTGCAATGACACTGAAATAACTAATTATTCAACAAAAAAATAAAGTACTTTCAAATTAATACACCATGTCACCTAGTTCTGAAAATATTTTCACTTTATCATCCAACCTGGGAGTTAAACAAACTTACCTTCTGCAAGTGGTAAACCTCCAGTAATGTGTTACACATGGTCAAGAGGTTTTAGAACCACAAACTGAGTTGAATCAAATATATAACAAAATGTGTCATTCAGTGGAAGATGGTTTGCAAAGAGGTGCAATATCTATGTGAAGAAAAGGAAGTAAAGTAAAATTAAATTAGCCATCCATTTACAGATTTTACAGGTGAGATGAAAAATAAAGAAGCAAACAAAATGTGTTACTTTTTTGCTTTTCATGAAGATGCTTAGTTTGTTCTTTTCCCACAACATGAATTAAACCCATTTAAATGCAGAGATAAATTTAGAGCTAACATTGCTCCCCTGCTCAAATCTTGTCACAGAGAACTTCCCCATGGAGAACTGCATGAGGTAGCCACTGCCAGCAGGTTCTCCTGCAGCTGCAACTCCTGTGCACAGATTGCAGTAGAGCTTGTTGTCAGGCTCCTTATCTAAACAGTTCTTTGAATCTCAGGCATTTCAGAGGACATTGCTGCTAATTTTTTTGTTCTTTAAAATTTTATGTTCATCTAAGCTTTTTAACAAAAGCATTTTGGTTGAATCTCCCTTTTTTGACTCAGTGATAATTTCATAAAAACCAGTTTACATAAAGAAATACAAGATCTGTGTTAGAAGGAGAAAAAAATGTATACTTCACTTCTAGCAAATAACACAAACAATATTGACAGATTTTGACAATGAAAATCCTGGATTTTATACCATTTGCATCTGCTTTTCGTTTCCATTTGCTTGTGAAATCTCTTGCTGAAAGATTTCATGTCAGTAGTGATAGGTGCCACAGTGAAAAAAAAAAAGTGGATGGCAGTTCATGACTGGAACTGCCAAGAGGGAAAAAAAATGGAAATTTTCATTAATGGGGCAACTGAAAATATAGCATTCACAATCTCCTTTTTATGAGAAATTGTCCCCTGAATTATGAAAAATATCATGGCCAAAATTTGCACTAGTGTTCCCTAAAAGTGTTTTCCAGGAAGAGAAATTGCATTCAATGGAATAACTGAAGTGCTAACGAAGGAAAATCTTTTATATGCTTAAATTCTTGACAGATGTGAGCTTGAGTGCTTTGCTCAAACCAATACAAGAAGTATTTAGCACCTTTGTAGGTCAGACTAAGGACTCTTGGCTCCCAGGGGTGATGACCAAACCCATTCTTTCTTTGTTGTGCCCAGAGTACTCTGCATTCACAGGTAAGAGCTACCATATTATGTTTCCATAGAAGAAGCTATAAAACATTTCTCAGAAGGCAGCATGAATCAGTAAAACTCTTAAAGAAGTATTTTGTTTAAAATTCCCTTTATATCGCCAATTTGTCATCTTTCATTACTTAAATGCTATTTATTTAGTAAATACGACTGAATGAAAAGTTTCATCTATTATGGTCTCCTTAAATACTGTATAGTACTTAGCATTATTCAGACTAACAATAAAAATTCCAGTTCACACTGGAAGCTTGACATTCTAATTAGCTGGTAATACTAACTTTTATCATTCCAACCCATTCTTTCATTACTGGGCCCAATGTAAAGGCATCATCAACAGAAAAAAAAAATCTTTGTGTAATGCTTACTTCATTGAAATACAAATAAATTTGATCAAGGAACAGTATTTTAAGGCTGTGAGATATTTAACACAGTAGGATGTTAGCTGATGTTGTTCTTTACCAAAGAAAAGATTTTCTATTTATAAATAGAATCACAGAATCATTGAGGGTGGAGGAGACCTTCAAGATCATCCAGTCCAACTGCCAACCCAGCACTACCACTGTAATCTCTAAACCACTAAAACACATCACCCAGCACCAGATCCAGACATCTCTTGAATTTTTAAATTGTTCATTGCCAAGAAATTTTGTATTTCTTTGTTAATATTTTAGGCAATGAAACTATCAACAAAAGTTTGTGTTATGGCTCAGTATAATTACTGAACAGAACATGGATAGGATGAGGCTTCTGGAGAATAGTTACATAAGACTCAAGGCTTCAAATTTGTTATTATTCTGTTTGTTTACACATCTGTATCACAGTCTTTCTAATGTGACCTTTATTTTCAAGATAGCTGCAGCTGAGCTGAGTTGCATTCTGGAGCACACAAAGGGGATTCAGGCCAAGTGTTCACATATCGCTCAGGAAAATAATTGCCACCGAGCATCCAGGCCTTGAGCAGCACCATTTCAGAGGCTTGTTCTTATCTACCCAAGTGACACATCCCTTAATTCAAGGATAATCTTAAAATCCATCACTATTTCCCTGAAGGAGATGCCTAAAGGCCAGCTGGGGACCACTGAGGACCACTGAGGACGTTCTATTCAAGGAGAACTAGCAACAGGAGCCTGAATGAACAAACCACCCCTTAGGCATTTCCCTCTGTCTAAGTCATATTTACAGGTCCCAATGAAGGGGAAAGTTAGTGAGGGAATAGCTAAAATAAATATTCTCATATACAAAATCCACAGCTAGGATGAGTTGACAACTCTTAAGGCAAATCACAACCATTTATCTAGTCACGTAATTAATACCAAATGCGAGCTGCATGGAGGTTGCTGGTCCCACACTGACCAGTCAAGAAGCACTTCTTTCTGCCCCTGGGTGGGTCCAGCCAAGAACTGTTGTCCACTACTTTGTTTTCACTGTATCAGCTATCACTAGTGAAATCTTTCGGCAACAGATTCCACAAACAAATGGAAATGAAAAGCAGTTGCAAGCAGTATAAAAAGCCCTGGACATCACTCACTTGTCTTTCCTAAAACTGATAATTTAAAATCCCTCTTTATAATGTATCATCATCAACACATTAAATGTGTGAGTTTTTAGGTGGTCAATCTATACACATTAAATGTGTGGTTTTTAAAGCCACATCAGACTTCACAGAAAGGGCTGTAAACCATTGGAACAAACTGCCCGGGGAAGTGGCTGAGTCAGCGTAACGAAGGTTATTTAGAAGATGTGTGGGTGTGGCACCTGGGGACTTGGCATAGCAGTGGACTTGCCAGTACCAGACTTACAGCTGGTTTCAATGATCTTAAAGGTCTTTTCCAATCCAAGCAGTTTAATTTTTCTATGATTTAGGCATGCCTCTTGCATACGATTATCCAGAAAATCTCACCTAATAAGGGATGGTTTTATTGCACACATCTAGTAATATGACAACTTCTGTAAAGAAAATATTTCTTATGTGTATCTGTGAACTCTGGCAAGGTTAAGTCTTTCCTAGAAATTCACAGCGAATCAGAAAATCTAGTGTTAAGACAATCACTCTTCTTTTATCATTCAATAAGCAAGGAAAATAGGCATGAATCTCTGGGTTGTCTACTTCAGGAAGATTCTGGGAATTTAACTACACCATGAATACATCACAGTCGTGTTTGTTACACAATTTGAGATCAAGTTCATACTCAAATCTACAACAAAGAAAGAGAGTAAAGGAAGGAGGCAACAGCTTTTCTGAAGATTTTTTCTTCATGACAAATTCTGAAAACAGTTCCAGAATATCAGTTAGTTACTTTGGACTAATAAATGCTGTGACACATACTCAAGTCCTGAATAAACTACCTACTTTTCTTTCTTTTCCCCTTTTTAAAAAAATATTAGATGGAAGAAAGGAGAACTTCCACTTGATTTTCAAGAACCTTAAAGAAGAAAGACTTACTATACAGCTAAACTTAACCAGACAAAAAGTAACAAAAGACAATATGCTTGAAATGGAGCTACTTCGTGTAAAGTGACTAAAGAAGTGAGAGATGAAGACTGTTTCTTGTGCATAATCCTGTACTCACATTCACTTCAGCATTTCTGTTGTTCAGGGTCAGAGCAATGTCGCTCAGAGATGCCAGCCTTTTTAACCTCATCAACCAAATGCAGCAATAAACTCAGGATGTTTGTTATCGACCATTATTGTTTTAAGGAGAGCCTCTCTCCAAAACTATATACAAGTATTGAGCTAAATAAAAAAGCAATTTATCAAGCATTTTGAAATATTTATGAAGGAATAACTCATTTGCCCTCTGGCCACTAATTCAGCTCTGACTAACAGCTCACTCCAGGACGTACACCAGTATTTCTCAGCTCTTAGTGGTATCGAACCAGTGTCTTTCTTACCCGTGCCAACCCCCTTATTCCTACTTCTGTCTTGCACACAGCATAGGGTAATGTAACTGTGACCTGTCCTGTGGTCCTTTACAAAACAGAAAATTACCAAAACCAAAAGGTATCTGAACATTTAGAGTGACTACTGCATAGGATTTCACATGGATACAAGTTTGCTCCTATATTCCTTTCTATGCAGCAGTTGGCTCGCACTGTCACCATGGGCACCAGGTGTTTCTCAATTTGAGCTGAGGAAAACCTTCAGTTAAGTTCCTGAAAAATCACTGAATAGAACTTTATCACCAGCCTTCCTTCTACAGCAAGTTGCAGGGAGAAAGCATTTTTGCCTTCCCATCTGCAGGAGTGCAAGGGGTGGGAAGGATGCACAGTGCACAAGCTCCCAGTGCTAAGAAAAGAGGCAGAGCTGAAGTCATCACCAGTTTTCAGAAATGAACCTTAAGTGCTGGACACTACATCAGATTTTACCAAACCTGACAGACATAGAACAATGACAATACTAGAGGAAATCAGAACAACTGGCCCCCTGAGATGGTAGATGGGGACAGGGAGCAGAATAGCCCCCCCTCAATCCAGGAGAAAGCAGTTAGTGACCTGCTGAGCCACTTAGATGCTCACAAGCCTATGGGACCAGTTGGGATCCATCCTAGGGTGATGAGGGAACTGGCAGAACGTCCCACTAAGCCGGTCTGCATCATTTATCATCAGCCCTGGCTCACTGGGGAGGTCCCAGATGACTGGAAGCTGGCCAATGTGACACTCATCCATAAGGAGGGCCAAAAGGAGGACTGGGGAAACTACAGGCCTGTCAGCCTGACCTTGGTGCCCAGCAAGGTTATGGAACAGATCATCTTGAGTGCCACTACACAGCACCTACAGGACAGCCGGGGGATCAGACCCAGCCAGCACAGGCTTAGGAGGGACAGGTTCTGCCTGACCAACCTGATCTCCTTTTATGACCAGGTGACCCTCCTGGTGGATGCAGGGCAGGCTGTGGATGTTGTCTACCTGGACTTCAGCACAGCCTTTTACACCATCTCCCACTGCACACTCCTGGAAAAGCTGGCAGCCCATGGCATGGACAGGTGCATTCTTTGCTGGGTTAAGAACTGTCTGGATGCCCAGGACCAGAGAGTGGCGGTGAATGGTTTGGCATCCAATTGGTGGCCAGTCACCAGTGGCGTCCCCCATGGATCAGCCTAGCATTAGCAGACTTGGAAATGACGTCAAGTTGAGTGTGACTGTCAATCTGCTAGAGGGTAGGAGGGCTCTGCAGAAGGACCTGGACAGGCTGGATCAATGGGCCAAACCCAATGATAAGAGGAGGTTTAGCAAGACCAAGTGCTGGGTCCTTCCCTTGGGTCACAGCAACCACAGGGAGCACTACAGGCTGGGGACAGAGTAGCCAGACAGCGGCCACGCAGAACGGGAGCTGGGGGTACTGGACAACAGCAGACTGAACATGAGCCAGCAGTGTGCCCAGGTGGCCAAGAAGGCAAACGGCATCCTGAGCAGTATCAGGAGTAGTGTGGCCAGCAGGAGCAGGACAGGGATTGTCCCCCTGTACTCAGCACTAGTGAGACCACACTTAGAGTTCTGTGTCCAGTTCTGGGTCCCCCAGTTTAGGAAGGATGTTGAGATGCTGGAGCATGTCCAGAGGACAACAAGGCTGGTGAAGGGTTTGGAACACAAGCCCTTTGAGGAGTGGCTGAGAGAGCTGGGGGTGTTCAACCAGGAGAAGAGGAAACTCAGGGGTGAGCTTATCACTCTCTTCAACTTCCTGACAAGAGGCTGTAGCTGGGTGAGGTCAGTCTCTTCTCCCAGCAACCAGCAACAGGAGAAGAGGACACAGCCTTACACTGTGCCAGAGGAAGTTTAGGCTGGACATTAGGAAGAAGTTCTTCACAGAAGGAGTGACTGGACATCGGAATGGACTCCCCAGGGAGGTGGTGGAGTCACCATCCCTGGAGGTGTTTAGGGAAAGAATGGATGCAGCATTTAGTGCCATGGTCTGGTTGATACGGTGGTGTTAGGTCATAGATTGGACTCGAGGATCTCAAAAGTCTTTTTCAACTTAGTTAATTCTGTGATTCTGTGATCTTAATGTATTGCTGACAGGCCATACTAAGACTTCCTTCTTGGAGTAAGTCCCCTCCCAAAAGCAGCAAAAACCCCACTAGTTCTGATTCTGAGAGAGCAGAATTATTCAGACTGGTACTTCGCATTTATCTGGGAGTGCCAGTGCCTCATGCATTATGTCACATTCTTAGGTATTTTCTTACTTACACTTAGATCACAAATAGGTAACTGGGCCTACACAAAATCCTACATGGCTAGCAGTAGTAACTGGACCCTATTTCTGTAGAATTTCTGGAAGGAAGTATGACTGACCTTCACTGAATAAGAATTAGCCAACAGAAATGCAAAGCTTATTTATTAATTTTAAGTTAAAGGAAACAGAGTGATTCTGTGATGCAAACAGAAAGAATGGACTTTAAAAAATCATTGCTACATCTCAGGCAGTACAAGTGCCATACAAACTCACACTATGTCTGCTATATTGTAAGCCAGCTGTGCTCTTTTACCACCTCACAGCTGATAAAAGCCCATTCTCTGAGAAGATGCTGTTGTCAGTATTGATGGTTGCAAAATACTCCAGAGCAATTTTCTTTTCAAAGCATGATATCAAGTTACTTTCACTTCTGTGCATGAAATATTCAAAATTTTATAAAAATACTGTGATGATCCGGTAGCCTGTTTCACTTTTTCTTTTTTCCCCACTGAGGCTTTTACAGTTTTTTTTCTTTGTTCTGAAAAAAGTTCGAAGTTTTTGCTTTCTAGGAACACAAAAATTAGGGCTCCAATAAGTTCACAGTAAGACAAAAATTCCTTCTGCATTTTAAAAGAATCTTAATTCAAATGTAAGGATGCAAAATACTTTTAGAAGAGAACATGACTCAGAAGTTTCCACCTCACTTTTTGAGATTGGGCTTTCACATCCATGTGGAGCTCCTAAAATGCTACCCATACCCAAAATGAAAATACATTCTACTTACTTACCCAGTTGTCATGAGAAAAGCCACACGCATTTGTGTTTGGACAGGCAGGACAGCCACAGGAGCCCACAGGTTTTCATGTGTGACCACGAGTGTGTCCACAAGACAGGGAATGAAAAGGAGTCTGACTTGTAAGGGCCTACTCATACATGTTCAAAAAGCTTTAAAGGCTAAGGTACTGCTACTTGAAAGAATGCAACTGCAGGGACACATTTTGTGGGAAGGACATGAGCAATTTATTGAAGAAATAGCAACAGGGGTTTTTTTATCTCTTCTAAAGCCTTTAGAAAGTTCTGCAAAAGAGTTTTTGTTCATAATATCTTTGCTCAGAATGTTTATGAAAGTAATAAATTGTCAGAACTCTTTGACTATTGACCAAAATTAGCCTGCCACTTTGTTCAGATTCAGTCAACCTCCATCAGTCCTACTGCACACTGGGACCACGCCAAATGAATAAAGTGGGCAAACGGGGCATGGTGCATCAGCCAGGACATGGGGTGGCAGTTTGAGCAGGCAGCATGAGCAGGACAGGCATTGAGGCACTGCCAGCTCAAGCACTTAGCTCAGCTGGGGGGCAGTATCCTCACCAAGAGAGCCCAGCTATGGTGTCCACTTGGAAAAAAGCTACTTCCTCTGTGTGCACCACAAAGGATGTGGTGACCCAGACAGAGCACCCACAAAAGCTTGCAGTGGTCCAGATCTCAGGCTGCAGGGAGTGCGAGAGCCTGGTGCTGCTGTCGGAGAGCAGCAGGGAGAACAGCTGTGTGAGGTGTGAAGATCTGCTCAGCCTAGTGGCAGAGCTGACACATGAAGAAAAAAGACTAAGAAGTATGAGGGACTCGGACGAAGAGATTGGCACTCTGCCGTGCCTCAAACAGACCTGACATCCAATTTGCAAGAAGCAATGGACCCCCTACCCTCTCACCACCAGCCAGAAGGAAGTGACCGTCAGAAAATGGGTTTCTGCTTGGGGTGGCAGGTGAAACCCCTCCTGACCTCTCTCACCTCCTCAAGTGCCCATATGCAATAGATATGAGGCCCTGGAATCTGAGAGCCAGAGAAATGAGGACCGGAGAAATGAGCATGTGGGTGAAGGTCCCTCTGGGTTGGTGAGGCTGCCTGTGGCAGAGCAGCTTACCCCCCACATCACAACCTCCTCAGCCAAGGAAAAGAAGAGTAGTAGTTATTGGTGACTCCCTTTTGAGAGGAATGGAGGACCTGGTATGCCAGCTGGATCCAATCCATAGGGAGG
>VZRS01008013.1:0-201895 GCA_013398055.1 Ifrita kowaldi
GCCCGGCCCGGCCCGGCCCGGCAATGCCAGCGCGGGGCTGGGCTCTGCCGGGAGCCACCGTGCCGGCCAGAACAGCTCCTGCGGCGTCCAGGGAGCCTGCACCCACCTGTCCGCACCTTGGCACCTCCTATTTACCTTCCTCGTCAACCTACATCCCATTCCTTGCACCCTGAATCCCCTGCGCCCTTCATCCACCTGCCCTGCAGCTGGCGTCCCATTCGCTGCACCTGTGACCTTGCCCCTGCACCCTACATCCTAGCACTCTGCATCCCCTTCCCTGCACCCTACATCCCCTTCCCTGCAGCCTACAGCCCCTTCTTCACACCCTTCATCCCCTTCCGTGCACCCTACATGCCCTTCCCTGCACCCTACATTCCATTCCTTGCACCCTGTATCCCTGCCCTCCATTCCGCATCCCATTCCCGGCATCTACGGCCTTTTCCTTCCCTTCAACCTGCATCCCATTCCTTGCACCCAACACCCATTCCCGGTACCCTACATCCCACTCCCTGCACCTGTGGCCTTTTCCCTGTACCCTACATCCCATTCCTTGCACCCTGCGTCCTCTCTCCTGCACCCCGCACCCATTCCCTGTACCCTACATCCCATTCCTTGCACCCTGCATTCTCTCTCCTGCACCCCACATCCCATTCCCTCCGCCCTACATCCATTCCTTGCACTCTGCATCCCATTCCTCGCACCCTACACCCTCTTGTCCGTACCCTACACCCCATTATCCCACACCCCGTGCTCATGTTTGGCTCCCCAGCCACTTCTCCACCCTCAACCTACCCGTGAGACTTGGGGATTTGAGGGTGACAAAGACCAGCGCGGTGCGTGCGGGCCCCGACTCCGTGAGCTTCCCAGCCTGCTCGCACGCAGCCGCTTCCCGCCCCGCTCCTCGGTTAAACACACGAGCAAAAGGCGCACCGCGGGTGCGGTGACCCGGGTACCGGAGCCGCGGAAGCCCCGAAGCGGCGGCGCGGGTTGGGGGAACAAAAATACCCGCGCCAGCACAGCGCTCAGAGCGCGACCGCGGCAGGACTCGAACCTGCAATCTTCTGATCCGAAGTCAGACGCCTTATCCATTAGGCCACGCGGCCACCTCCGCTGCCGTTTTTCCGCATGCCTTACTGAGGGAATCCCGGAGGGCCGTACCATGCGCAGGAGGGGGGCGGGACGGGACGGGACGTCACCGCGGCCGGAAGCT
The DNA here is from genome assembly GCA_013398055.1 of Ifrita kowaldi. Lineage (NCBI taxonomy): Eukaryota > Metazoa > Chordata > Aves > Passeriformes > Cinclosomatidae > Ifrita > Ifrita kowaldi. The sequence continues at coordinate 1,211 of VZRS01008013.1, forward strand.
CCCCCGCGCGCCCGGATTTGGATGTGCCCGGGGGTCCAGGCCCCTGCAGCCCGTGCCGGGACCAGGTGGGAGCCGGGGGGAGTTGGGGAGGGAGAACACCTACATGGGGGAGAACGTCGGTATGGGGCAAAACATCTGCATGGGGGCACGGCTGTATGGGGGAAAACATCGGTATGGGGGAAAACATCTGTTTGGGGGCACGGCGGTATGGGGGAAGACGTCTGTGTGGGAACACAGCTCGGTGGGGGGCACGGCCGTACAGAGGGGTGCGTGGCTGTACCGGACGGTGCGTGTGTGGCGGGGCTGGTGGTCAGTGCTGAGCTCACCCCTGGCCTTTTCTCCCCCCGCAGCTCCAGCTGCCCGTGCCGGGGCACATCCCGGAGCAGGGATGGCGATGAGACGCGTGCCCTGGGTGCGCTCGCTGAGGGGCTGCAGCCCCCAGTCCCGGCGATGCCCCTCCAGCTCCTCGGCCAGCCGCCCTCTGCCGCAGGAGCCGAGCCAGGAGCCGGCCGCGGGCCAGCGGCGCATGAACCCCCTCAACATCCAGATGCTGTCCAGGACCCTCCACGAGCAGATCTTCCGGGGGGCCCAGCTGCGCTACTCGGCGGAGGAGGTCCGGCGGAGCGTGGAGCACCTGCAGCGCCACGACCTGTGGGGCAAGGAGACCTCCACGCTGCCCGACGTGGACCTGCAGCTGCCCCGCATGTACGGGGACAACATCGACGAGCACTTTCGCCTCCTGGCGCAGAAGCAGAGCTTGCCCTACCTGGAGGCGGCCAACGAGCTGCTGCGCTGCGAGCTGCCCCCGCTGCCCGAGCAGTGGGCGTGGAAGCTGGGCTGGACCCGCTACGGCCCCGACGGGCGAGCGGAGCCTGTCGACTTCCCCGAGGAGCGGGCGCTGGTGTTCGATGTGGAGGTGTGCGTGGCTGATGGCCAGTGCCCGACGCTGGCCGTGGCAGTCTCGCCGCACGCCTGGTGAGATGCCGTGCCAGCAGTGATGCTGGGCTCACAGCAGGGGTTGGGGGGGACACAGTTTTGAGAAGGATGGGGATGCTCCTCAGCGGAGCCTCTTCCTGCAATCCACCGCTGGCTTGCAGGGAAGACACAACAAAGCCCCAAAGCGTGGCTTTGGGATGTGGGATGTGTGTCCTGCTTGGCGAGCGCAGCGCTCCCCAGGGTGTGTCACCTCCCTCCCACAGGTGGGGTCCTGCTCAGCACCCCATGGCACTGCAGGTGCTTTGTTTGTGACGGCTGCGGGTGCCACATGTCCCCCGCAGGTACTCGTGGTGCAGCAGGCGACTGCTGGAGCAGCGTTACTCCTGGTCCAGCCACCTCACCCTGGCTGACCTCATTCCCCTGGAGAGCCCAGCAGGTGCCAGCTGTGCCAGCAAACAGGACTGGACGGAGAGAGTGGTGGTGGGACACAACGTGGCCTTTGACCGGGCGTTCATCAAGGAGCAGTACCTTATCCAGGTAATCCACTGAGCCTTTGCTTTGTACTGGCAGCTGCAGTTCCTTACCCAGATAATCATTTGCATTGGCTCTTGAGGGTTATTTTGATAGATGCTGTTCTGCACAGGTACCCCAGGTTTGTGCTCACCTTGTCCTGCAGAGCAGGTTGAGGTTGGATCCCTTTAAAGGAAAATGTTCTTGCACCCTATAAGGCTGCTGGAGGCTGCAGGGTGACAGCTGGGGAGGTGGCAGGAGCCTTTGAGCAGCTGACAGCCTGCACTGGGCATGCTTTTGGCTCTGAGAAGGGGAGTGTGGGAGGCAAAGTTTCCCTTAGCAAAAGCAGCTTGAGCAGAGGACTTGCAGCTCCTTCAGCATATCCCAAACCCTCTCTTTTCTCCCACTGTGTTGTGTCCCAGGGCTCCAAGATGCGTTTCCTGGACACCATGAGCATGCACATGGCCATCTCGGGGCTGACAGGCTTCCAGCGCAGCCTCTGGATGGCTGCCAAGCACGGCAAGAGGAAGGGGCTGCAGCAGGTCAAGGAGCACATGAAGAAAACACGCAGCAAGACAGAGGGGCCAGCGGTGAGTGAGGGAGCTGAGCTGCTGGCAGTGGTGTGGGTGGCAGGGGACCGTGTGCTCCTGTGATGGGGCTGTTTGCTCCTGCACTGGCAGAGTGGGAGCTGTTGGAGCAGCTCCGCTGAGTGAAGCTCTCCAAGCACATTGCAGATAAGGTGGCCTTGGTTTAAAGTGAAGCAGCAGCATCCTCTACTCCTCCTGATCTTGGCTGCAGCTGGTCCTCCTCCCACAATGCCTGACCCCCCTGTTGTCCACAGATCACCTCGTGGGACTGGGTGCACGTCAGCAGCATCAACAACCTGGCTGATGTGCACGCACTCTACGTTGGGGGGGAGCCGCTGGAGAAGGAGGCGCGGGAGACCTTTGTGAAGGGCACCATGGCTGACATCAGGAGTCAATTCCAGGTGCAGGAGGCCATCCCACCATCCTGACAGGCTGCAGGAGCTGGAGAGGGGAGCAGGGTGGTAGTAGCTGCTGGGGTAGTTTCTGTTTTGCTGCCCTTTCTTGCAGCTTGGTGTGTGCATGGGGCTGTGACCTGCTCTGTGCTCCCACAGCTCCCATGCCTCGCCCTGTGCTGGCAGAGGGGTGGCTGCTTTGCCTTCTCTCACCTGCTGCTGTCCCCAGGACCTGATGTCATACTGTGCCCGTGATGTCCAGGCCACCCATGAGGTGTTTCAAGAGCAGCTGCCACTGTTCATGGAGAGGTGAGAGCTGCCAAGTTCTGGCTGGCGTTGGTCAAGGGGCTGTGGGCTTGGTGGGCACTGGGGAGGGCCACAGTCCCTCTGGGCATGAGATGTGGCTCCTCTTGTCCTTAGGGTGTCCTGAACCTCTTTTCAGGAGGGACTTCACACCCCTCCTGTGTAGGTGAGCAGGAATAAACAGCAGCACAGTGGCTGGGGAAGTTGAGCAGGCATCCTGAGGCAGTCTGGAGCGATACAGTTTTGGGATTGTTGCACAGGGCAGGCAGAAGATACAGAGATTATTACAGTTTAGGGGAAGAGCATCGAGGGTTGTGTGAGGCTGGGAAACTCTAGATGAAGACACATTCATATCTATTGTAGTCTGGTGCTTCCAGGGCAAATCCCCTCTGGCAGATATCTAATTCCTTGCTGCTTTGGGGCCCAGGTGCCCCCACCCTGTGACGTTTGCAGGAATGCTGGAGATGGGAGTGTCCTACCTGCCGGTCAATGGGAATTGGAAGAGGTACCTAAACGATGCTCAGGGTATTTATGAGGATCTGCAGAAGGAGATGAAGAAGTCCCTGATGAACCTGGCCAACGATGCCTGCCAGCTGCTGCACGAGCACAGGTACCGTGGGCTGGGGCTGCAGGTCCTGCTGGAAGGAGCTCAGGCACCAGGTGGTCCATGGGGGGCTGTGGGTGGGCGTGAGGGACAGGAGCAAAGCTTCGGTGTGACAATGGTGTGTCATCAGGTACAAGGATGACCCTTGGCTCTGGGATCTCGAGTGGGACACACAGGAGTTTAAGCAAAAGAAGAATCCAGGGAAGAAGAAAGGTCAGAATGGGAACAGCCAGGTCTCCCCAGCAGCAACAGATGGAGAAGAGTCAGTGCAGGAGTGGCAGGAGGGTGAGCACAGCTGATCCCTGGGGATGAGGGATGCTCCAGGGCTGCCTCCCCAGAGGTGCCCAGACAAAGGGGAAAGGTTTGTTGGTGCTGCAGGGTGAATCATTGCTGGCCTGTGTCCCATGCTGCTGCATGTGGTGGGGGACTGGTTTGATACCCCTGTCCCCAGAAGGGTGGCACAGAGGACCCTTTGCCAGCCAGTCCTCCTTGCCCCACCAGACCCTGGTCCCCCCAGTGAGGATGAGGAGCTGAAAGTCCCTGCGAGCCAGCTCTGTCTGGAGCGCCTGAAGGAGACGGTCGCGCTGCAACCCAAGAGACTCCAGCACCTGCCGGGCCACCCGGGGTGAGTTGGGGACCCTGGGTGTCCCCAGGGCTTGCCCTGCACATTCTGACCCATCCCTGCTGCTCCCCAGCTGGTACCGCAAGCTGTGCCCACGCCTGGAGGAGGAGGAGTGGGTGCCTGGCCCCAGCCTCATCAGCCTGCAGATGAGGGTGACCCCGAAGCTGATGCGCCTGGCCTGGGACGGCTTCCCCCTCCATTACTCAGAAAAACATGGCTGGGGATACCTGGTGCCAGGACGGCAGGACAATTTGCCAGCAGCCCCTTTAGAGACCGATGGCCCCTCCTGCCCACACAGGTGAGAGGGATGTAATGGAGTGCTGGGCTGGGAGCTGCCCCATGGGGATATGTGTGGGAGCTCCCTGGAGCCCTGGCACTGTGCCCAGGAGCTGCCCCAGAGCCTTGGTCCCCGTTGTGGGTGCATCAGCCCTGCCCTCTCCTCTGCCAGGGTGATCGAGAACCTGTACAGGCAGCACTGCCTGGAGAAGGGCAAGGAGCAGCCCCCGGGGCTGGAGTCTGCTGTGGAGGATGAGCTGCTGGTGATGGACAACAGCACGATGTGGCAGAAGGTGAAGGAAGGGATGGAGGGTTCCCCGGTGGGAGGGAGGTGTGGGGCTGTGCTTCTTCCTGAGTGCACGCAGTAACCAGCCCTGTGTGCAGCTCTAGGGGCTGTGAGTAAGAAATTCCCTTTAACGAAGGTTACTGGAGGATTGGTGTTTGATCTGGTTTCCCCCATGGTCCCTCTCTGCTGCAGATGGAGGAGCTGAGCCAGATTGAGGTGGATCCAGAGGAGAAAATGAGCAAAGCAGACCAGAGCCTGGTGCTGGTAAGGAGGGGTTTCCTGTGGAATGGGGTGGTGGATTGGTCTCTCTTTCCTTGATTTCCCCCTCCTGCCATGCCTGGAAATGTTCCTGGCATTGCCTCACTTTGCTGGTCACAGGAGGAGATGGAAGAGCTGAGCAGGCAGGCAGAGATGAGGAGCCAGCCCTCGTTCCACCATGGCAATGGTCCCTACAACGATGTCAACATCCCTGGGTGCTGGTTCTTCAAGCTGCCTCACAAGGCAAGTTGGGGCTCCTGGGGCTTTTCTGTCCACACAGTGCTGCTGGGACCCATGTGATCTCATCCCGTGGGATTGGGTGGTGGAAGTCCATCTCTGTAGCTGGGACAGGAGAATGCACAGAGCTTTGCTGATGTGGAGTGGTGGCTTGCTGAGCCCTGACACCTCTTTTGCTGCTAAAGGATGGGAACGATAACAATGTGGGAAGCCCTTTTGCCAAGGATTTCCTGCCCCAGATGGAGGATGGCACCCTGCAGGCTGCTGTGGGCCGCACCCACGGGACAAGAGCCCTTGAGATTAACAAAATGATCTCGTTTTGGAGGAATGCTCACAAGCGGATCAGGTGAGCAGCTGCTTTCATGGTGACACCTGTGCAGGTGGAGGCTGTGTTGAGACAGGGGAGTTTGTGTGGATGCACAGGGGAGCTCAGCATCTCACCTGCCATGTGTCCCCCCAGTTCCCAGATGGTGGTGTGGCTGAAGAAAGGGGAGCTGCCTCGTGTGGTGACCAGGTACGGGGAGGAACGACCCAGATCTGGACTGTTGTTCCCTTTACCCCACGCCAGGAGGGCTCTTGCAGGATGATGTTCATCCTTGCCTCTGTCCCAGGCATCCTGACTATAACGAGGAGGACAATTATGGAGCCATCCTGCCACAGGTGGTGACCGCAGGCACTGTCACCCGCCGGGCGGTGGAGCCCACCTGGCTGACTGCCAGCAATGCCCGGGTATGGCCACGCTTGGATCCTTGCCAGGGGTGTTTTGGGGCTCTCTCTGTCTTTTGGACTGATGGGAACTGCTTGGGTTGGAATAGGAGTTGGATATGGATGCTGGGATTTGGGGTGGCAGGGCCAGTTCTGGGATGTTCTTGTTGATGTGCTTTGATGTGGGAGAGGGGAAGGAGTCAGCAGAGGCTCTGGAGCTTCAGCATATGGTGAAAGGGAAAGAAAGTACCAGTTTCTGTCCTTTTCTCAAGCTCCCCTTCTTCTGTTCTGGAGTAAGCAAGTGGGTGATGCTCCACCATGGGATAAACCCGATTTTGACATTGAGAACAAAACTTAAGGGCTTGAGGAGTGCTGTGCCAGCACGCTGTGGCTGTGGGAGGAAGGCTGTGCCATGGAGGAGGAGAGGGATGTGCTGAGCTGGTCATCGTGTCCTGCAGGCCGACCGGGTGGGCAGTGAGCTGAAAGCCATGGTCCAGGTGCCACCCGGCTACTCCCTGGTGGGAGCAGACGTGGATTCCCAGGAGCTCTGGATCGCCGCCGTGCTCGGCGAGGCGCAGTTCGCTGGCATGCACGGTGAGCCGGGGCTGCGCCGCGGGGCAGCGGCTGTGCCGGGCACGGCGGTGATCCCCCCGATCCCGATCCCGAGTGGTGTCCAACCTCTGCTCCGCTCCCGCAGGCTGCACGGCCTTCGGCTGGATGACTCTGCAGGGCAAGAAGAGCAACGCCACGGACCTGCACAGCAAGACGGCCGCCACCGTGGGCATCAGCCGGGAGCACGCCAAGGTCTTCAACTACGGGCGCATCTACGGGGCGGGGCAGCCCTTTGCCGAGCGGCTGCTGATGCAGTTCAACCACCGGCTCACGCAGCAGCAGGCGCGCGAGAAGGCCCAGCACATGTACGCCGTCACCAAGGGCATCCGCAGGTGGGTGCTGCCCGGGGACAGCGGGGACACGGCTGGTGGCAGTGTCCTGCGGGAGATGGGTTACTCGCTCTCCCCTCCAGGTTTCATCTCTCTGAGGAGGGGGAGTGGCTGGTGACGAAGCTGGACCTGGCTGTGGACAGGGCGGAGGATGGATCGGTGTCGGCCCAGGATGTCCAGCGGCTCCAGAGAGAAGCCGTGAAGAGGTGAGATGGTCTGACCCTGCATGGCTCTGTGGCATCAGGATGTGAGGTGGAGAGGGCTGCAGCGCGATGGGTGGTGGGCAGAGAAGGCAGATGGGGCTGGATAGTCTTGGTCCACACTTCCTGCTCTCCACCCAGGGCCAAGGAGGTTTGATCTGGGGGCTCTCAGCCTCACCCACTCTCCCAATGAACAATTAGCGGGGTCTCATCCTGCTGCCCCAAACCAGGAGGGAGTGTTTGAGGGTCTCAAATGGGGACCTGCAGCCCCCTCCCACACTGAGCAAACCTCCCCTCTGCCCCACAGGTCCCGGAAGGGGAAGTGGAATGTGGTGGAGCACCGAGTGTGGGTTGGAGGCACCGAGTCCGAGATGTTCAACAAGCTGGAAAGCATTGCCTTATCCCCCTCCCCACAGACCCCAGTGCTGGGCTGTCACATCAGCAGGGCCCTGGAGCCTGCCATGGTCAAGGGGGAGGTAAGGATGTAGCTCTGGGCTGCTGAGATTTTGGCTTTGCTCATCTTCTCCAAAACAGGTAACTGATGTTCAGCCCCTCTTAGATTGCTGGAGACCCGCCAGGCTCTTGTAGCGATTCAGGAAACCCATTGTGCCTTTATCTCCATGCCATCAAGAAAACCCAAGCACCCTGAGTTTAACAGATTTCTCCCAGGAGCTGTCCTGTAAGGGTACCATGTCCTTGACTGCAGCTCTCTCTTACTGTCCATCTGTGTTTCCTTTCACCAGTTTGTGACCAGCAGAGTGAACTGGGTGGTGCAGAGCTCGGCTGTTGACTACCTGCACCTAATGCTGGTTGCCATGAAGTGGCTCTTCGAGGAGTTTGCCATCAACGGGCGCTTCTGCATCAGCATCCACGACGAGGTGCGGTACCTGGTGCAGCACCAGGATCGCTACCGGGCAGCCCTGGCCCTGCAGATCACCAACCTCCTCACAAGGTGAGATGTGATGGCTCTGGTGTCTCCTGGGGAGGGGCAGCAGTGACTCTGGAGCAGGAAAGGCAAGCCCCAGGGGCTGGAGTTGGCTTTGCCTACAGCAAGCTTTGGGTACAGAGTTTTCTTCTGCTCAGGGCAAGTTAGCAGCACTGGAGGCTGCAGTTCCTTCATGTGTGACTCAGGTGGCTATAAATGGACCTCAGCTTTGATTTCCAGGGATAATGTGCTGGCAAGAGGGGCATATCATCAGCTTCTGGCTCCTGCAGTGATGGGGCCATTCACTGGCTCTGCTGGGATGCAAGTGAATCGCCTCCTGCTCCTTTTAGGTCTGCAGCTGTCACATGGCAGCAGCCTTTGGGCTTGGTTGAGGAGCTGGGAGCCTGAAACTGTCCCGTCCCTCGTCCCCTGCTGCCTTCAGGGGCCAGCAAGGGGCACGGCTCATCTCTGCCGTGAGCACCAGCGCTGTCACCCCTCCCACAGCGTGCTTGGGGTGTTCCTGCTGCTTCCCTGCCCCACGCAAAACTAAGCTCAGCCTAGAAAGCTCCTGACCTCAAAGGGCTCCTGTTGATCCAGCTGTGGCACAGCCAGCTTTGCCAAATCGCCCTCCCAGCACCGTGGGGTATTTGGTTACACGGGAGCTGGCCGAGGTGAGCTGTTTCTGCCGTGTGGAGGCAGGACTGCCGCCAACAGCCTTTCTGCAGCCGCAGCGGGGACAGGCACCCTGACGTTCCTGCCTTTGTGCTGGCTCCTGCGAGCACAGGGCTTCCTGCTGGGAAAATCCCGCATCTGCTCTGCCTGCCAGGGAGGATTAGCCAGCAGTGAGGGGCTGGATTCTTCCCTTCTCCCCAGGAGGCTCCATTACTTCCAAGGAGGCACCGTCACTGTTCCTCCCATGCCCACTTTAGCAATACTTGACCCTCCTGCTACCCAGGACTTAGAAAACACCTTGTCCCCCACCTGCTGAGTGATGTGGGTGCAGAGTACCCTGTGAGGGGTGGCTGGCCATTGTTTGGTGAAACTGGCTGGTCAGAACTGGGTGTGACAAGGCCAAGGGTGATGTCCAGCACCGTCCCACCTGCTTTCTTGTTCTCCAGGTGCATGTTTGCCTACAAACTGGGCCTGCAGGATCTGCCACAGTCAGTGGCTTTCTTCAGTGCAGTGGACATTGACCAGTGCTTAAGGAAAGAGGTGACCATGAACTGTGTGACGCCGTCAAATCCCACGGGGATGGAGAAGTATGGCATCCCTCAAGGTGAGCGGTGTCTGTGCAAGCTGCCCCCTGTAACTGTCTCTGCGCGAGCCTTCCCAGCTTAAGCAGAGCACTTGGCCTAAGTAGTCATTCCCTGAGGGCTCCTCTGTTCAGCTGAGGCACCTCATGAGCCCCTTGGTTTCTGACCCATCATCTGACCTGCAGGGCAACCACCGTGCTGGAGCCTGCCCCTCTTTCCTCAGGCCTTGAGCAGTTTGTGCTGCTGCTTCCAAATATTTGTGACAGTGATGAGCCAGGCCTGGCTCTGTTCTCCCACTCTTTGTGCCCCTCAGAGGAGCCCTCCTGTGCACTTTTAACACAACCCAAGTTTAATTTCTCCTTCTCTGAAAGGAGGCACCTTAACAGCCTTGGCTATTTTACCCTGCAGACACAAATCTTTCCATCCTTCATTGCTTTCCCTCCTTCCCCACTCTCCCTTAGCCCAGCACAGCTCTTTCCAGAGAACTGCTTTGGAGTCGCTGGGTGCTTTCTCAGCAGTCCCAAGGCCTCAAGTCATCCCTGTCTGCACTCAATGTAACCCTCTAACTGCTGCAAGCAAACATTTAACTCGTGGCTGGGAAAGCAGCTCCTCCTCACTGTGCAGCAGCTCTTTCCCAGATAAGGGAAGAACCTGCCCTCAGGTTTGTTCTCTCAGTCACTGCACTGTCAGATGCTCTGCCCTTAAGTACCCTTTATTAGGAGTCTTACAGGCAAAGGGTGCTTTCAGAAACAGGATTTGTGCTCTGTAGGCAAAAAGGGCACTTTTCACCAAGAACAAGGCAAATTAAACAAGTGCATCACAATCAGGGTCAGCAAAAACGTAACAGCAAAAACGTGCAAAACCAGTCTGGGCAGAGGAAGCTGTGGCCTCTCGCTGCTCAGGAGCTGCACACAGCAGCTTCAGCTCCAAGGCAGAACAGCTCATGTTCCCAGCTTCCTATGGGTGCTGGTTCCTTCATTGTCACCACCACCCAAAACAGAAGTTTGAACAAATTTAGGGCTTTCTGTGCTACGTGCTCTGAACTAAAGCAAATCCCAAGCATCGCTCTCTTATGTTGCACAGGCTGAGTGTACTGCAGGGAACTGACTGTCCCCTTGTCTTCCAGGGGAAGCACTGGATATATATCAGATAATTGAAATAACCAAAGGTTCGCTGGAGAAGCAGTGACAACACCAGAGTGCCAGGACAATTGTCCAGACCGCGTGCCAGAGCCTCACTGTCCTTTCAGAAGCAGATCTTTTGGCAGGGACTGATCCCAGTCGCTCCCTTTCCTTTTTGCTGTAAGAAGGGATGTTCCTGGGGAAGATTTTCGTAGCAGCACATTTGAATAGCAGAGGCACTTCTGATGGCAGCAGCCAGCTGTGAAACCTGAGACAGGGGCCAGAGTCGCTCCCGTGGACACAAAGGAAGAAGTCATAAGTATTTGGCAAGAGAAGCAATAAACCATCATCTCCATTATCTGCAGCCTCCGAGACCAAGGCGAGTCCACCATGGAACAGGCACTGTGAGAGGAGGCAGCAGCAGCAACCCCGTTTATTTTTTTCTCTGTCTCTTCTTTTTGGGTTCCTGGTTCTCATCTGTCTGCTCCGCTGTGCTGCTCTGGAGAGGGGAGAGAGAGAGCAGCAGTAGAGTGTGATTGTTTTTGTGTGAGTAGTCTAAGGAGTGTTCACCTAGAGCAAGAAGCCAGGTGTACAGAACAGGATTTAGCTTTTTTTTCCTCCCTAACATAATGACCTGAATAGGGGACTCCTGTCAGCCACTGAGACCTTCCCCATGGACTACCCCCTCCCCAATTCATGCTTAGACCACAGGCTTCCAGTGGCACAGAACAGGGACTCTGTCCTGGGTTTTGGCTTGTTGAAACACTCAGGAAAATATGGACAGAAACACCAATAAAAACCTGGACAATCAGCAGAGTAAACTGTTTATTTTTCTTAGCCAGCACAGGTGGCACTGCCTTCACCAGCACTACCTAGTAGAGATGGCTCTGAGGAGAATGATGCCATGCAGAATTTGCCCTGCCAGGTCTTTATCTACAAAAACCTGCATACGAAACCACTTTGCATCGTGCTGCAAAGGTCTGATCCTGGCCAGGCAGTAGATCCTCACATGTAATGCTGATAGACAGCTCTGCTTTCTGAGGCAAAGAACAAGGCCTTAGGAACAGTTTCACTTCCCCAAGACTAGAGACAGAGCTGGTGCATGAAAATAAAGGCCACTGAAGGCAGAGGGCTGGGGTGTAGGGGGTGTTCTGAGATAAACTGTTCACTCCTTCCTATCAGCTTAGTATTAAAGTGAGAGCTAACCCAGGGAACACAAGCTGTCCTAACTTCGCACACTCTTACACAACTCACAAATACAGCTGGCTTCTAAAGAGGAGGAAACCAATCAGTAAAAGCAGCTAAATGAATTCTGACCTGGTCGTTGTGTGGCTCGTTCTCAGCATCCTCCGAGTTCCGCTCCTGCAGGGCGCTGTCCAGCACGGACGCGTTGATGCGGAAATCCCGGGAGGTGCTTAACTTCATGTACTGCATCAGGTTCACCTGCAGCAACCAAGGGGAAACCAGGCAGGGAAAACATGAAGCCATGAGCATCTTAGTTTAGTGTTCTACCCTGCCTAGTCCTTTGCACAGCCCTGGGACAGAGTCTCTCACAGTAGTAACGCAGGATTGAAGCATGAAGTGGGTGGAAAAGCACATGCCCCTATGCAGTCCATTTTCCTAAAAGCCAAGTGATTGCCAGTTACTCTCACTCTCATGTAGGACTTCGTGGTACATTTCATGACACAGACCAGGAGAGAGTGAGGAAAGCTGGCAGGGGGTGTGCATGTTCCTGCTCCACCGGAAACCACAGGTCACAGGCAGGACTGATGTGGACATGGGCTGGCATCAGTGTGGCAACAACTCAGCAGTGTTGGGCCAGGAGCATGGGCAAGGGCTGGAAGGTTCTTACACCTTCCTAATTTGAGTATTAATGGAGACTTTAACAACAGCTGTCCACCATGCCATTGATCCCACTGTTCCACCAGGTTCAGGTCACAGAAGATCTCTGCTTTACATTACCTTTGACTTCTTGGAGAGGTGGATAAGGAACTTCTCATATTGCTCAATTGCAAAAATCAGGTTTGGGATTGGCTTGGTCTCCCGAAGCACCTTGGCCTGAAATGCAGAGAGGAGTGAGATGGGTCAAATTTGGAAGGGAACAACGGCACTGCAGCATGACATGAAGACCACAACATTCCCAGTTTAGAGAAGAGTCTTCAGTAGCTTTGCTCTGTACCAGTGCTGCCCCAGCAAGCCTTGCCAGCTTTGTCACCAGTTTTAAATTGACTCCCAGGTTGGTTCTTCAGTGAGGCTCAGCTGTGCATTGTTTTGTGCTCTGCCTGCAGCCCTGATATCCCTGTCAGCAGCTCCTCTGCTCCAGCTCTCCCGAGGCATCACAAGCACAGGCCATCCAGGCAAGGAGCACCCTGACATTTCACTGCATTGTTGTCCTGCTTATTCACCACCACTGGTGCTCGTTCCCCATGGTGACAGAGGGGCAAAGGACATGCAGCATTTCAGCCTGTTCCCATACACTCAGGGAAGAGCCAGGCAGATCATACTTGTGGCTTTGAAACCCTTAACATCCCAGGAATGTCTGGGACAGCTGACGAGACGGAGGAAATGCTGTCTGGGAGCACAGACAAAGGACATCAAGGACCAGGAACCTGCCAGCCTGTTCACTTGCTCCCAAACAAATAATCCAGTCATTTTCAACTGCCTTACTTGAGTGGAATCCATTCCTTCCTTCATCTTTAAATGGACTGATAAAATTAAGAAACACTTAAAGAGGATGCACTATCGGTTCCAATAAATTAGCCCATATCTATAATTTCATAGCTTACACCAAAAGACAAAAATACCAGACAAGGCAGACTGTCCAGATTGACCTTTGTTTCATGTCCATGAGACTTTAAAGCTGCATTTAGTGAAGATGGCTCTTTTGTTATGGTTTTTTGGTTGCATTTTGTTTGTGCTTTTTTAGACTTTTCTCTGAAGTTATAGTAGATTAAATTTGATTTTCACTTAAAGGCCCAAATGACAAATTGTCTGGTGATCTGTAAGAAGCCACCAGGTACCACAAGCCTCGAGGTATGATCCTGCAAATACAACCCATGTTCTAATGGAGTGAGTCAGTCTTACCATGACTGTGGAGACTGCAGCAGCTTCATCCTCTTTCTTCTTCTTTTTCTTCTCTTCTACAAAGCTTAAGCTCTCACTGTGGATGTTCTGAAGGAGGATGCCAAAAGATGTGTCATTAGAGGGTAAGCAGGGAAGAAATGCCAGCCAAGAAAGGCCAGAGAAGTCCTTGCTCTGGCCAGCTAACAGCATTACCAGCTAGGTAACAGAAAGGTAATGCTACAAGGGTGGAATCTGCGTTGATCTCAAAAAAAAAAAAAGGGAAAGAAAAACTAATTTCATAATTTATACATTTAGAAATGTGCATGTGTGAGAAGTCCCCAGCAGTGATAGCTCTGCACACCACGACACCTTCCCCAGTATGTTGTACAATTCCTGTGGTCCTCACACAAGTACCCAGCTTCTCTCCAGGCAGATAAATCCCAGCTTCAGCACCGCAGTCTTTGGCACCCACATTGCTTCACACTGTGATGACTGCAGTGTTGTTGACCTTTATTTGCCATTGTGGTTAGCAGCAGTATTAATCTCATCCAAAAAAACCCCACATGAACAGAGGGGGGGAAAAACCCAGCTAAAACCCAGCTCCTTCCCTGCTCAAGCAGAAATCAGCATGCTCAGTCCCAATGGTGCTGAAATGTCTTATACTATATTTGACAAAGTAAAGCTTGAACTGTAAGAAACTCAGGTCATGTCAAACAGATGAATAATCCCCAAGGGTGCCCATGTACTGAAGCTGATACACCACTCAGCACCAGATAGACTGGCTGTGATTCTGCCACTTGATTTAGGCCTTACCTGTACGTAAGTAATGAATGAGTAACACTGTGGGGTCAGATGGGAACCTGAGAGCTTTACCTGCAAAGGAGCAGAGAGAGAGAGGCTGGTGTTACTCCTAACTCAGGGCAATGAGCCATTTCCCCAGAAATGTGCTCACACTCACCAGCTTTTCCAGTCTTCCTGGAATCGTATTCGAGGTGCTGCGGCAAGCCTGGATGTACTGCAAGGAAAACATGAGTTCCTTCTAGGTGTGCTGTTCCCATCCTGTATCCAGGCAGAGCTCAAAGCAGCTCATACAATGGCACAGTGGGGAAGGCAGGATTTGCACAGCTATCCTCCCCAGTGGCTTGCTCCATCCCAGATGCCATGCCTGCAATCCAGAGCTGTGAGAGGAGAGCTCTGGGGCAGTCACCACCTCATCTCAAAGGAGCTCCACAAGGCCTGTGTTCCATGGCCCAGCTCCCCCAGGTCCTGCTTCAGGGAAAGGGAATGAGTGGCAAGGGCAGGAGCGGTGAGCACTGTGAGAACACTGTGAGTGCCCTTCATTGTGCACACAGCTGTGTAGAGGAACCCACAGGACACACTGGAAACAGCAACTCCAAGCCATGCAAAGCCAAATTCAGCTGGAGAGAAGCTTTCCTTTTATCTCCACTGGTACAACTATCACTGCTCAGAAGGGTCACAAAATTGAGGGCATGAAAGCCAACAGAACAAGGGCTCAACTCCTGCAAGAGATCAACAGCCCAGTCCTGAGCCTAACTGCTGCCAGGGGTCACTGTGAGCTTGCTGCAGCAGATGGGGAGAAGGTTTTTAGCTCAGAGGCAGCCTGCTGTCAGCAGAGCACACTCACGTGTTTGATGAGGGAGGTGAGAATTGCATATGTCTTGCTGAGGCTTCTCAGCAGTGTGTCCACACAGCTCCCTGCTGGGAGCGCAGTCTGCACCAGCTCATGATAGACTGTCAGCAGAGTTCCCAGCTGCAGAATTACACCTTTCTCCAGAGCCTGAGTTTGGTTTGATGCCTGAGAGGAGTCTTCTAGAAGAAAGAGATGAGTATCTGGTGAATGTGTGTCTAATGAATCCAGTTGTGCAGGTGGGAGGCACAAAAGACCATCTTTATGTCTGATGCATAAAGCCCCAGTGGGGCAAGGGGAAAATAATCACTGGAGGGATTTTGTGAGAACACCCTTATCTCACTTTGTTCATGTAGAACCAGCTCAAGGGAGAGTTTAACCTGCCCTCAGATGATGCTGTCTCAAAATCCTCAAATATCTTTTTGCTCTCTGTCTTCATCTGTTTTCAACAAAGGTGTAACAGTAAGAACTGGACCACTTTCATTACCTGATGTGTCTGACCCCAGACTGGTGAGTTTCTTGATAAGCCAATCCACCTCTTCAAGGACCTTATCCACCTGACCCAGAACCAGCAGCTGAGACAGAAACCAATAACAAAACAGGTTTTTGGAGGAGCTTGGCACAACGGGAACCTGCAAGCTGCTCCGAGCACAGTAGCCCTGGACACTGCAGGTGCCACACACACACTGCTCTGACTCACACAGACAGTGGGGGCTGCAGTCTTGGCATTCACTACGGCGAAATGGCACCGGCCCTCCACTTCTATGTCCTGGGCAGAGGAGAGAAAACAAATTCTGGTGAGTAAAACTTTAACTGCTGTCACATAGCTTGCATCAGAGATGCACTCAAACCTGACAGCACTGTGTGACGAGGAGCTCAGCTGCTCCTGCATCATACCTGATCTATGTCTCCCAGGCAGGCGTGGATGTCTTGTGCAAGTTCCCGCAGGAGACCGACAGGGCTCTTGTAGAGAACGTGGACACTGAAGAGCAGAGACAGCAAACCCTTGCAGCAAGAAATATCCTCTGCAGGGAAGAGAAAATAACACACTGCCAGGTGCAGAGCTTGCCTAGCTACTCAGGAACATCAGACATCCAGTGAGGGAAAGTCTCAGATTCAGTATGGATTTAAGAGTAGGTGAAAATCCTGTCAAAATACCGCAGCTATCAAAGATCCGGCTAAAAGCAGGATTTAAAACATCAGGCATCCCATGTGAGAGTGCAAAGGGAAGCATGGCACACTGAAGCTCTTGGATCGTAGAAAAATGGTGACCAAAAGCACTGAGGAAGTGCAATACAAACCCTGGCAAGAGTACTGTCTTTCCAGAGTATAAATCTGAGCCTGAATAACAAGGGAGAAAAGTCAAGTGAATGGCTTCCTTTCCTTCAGAAATGCTAAAAGATTTAGAGATGGAGTTCCTTCCCTAATACTCGTGCTTATAATCACAATGTTGTAGCAATCTGCCACAGAATGGGACCTGAATCTATCTTGACAAAGAGGTAAAACCAGGACAGACCCCAGCAGAGCATGTAAGGGTCTAATATCAGATCTGACACATCACATCTAAACATGCTCCTCAAAGCTTACTTACCAAGAGCATTTTCTTTGCAAACTTTGACTGTCCAAGTCAGGAACTGAAGAAACTATTTAAGAGGAGAAAAGATATCATGAGTTTGAAACAGAATTCAAAGCACAAAATAGTAACAAAAATTTAAGCCAACGGATCACAGCAAAGGAAGATGAGAAGAGCACCCAGCCATGATCTGTGAAGTTCCACAAGGGACACTTAGCCTACTAACAAGTCAAAAGCTGAGACCCAGGACAGGGTAATGGCTATATATTCCCCTGGACAAAGTAACAGCTCCATTTAATTTAAGGTAAATGATGACTCCAGACTTCTGGCACAGTTAGTGCAGTTCCTAGCTTGTAAAATTGGGGCACTTTAGAAAATGACTCCTTGCGTGGAAGGAATTAGGCACTCAGCCAGTTTGGACTGGACACAAGTCTGCTGGCCTTTTGTGCCTCTATTCCCATGTGGAGGCCATACCACAACTAGGCTATGTTAGGAGTCCCTGCTCAGCAAAACAAATCATTCAAGTGCCCAAAGGCAGGACCAGAATGTGCAGGAGTGGGGTGGCAAGACAACTTCCTCCAAAGTGTCCTTGCAGATGTGTGACAGGAGAACCCTTCACAGTGTAACGAAACTGTCCCTTTGAGCTGGTGGGGTCTGTGGGAGCAGGCAGGACACACATGTCAGAGCCCACAGATGCCAACCCCATCTGATAATCTCCTTCCCACACCTATGGCTATGACACACATCCCAGCCACCACATGGAGGCTGAGGAGTACCTGCTGCGAGGCCGGATCCAGGAGTTTGGACAATGTGGAGAGCACGGTGATGAGTGACTGCGTTTCCTTGGCGTTGAAGTTGTCCTCAGCACTGCTGAGTTGGTTCACCAGGGACCTCTGGTCACGGGAAGGAAAACAGTCCCTGAGTGTGAATACGAGTTGCAGAAGCAAATAACCAGAAGCTGCGGCAGATGAAGGGATCAGCAGCAAGGAGAATGACAGAGAGTACAAAAAGAGGACTCTTCTCAAGAACAAGTGCTGATTTTTGTTAGGAGTGCTTACATACAGGCCTGCACATGGTCAGTGCGACTTTTAGAATACTCAGGTAAGTTTATGCTGCACTGAAGAACCTGGAGTTCTGTCAATACACATGCACTTCCACCCGGCTCTGCAGGGCACCCTGAAGAAGCTTTCCTTAGGGATCAAAACCTTTTCTGAGCTGCTAGTGAATCAGTGTCACAGTATTGCTGTCACATACTCAGCCCTGTGGTCAAGCAACAGAGAGCTAGCAGTGTTTCCTGCCAGGATCCCAAAGGCTTTGGAACACTTGCAGCACACAGTGGTACTCACCTGAAACTGTCGGATCTGGAAGGCAGCTTTCTCTGTGACATTAATATCCGTTTCTTCTGCGTCACCATCAGTAATATCTGGCAGAGACAGAGAGGTGCAGAAAAAAAGCTAAATGCCAAGAGCAGAATACAGGATTTATTTCCAAAAGTGGGAAAGACTGCTCACAGCTAGAGAAGGGATACAGACTGCAGAACCACGGTGAGCAGAAAAATGTGTTAAAGGCAAACTTCAAATAGATAAATGCTATATCAGACCCCAGCTATCCTCTGCTGACAGACTGAGAGCTCTATAAAGGCAGGTAAAATATATCTCTGGAACTTGTCTCTGGTGTGAAAATCTATGCTACTAAGCCCACCTTGTTACAGAGAGACAAGAATCAGACCCATCTCTCCCTAATTATGGATAAAGACTGCTGGGTCCCTACGTGCCCACACATGGGCTGGAACCTGGAGAGTAGAAACCAGAGCAGAATTGTACCATGTGCCTACCCAGGGCCTGCAGAAACTGGGGGATCCTGGCAGAGTACAGCTGCTGCACCGTGTTGAAGATCCTCAGCAAACCTTCCAAGCACAGAAGTGAAATGCTTTTGCCCTTCTTCTTCCCTGACTCTTCAACAACGGTGGGAATTGAAGTGTACCTCCAAAGCAGAACCCTGTGGGATGGGAGATGAGATTTTCTCCAGTAAAGCTGGCTGCACAGGGCAAGAACTAGATTCTACTCTTAGGATTGTATTTTTAATATAACTAAATTGGAAGGTCTTTTGCCTATAGGAAAAGGGTGGGGGAAGAGATCTTTTCTAAGAAGATTTTATTTCAATGTCAGCAAAACAGCTACTGCATTCTTCCTGCACAGCTAAATAATTTAATTCTTTCCAGGTGCCAAGGGACCTTCCAATCCCATTTCAAGTCCATCTTTATACACTCATTTCTTCCACCCAGCTTTCCCTCTTTCTCAGACTACCCTGACCACTGGTGTCAAATCTGCCAGTGACAAAAAGAGCTTTTCTGGTGGCAGTTTGGATCTGTGAAATGTCAGAATTCACTACAGGGCTCTCTATAAATAAAATCAGAAAGGTAAAGGCAGGCAAAGCAAAGTAAAAAGCTGTGAGGAAAGCAAAATTGTTTGGCCCAAAGGAGACTTTTCTATTTGTAGGCAAACATCTTTTTCCTGCTTCCGTAAGCCCACTTCTTCCCTTTTTTGTTCCCTCTCCTTTCTTCTCATTAGTTCTGTTGCCTGCACAGATGATCTTATTCTGTTTCAATGTCCAATCACGCAAAACATGTAGCTCACATGTAGTCCTAATGACTGCAACAAAAATAGCCTCTATTATTTGGGGCGAGACACAAAACCAGCATTATGCATGGCAGGGGTAATTTGCATTTTGTGCTCTCTGCTGACTGGGCTCTGAAAAGACCCCATGCAGATATGACCTAGATTCCAAAAGACATTTACATGGTTCACATTCTTGGATTTCCAAAGGATTAGATGCATGAATGTCTTCAAGCATCTTGCAGAAGTCCTAAACAAATGCTTTCTAAAGCTTGTGTCCCTCATACATCTGTTTTGTTCTGTAGCTCAAAGTGAATTTTAACTTCGCTGCATTCCAGAGGCCTCAAGAATCCAGCCTGCAATCATCTTACCTTCTCTGTGACAATGAGTGATGAACCAGAAGTCAGAAAGAGGCTGAAAATGTTTGATGGCATTTGGTTCTTCCAGACCAAGTTATCAGAGCTGTATCACTCCCTATGGCACAGAAACTGTAGTGCCTCCTCGTGATTTCCCAGGAGCACAGAAAGGCAGTGACCTCAACCCAGCAACGACAACTGTTTGAAACAGTTAGGGACTGCATTCTTCTTTGAAAACCCTGCCTGAGAGTCAAAACCCCCCCCAAACGCATTGGTGATGTCTCCACAGGCCACACTGACTCACTGTGTGATTTTGCAGAGGTTCTGGAACATCTTCTCTGGATTTTGTCCGTCTGGCCCGTCCGTCTGGCCCGTCTCCTCCAGCTGCTGCACCTTCTGCAGAGCGACGCTGACAGCGTAGCGCAGGAACTCCGTGCTGGAGCGCAGCACGGCCAGGCTCTCCTCGTGGCTCTGGGTATTGTCCCTGCAGGACCAGGAGAACTGTCAGAGAACTGGGGATGCACAGAAGCAGCTCAGGGATGGCCTAAGAGATTCAAAACTTAAATGTGCGTTTACAAATAATATCACTGGCTGAACTCAGGGTGGAAAAGACCCTTTGTTAGTGAAACACTCGGAGGATAGCATTGCACCAGCCTTTCCAAGCACAGGGACACATGGTTTGAATTGATGTCTGGCTCTGCTCCACAGAGGACTGGACACACCTTCTCACCTGAACAGAGCTGTGAGCAGAGTAGAGACAAAACTCATGGACAGGAAGCTCCGTGCAGTTTTGTTGCTCAAGGCAGATTTGTTCTTCCCAGCTTTCTCCCTCAGGATTTCAGAGAGCTTGTTGTAACATGTAAACAGGCCTAGGACATCCTCAAACTTATTCTTACTGCAATAAAATAGTAGAAAGCATTAATGGAGAAAATGCAGTCTTGGAGTTTCCCGTTTGAAGCTTCAGCTGCCAAATTGACGCTGCCTAAATGATGAAACAACGACCTGTTACATCTCCCTGCCTCCCTAACGGTGTATACCTCACCCAGTCCTCCTCAACCTGCTCTTCTACAAAATGGCAGATCCCATCTCCCACAACACATGATATTCCAAAGGAAAACACTCCCCAAGGCTCTGTGAGTGGCTGTGCCACGAGGCACTCATGCTCAGATCACTGGTTCTGTGTTGGCACTACCATCCCGTGCCTGCAATGAGGCTGTACTCCAAAGAGCTGGGCAAATAATAGCACAGCTAGTGCTAGAGGGTAAGATTTAATGTTTTACCTGAAATTCCCGATGCTGAAATTGTACTCAATCAGAACCTCACAAATTCCCATCACCTGAATGGCATAGATGTTATTTTTCACACCAACACCAGAAGACAGCGAAAAATCTGCTGATTTATCCTGAGAGGTAAAGGAAACAAGTGAAAAATCTTTTCAAAATCTGACAAGAACTCGGCATCTTCTCCCACTGAGCCGAACTGAAAATCTGATTTACCAGTTCAAAGTCTTCCAACTCGCTCTTGATCATTCGTCGTGTGACAGATTCTAACATCTCTTCAAAGTTTTGCTCAAATCCCACACCCTCCTCCTCCTCCTCGTCATCCTCAGCTCCTCGGCACAGGCTCACAGTGCTCTTGTACCAGGCGAGACAGTGCTGGATGCAGCAGAGCAGATGGGCCTGGAGGAAGCAGCCACACAGTCACACTCAGCCTTTGAGCTGGAGGTCAGAAGTGGACAAGGGCCAGACTGTTTTAGTGGGATGCAAAGAGCTGGAACTGCCTTTGGAGCTGCCTTGAGTCTCAAGGATATGCCCCATTCCCAAATTGAGGGGATCACTAATCCCATACGCAGCTGGCCAGTTCCAGCTTCAGACAGTGCTCTCTGCCTGAGCTTTTCTAGATGGGATGTAAAGACTTAAACTCTCACTGCTCCCTCCACCCAGACACCTCAGGTGCTGAAGGAGATGGAAAGGGAACTTCCAAAGGGACTCTCACTCTAGCTGAAGTGTCTGCTCCCTTCCTGGGTGTGCTCCTGCACACAAGCTTCCTTAGGGGAAAACAAAATGATTAATTTGAATTTGTTCCCTTGGAAATCCAACAAATCGTTGAGGTCTCATCTCCAACAATTTCAAAGGAGCAAAACCAAAGGGCAAATTCTTCCCCCTGCTACACACACACACACACACACTGCACAACTATTTTACGTGGAATTAAGTTAAAGGAGGGAAAAACCCCGCAGGGTGAACTCAACAGAGGATAACAGAAGTACACTATTCCTAGAGCATTTTTCACACAGGTCCCCACAACCATGATGCTTGGGGAGCTCTAATAAATAGCCCGAGGCAGGGGTGAGATACCCAGCTCTGTTGCCATTAAAAGAATTGCTCCAGGCTAGAAGAGGCTGGAGAAGCACAAGGTATTCAGCTCATGCAGCAGGACAACTAAAATGCTAGTAACAGATGAGCTTGCAGCTGTGGCCAGCCAATACAGCTCTTACCAGTGGTTCTTGCAGAAAGATTTGATCTCCTTGAGCCATAATACATCCCTCCAGTTTGAGTGGAGGCAGGAGGTCTGGCTGGGGCAAGTAATACTGCTTTATCTGTCACAGAAAACAAGAAATAAAAATAACCAGTTACTTGGTAACTGAGCCTCTTAAGATGTTTGAAAACAGAGTACAATAATCTTTGTACCCCATTCTAGAGAGCAAAACCTGGCACTGTGATGACAGGACTGCACAAGTATGTGAGCCACGTCATCTGCTCTACTGGTGATTAAAATCCCTTCTTGATTTGCTCCTGTACCTCTCAGCCAGGACACGTCACTGCCCTAAAACAAGATTAGCTGACCACTTGCTGTTGTTTTGCCTCAACAATTAACATCACTTGCACCCCACCTGCAGTATTACCCCTCCTTTAAACAGTGAGGATCAATAGCTGCTGCTGCTGTAGAAAGTTACAGATACATAATGATGCTATAAAATTTTACACATTTGCACCAACTTCCTATTAAGTGCCCTCTGCTACCCAAAAGCTGTCTTGGCTCTGTTCATGTTCCTTTCTCAGACCCTATACTGTCATGGGAAAGCTGGAATTAGTCAGCATGAACTCTACGGATGATTAAAGGGAAGAAAATTACTTGTCTCAAAGAAAGCACAGCCTGTCCAATGGATTGAGGAAATGTGATTGTCTTGTTGCCATGAGCAACACTGCTGGGGGATGAGTTAATCCTCCCAGATCCTACATGGACTTGGGTATTCTCCCGATGGGAGGACAGCAACATTAATTACTGTGTCAGCACATATCCTTGGGGAAGTATGGGAGGGAAACTGCTGTGCACTGCTAAGGAACAGGGAGAGCACAAAGAACTTCTCTGGGCTCACACTTCCCACAGCACCAAAGAACTGAAGGGTTGGAAAGAGCTCCAGGAGATCCTTCCTCTTCCACCCTTTGACAGGATATGAACCTGTCTCCAGAGGTTTATCTAGTCTGCTCTCCCAGCACAGCAGGGGTTTGAACACCTCTTTAGGGAAGTGTCACAGCACTCAAACATGTTTGCAGCAGTGCGAGGGAGAACAATTTCCCCAATATTTAACCTGAATTGTTTGCCATATTGGTTGAAGTGCAGAATTCTTAGAGTCCCTGCAGCCCCACCACGGAGCAGGACTTTACCTGGGACAACAGTGTTTCCATTATAGAGCTGGCCAGCTGGGAGTTCCTGCGAAGGACATCATAAAAACCCTGCAGACAGGAAGGAAGGACAGGTTGGCTGACACAGCAGAGAAAATGAAGCACGGGCACAATAAGTTGGCGTCATAAGACAGCAACGACACTTTGGCACCGCGAGGAACCGTGAGGAAGTTACAATGTGCTCAGTGTAAAACTCCATACCTGGCAAGGCAAAGGCACCACAGAAAGAAGGTATGAATCAGAAAGAGTATGAATTTCCTCACAGGGGCCCTCTCACAAGCTGTATCTCCCTAGCAGCAGTGGCATCAAGCCCAGAGTGACTTTCACTGCTATTTAACACTAGCACAAGATCCAACTTCAAACTGTGAAATCCTGCTTCAAAGGCAAAACAAGCCAGTGGGGAAACTGTAGGAGGCAACAAATCCTGCAGACTGAGAAAACTCAGTGGATGGATAAAGCAAGCACAAGTTTTCTAGCAACAGGGATGAATACACCCAGAACTTGCAGCTCACCAAAGGTCAATCCAACCCAAGACAAGAAGGAAACAAAATCTCTCTGACCTGTACAGGCTTTTTTCCTCAAGGTGGTGCCCCATGGTTTTAACACAACCTAAGATATGCACCCAAAAATGGCCCTTTATAACAGGCCTGTCACAACAGACCTAAGGGCAACTAAGCTTTTAGAAACTTGGAAAGGAAGAGGAGAAAAGACAGATCCCTGATGCAGGCTCTAAGGAAGTTTATCCATACTCTCCAGACAGGGTTTTCTTTGGAACCCATAATTAACTCTCAACAGCTCCACATCTACCCAGTGCCTGTCACACCACTCCTCGTCACTGGGCATCAAACATGCTTCCCATTCCCTACCACAGCAAGACAGACTTTGACATATTTTTGCTCTTAAACAATGCATGAGCTGAAGAAGATACATCCACATGTCTTTGGGTTTATAACAGGCAAAAAAATAAAAAGCAGCAGAAGGATTGAAAACATGGTACACATGTCCCATGAAGAACAGAACGGAGCTGAAAGGCTGTTTTTCACAATAACATGACTGTTATTTACCTGAGGCTAGAGAAGAATCAGACCACAGAAGAGCTTGTGGCTGTTTAAGAGACGGAGGAAACCATGTTTACCTCATATAACATGAGTCGAACGTCTGCTTGCTGGCTCAAACACCGCCTCAGGCTGCCCAGGATTTCTAGGCAGAAGGCCTCATTAGCTGCAGAATTATAGCAGGCGTGAACATCTGCCTGGACCTAAGAAGGAACATTAGTCACGTTATACTGGTTACAACATCACCACACAGGAGCAAGGTGATAAGGGCCTGGCCCCTGAACAATCACTGAGACAATCCTTGTGCTGCCTCATCGTTGTCATGGAGCAGTGGGAATGCTCCCCAGAACACTGGTGCTGTAAGAGGGAATAACTCTGAGAAGCAACATCTCTAGGCCAGCTTCTCTTTGCACATGGCGCTTCCCAAAGCTTTATTTCCAGGAAGGAAATCCCTGCTGGATTTCCAGGACTAATCCTTACTAAAGCTGTATTTCCATTCTGGGGGAACACTCCCCTTTTGAGTTGTTTCAAACAGTGTGTATTAGACACCAGACTGTCTCACATGTCCACACAGGGACTGCAGAACAGCACTTACCTGAGTGGCACCAATGGCCTGGCTGCACTGGGAAGAGGACAAGCTGCCCAGAACCTTAAAATTTCTTAACAGGAGCAAAAAGCCAGCGACTGCAGCTTTACGAGCATCGAGCTGCCTGGGAGTTGGGACAGGAAAGAGGGTTACATATGGAAATATGGAAGCAAGAAGCTCAGAAGCACATCAAATATCAACTCAGCACTGAAAAAAAGGCCACGAGTACAGAGTGACTGTACTTTGAGCATAGAACTGTATTTCCCGAAAGGGCAGTACAGCCCCAAACAGTCAAGAAAGAGCTTGGCAGTTTGCTGGGAACTCCCTTGCTCTACACTCTCACAATATTCAATTTCCTTTCTGTCCTTACAATGCTCACACTCAGAGAGTGCCCAGGCCAAGACACAAGTGTTAAATGTCCCTTGAAAGTTGGGAGAGTGTCACAGACCTCAGAGCTGGAAAATTCCTAACAAAAACCTGGTGTTTTGCTTTGCTCAGAAACCCCAAGTCTTTCCCAAGACTGAGAGCCTTGCTTTGAAAAATAATCCTAAATTTTGAATTCTATATTCATAACCAGGCAGCCAGTGGCCAACAAAATCCAGTCTACAATCACAGCAGGATGATTTGCTCAAAGCATGACCAAGACAACACTTTGTAAGGGAACAGTGGCAGCTCAGCTATTCTGATCAGTGGTTCCTTCCAGACCCTCCTTGGATGTACTCAGCTGTGCTAGACACATGCTGGAATTGGTTTTCATTTTGCCTATGTATTTGCAGTTCCCAACAGCTTTCTGAACTTGCAAAGCCCATTCATTCAGCTGGGGGTTGGGATTTGTGTCTCAGTTCAGTGGA
This sequence comes from Ifrita kowaldi, assembly GCA_013398055.1. Lineage (NCBI taxonomy): Eukaryota > Metazoa > Chordata > Aves > Passeriformes > Cinclosomatidae > Ifrita > Ifrita kowaldi. Next base: position 26,800 of record VZRS01008013.1, read on the forward strand.
GCTGTGACTGTACAACAGTTCTAGGCTAAAGGGACAGGAAATGTCATTATCTAGTTATGGGAAGAACACAGTAAGTAGATACTTAGCCAAAATAAAAAATACTTCTGCTCCAAAACCATAAATGAGTTGTAGAAATTTTTTCAAAGAATCCCCTCCCCATCTTACCTGGAAAAGATAGCTTTTTGGAGAACAAGTATCAGGGAGTCCCTCACTGACATGCTGACTTTGAGCAGAGGCTGGAAAGGAAAATAACCTTTGGAGAGAAACGCACTAAGGCATGCCAAGCCCTTGGGGCATATGAGCTCATCTTCCTCAGGCCCATCTGGCCCTGCATTTCCAGTACTGTCGTCAGTACAGTAGGAGAACCAAAACATTTTAAAATAGACAAGAAAACCCATAGAGCTGTGGCAGTGAGACACCCAGGTTAGTGAGGACACAGAGCAAGGGTTTGGGAAAATAACTGTTATCCCCAGGCTGGACAAAGCAGGTAAAAGTTAAAACACCAGGGCAATATCCCAGCCCAGGCAAAGAGGAATACTGACATGGAGCTTGGAAGGAGAAAAATCAACGTGACAGCTACAGCTGTTCAGCTAAACACTGTAGACTTAGTTTTCTACAGGGTGCAGCATCTGGGCATCTTCCAGATGAAAGGTCAGCACAGAGCAGTCTTGGCGCCATGCCAGCCCACGCCATATGCTTTTTGCTAGAGGGCACATGCAAATCCATGCTTGAAGAACAGTTCCATGCTACACCGAACAACCCACAGCAGAGAACCAAGGCTTATTTTAGGAGGAGGGTTATCAGATCATGCATATAATTGTGGCCCAGAGCTGTCACTGGAACTAAACTGGCAAGGATATCCACGGAGAAATGCAAAGCTTTACCTGTACTGCCCGGAGGAGCCCTTGCACCGTGTCGATGGGCAGAAAGGACAAATTGTCAAAGGTCTCTGTGACTTTGGAGGATGAGGTCTGAAGCACGAGAGGAGCAGACACAACAATATTGGACAGCAAGTCTGAAAAATAAAAGGACAAAAATAACAGCTGATGCCAAGGGGCCAGGAAAGCCTGAGCAGAAGATGTCTGTAGAGCTAACAATTACAAACTAATCAAAGAACTTCCATTACACAGAGAGGTCACGATAAGATGAGCATCGAAAAACTGAGTCTGCTGCAGGCACCAAGTGTTAAAAACGCTCCCAGCCCAGCTGAAGGGCCTCACCCCACCAGAGGGCACTGAGGTGTAAGGGAAGAGGCTGCAGCACTGATATCCCAGCAGCCCCAGTGGCCCCCAAGCCCAAGGACGAGGAGAAGGCAAGGCTGGGAACCTGGAACAGGCAACTGACTGATGATTCTGACTTTCTGTGCGTCAGCTGTTCCATGGCAACTGCCTGCAAACATATTTTTCACCTGTGATGAATATGAGGCAATCTGATGCAGCTGATACCTCAGTCAGAGGAGGAGGAACAACTGATATTCTTGGCTCCAGGTCACTTCAGCAGGAGCTTCAGAAACCAGATCACATCCTGGGCTGCATCAAAAGCAGCGTGGCCAGCAGGTTGAGGAAGGAGATTCTCCCCCTCTACTCCACTCTGGTTAGAGCCCCCTTGGAGTACTGTGTCCAGCTCTGGGGTCCTCAGCACAAGCAGGACAGAGACCTGTTGGAGCAGGTCCAGAGGGGCACAAAAATGCTCAGAGGGCACCTCTGCTATTGACATGGGCTGAGAGAGTTGGGGTTGGTCAGCCTGGAGAAGCAAAGGCTTTGGGGAGACCTTGTTGTAGCCTTTTGGTACTCAAATGGGGTTTATAAGATGGGGACAGGCTTTTAATCAGTTGCTGTTGTGATAAGAATAGGGCTAATAGTTTTAAACTAAAAGAAGGTAGATTCAGAGAGGATATAAAGAAGAAATTTGTTACAGTGAGGGTGGTGAAACACTGGCACAGGTTGCCCAGAGAGGTGGTGGTGGATGCCCCATCCCTGGAAACATTTGAGGTCAGGTTGGACGGGGCTCTGAGCAACCTGATCTAGTGGAAGATCTCCATGCTGATTACAAGGCAGTGGACTAGATGACCTTCAAAGGTCCCATCCAACCCAAACCCAGTTCTGTGATTTCATGATGTGTTTTGAGAAGTCATGTTGTGACTGTCCACAGAACAGAGCACATCTTCTCTCTTCCCTGTTACCTATGAAGTGGCTGACAGGAGATGCTGCTTTTGTGAGGACTCTGTTCAGGACCTGCTCAAGAATATCGCTTCTGATGGGCTCATGAACCTGTATGAGAAAGAACAATAAATAAAAATCAAAACATTTAAGATATTCCTGTACTTCACAGCACAGGCACTGTACAGTACAAAGCAAATCCAGATCTGATAGGTAAGCAAGGATGGTCACCAGAAGTCCCCTTTCAGCTAAGTCCCTACAGACTGATTCAGATTTCATCCCAGGACAATCAGAACCAGCACATCAGGACACACACAGTACACTCAGGACATAATGGTTCCAATCATCTATGGGATGAAAATTTACCAGTTTGGTGAAGGTGAATGGGTTTCAATCCCACCTTGTCAGAATTTATTTGTACCTCAGAATTTCTCTACCTTCTCTACCTCAGCAGTTTCTTGGAAACTGCAATAGGGATTACACAAGTATCATGACAGCTGGAACAGATTAGAATTAGATCTTCATGAGGATGGCCTCTTCTGGCTGGAAAGGGGCAAATAGGAGACAAAATCTAGTATTGTTTGGAAAACACTCACAAAGGATACAGCAAGTAAGGTTTTGACACCATTTACCGAGAGAATAAGAACAGTTACTCTCCCCTCACCAAAAAAACTTCTCCAAAACAAACACTACCTTAAATGTTTCCAGCAGGATACTTGCTCCCAGTCTGCAAGCTTGCTGGGCTGGCATTTTTGAAAGGCCATAGCTGTTATCAGCAGCTTTTCCTCCAAAGGGCTTTTTTAGTTCATAGGATTCCATTAAGCTGAAGCCAAGATCCACCAGGCCCTGAGTAACATGGTCCCAGCCAAATGCACTGAGGAAAACATTAAATGGATGAGGAAAGAAACAACTTAGTCACAGAAAAGTTTAAATTAGAGCTGTCCGACGTAAAATCTTCTGTAGTCATTCCAGGGTCCAAAGCAGCAGTGAGAGACACTTGATGACAGCAGGGAAGATGACAACCCTCACAACCCTGTGACTGTCTTTAGGCTGAGGGAAAGGTGCTCAGCACATCCCTGCAGTCCTGGTTCTCCATCAGAATTCCTCTCCAGCCTAAAGGTTTCCTCGCCAAGGGGAATGATGTGCACTCAGGTATGATCTGAACATACCAGCAGGGTACAGCTGGGATTCACGAGTATCCTACTGATCCCAAGATCTTCCAGTTGGAAAGAGAGAGAAGAGGAATGCCTCCCATCAAACTAAAAGACAGCTGGTGACAGACCAGAGCTATCCCACAGGATGTTTAAAGGACTAACCGGTGAACCAGATTAAACAGCGAACCTATTCCTCATCCCTTGATCAGAACACAAACTGCAGCCAGCAGCATGACTCACACTGCAGATTAGGCCCTGATCAGTTTAGTCCTTTGTACCACCAGACCCTGAGATTTGAGGCAGAAGGAGCAGATTTATACAGCCGCATGTTGTTGGGGTTTTTTTTTTAATTCGCTAATATAAAACTGGGATAAAACCTTTGGATTTTGACACTGATCCCTGCCGGCACATGGTCAGAAGTATTTAGCATCCCAGAGTGTTTTAGCAAGGCTGAAACTCTCCCAGCTCCCAAACCTCACTGAATGTTCTGCAGCATGTGGCAACAACTCACCTATTTTTCACCACTTCCAGAATGACAGCAGTTATATCATATTGTTGAGGAAACAAATCCTGCAGAAACTTGGAGGCCTGAAGGAACTGCAGGTCCTTGCAGCTTCTTGTGATTGATGTTTTCAAGAAATCAAATATCTGGAACATAAAATCATTAAGTGTGAGGAAATGATCTTTGAAATGGGACCTGTATAGTCTTGGGTATGTTCCAGTAAGAGCACCAGCCAGACACAAGTTCCAATACAGCCTGCCAAAAATCTGAACTCACTTCTTTGTCAGGACAAATACACCAGTCTCATTAAGTGCCTCAAGGAGGGTAACTTGCTGCCAGATGCTCTTCATGTGGCCACCACAGAGCCAAAACATCAGAAAAATAACACTGCTTTTCTTCTCATCCTACAATACCAACCCACAGGAACCACTGCTCTGGAAAACTCTGATATTCCTCTGGGGTCTTTTCCAGTGTTCAGTAAAGTACAGCATACCAATGATCTAACTGCCTACCCACGAGCATCCTGTAACCATTTTAAGCCTAATTCTGATGGGACTATGACCTTACCATGCTTCCTTTCCTTTACAGGGAGTGCAGAGTGCATCCCCATGGAAGTTCTCTGCAAGCTTATCAAGCACGTACCTGCTCTTGCAGTCTGTGTTTTACAGCAACCGAGAGCAGAAGAGCCACGCTGAAGGGACACAGGGCTCTGCCAGGGTCCTTCTGTTGCTCAGTCTAGGAAACAGCAAGGAGCAGTGAGAAAGCTTGTTATCTTCAACTGAAACACCCTGGAAACTCAGGAAGCCATCAGGCACACATCTCTTCAAACGTATCACAGCACTCGCTAAAGAGAACATGATTGCAATCATAAAAATTATTAAATCCCTTGTCCAGATCATAAACTAAGTTTTTAAGCCCTGCTTCAATATCTTCAAGAACAGTGCCTGCTCCATCCTTGCCATACCTTCAGATGTCTAATTAGCTCCTCGCCCAGCTCCTGGTCCAGGTTGATGACAGAAACAATGTGGAGAATAACGGTGCCTTCCACGTGGCGCAGCTGGTCCAGGGGCATTGTGGCTACCTCAAGGTCCAGTGACCTGTAAGTTTTACCAGAAAATAACGTGCCATCCAAAGCCAGGAATCATTCCTGGTGGATCAAGGAGGATGTTCTTGTACAAGGTTTAACTGTTCAAGTTCAAGGAGCCCTGGGCAGGACCAGTGTGACTACAAACACCCAGGTAGTAAAGAAAGGGGGTGACAGAGCAAGAACTTACTGTGGAACTCTCTGTTCTTCCTTCTGCCTCTTATCCAGCTGATTGAAAAAACTGATGATTCCTTCCAAAACAGTCTTCTTACTGCCCTGCAAGGCAGGACATTACATGAAGCCATTGTAGGGCCTGCAGCATCCCAGAGAACAATACTCCATTCCCACACCTATCACAAATCTCAGGGTATCCTTCATTTCCCCCCATACATTGCTAAGGCAGGGGAGGGCTCCTGTGTGGCTCATCCCCAGATTTCCAGTTTGCATATTTCTTTTGACTGCACTCATTTCTTTTGACTGCATTATTGAAGAACTGGAAGAAATTCAAGCTCTCAGATGTTCTGATTGTCTTTTTTTTTTTTTTGAAGTTGTTATTAATTAGAAAGGATCCTTTATGTTTTAATCAATTGGGAAGGCTTTCAAACTCCTAACCTTAAATCTATCAATATATTTTGTCCAGTGGACCCAAATGACCCTCTATAACACACATATAATTTGTCTTTGGATCTTTTTGGCATTGACCCGGTCACAAATGAAGCAAGCAAAAGAGCCAGATCACCCTGTCAAAGGGCAGAGATGTCCCTGGCAGTCTCTGCTCTGGAGGAGAGCACAGGAGATGACACATTCCCAGTACAAGTCAGACTACAGCCCAGTAGACAATCATAGTACATGAGCTATTATTATAGTGTGCAGATCACAGAGAGTGAGCAAAACCACACTGAAAAAACCCAATCCTCTCTGCTGCCTGCTAGGTCTGTGCTCATCCCTTATTTCCCACAGGTTTGCTTCTTTTCCCACAAGGAAGACCAAGATCCCATCCTTCTCTGAGCACTCAGATTCTTCAGGCTAGAGGGAGTTAGAGGAAACAAAACCTACTGATGTCCTGTTGTGTCCCTACAGCATGCTTTGGGAACAATCAGAATCCCTGCCAAAATCCAGACTGTAGATCAGTCTGGACATTTTTTTTCTGATGGTATAAACTTAAGGGAAATCCAGCTCCTGTGAGCTTTTACCTTCGCAGAAAGCAGCAGCAGCTGATAGACCAGAGGGGGAATTTCCTGCAGATCTAATTTGGAGAACATCCTAAGGACCTTTTCCACCACAAACTGCAGCTCCTCTCCCGATAGTGGAATATCCCTATTGAATCAAAGATTTCTTTTACATTAATATACTGTTTATTTGCCAGGGCTCACTCACACAGAGAATAAAAACCATGATGCCATTCCCAGATGTGCTTTGTATCCAATGGATCCAGTGTGGATGCTCATTGACCAATCATTCATGGGGCTGTGCCGGGTATGGTCAGACCTCCCATTTGTACTTGCCCCAAACTACTCATGAAATAGGACACAGACATGACCCCAGCACAAGGCAGTGTTGATGCTGAAGGGAAAAAGCGTTACCTGAACATGTTGGCAAGATGTATTACACACCGAGGATCCCACCTGGTAAAACAAAGACTTGTTGGAAGACTGAGAGCAAGCAGGATTATCATCTAGCTCTTCCCTCCTACACAATTATTCAATGTCACCATTCCCCTGTCATGTTCTGATACTAAAATAAGAAGCCAGATTTCCACCAGAAGTCATCAGCACCAATCTAACCACCCACATTTACACAGATCTGAACTGCCCTAGCCCCTCTAATAACAAATGCCAGAAAAGGAATAAAAACAAGCACTTCCCGAGACCAGTTCATGCAACATGTCTCACAGGATTTGGGAACAGGATGCCTCCCTGCCTTCCCAGCTAGAGAAGACACTGTCACAGAGGGCACAGATTCAAGGATGATTGGACACACAGCTCATGGTGATGCCTTTTTCCAAGCACAATGTGAAACACAACGTTTTGCCACGTAACCAAGAGCTGGCAGATGTACGTACTTGCTGGAGCAGAGGGTATTTATCAGCTGTTTCTTAAACTCTTCTCCATTCAGCTCACCTGAAAAAGCAAGAGTCTTAGGAGCTGATTCCAGAGGAAGGGAGGACAAGCTGCAGAGAAGCAGCTGGTGGGAGTTACCTTTCCCATAAGCCAGGTTCTCCTTCGAACTGGCCAGTGCAGTGAGAACAGTGGAGAACAGCTCCAAGGATTTCCCGTTGGTCAGGCTGCCACCTTTGATAACATCCACAAACAGGTTGGCAAGCTCAGCCAACGCGTGGCCTGGCAGCTGGCGGGCCTGGGAGAACATACAACAGGAGAGAGCCTGAGGCAGTGCACAGAATTCCAAACACACATCCAAACTGTCACCAAAAACCAGCAGAAGACAGAACTTCTTACAGGGAAATGCTCCCTTTAAAGGAGAATTCAACCCTGAGATCTCTGTTTCGTACTGTTCTTTACACAACAGAGCAATAAATCAAGATGATGTGATTATAGGTTTGGAGTTTTGAGCCTAAGACTAAATATCTAAAGATAATCAAATTCACACACAGAGTCAATTCCAATACCAGCTAACTTAGTCTAGGGAAGATCTGTGGAAAGGATACAACTAATTTTCCTCAGTGGTTTAGTGAAATATCTCAATTTACATATTAAATTATACTCAGCAGAGCCCAGGAAAGCCAGCCCAAAGGAGCTTTACCTCCAGCATCAGCAGTCCTATGATTTCAGACACCTTGCCCAAATGCAGGTCCCCTGACTCCACTAGTGGGACGCAGTGCTTGTAAACCTGGAGCCTCCTGAGAACACCACTTCTCTGGGAACAGGGGGAGCCTTATAGCAAGCAGAGGGACAAAAGAATGGGAAAAAAAAGTTATGCAAGTAACAACATGTTGCTAAACGACAGGAAATCAGCAGGGATAAACTGTCACCTGGCTGCAACTCCCTATTTTATGTCTGACAAAACAAATAAAAAAACCCCAGAGCACAGGAAATGAGATACTCGGATAAAGCAGTCGGCCACCCTGTTATCACATCCTGTGGTTCACTCAGCCTGCTGCCGGAGATCAGGAAGTGTCAAAATTTTGAGAAGAACCAGCTTGGCAATCAGTTCTCACCTGGCCAGCTCAGTCCTACTCCAAAGTACCTAAGGGCTCTCAAAAGCAAATCCCGCTTACCACGGGCTCATCACAGCTCTAGTCCAGTTTGCTATCTCCCCGCATGTATTTTTGGACGTCGTGCTTCCCTGTGACAGCCTTGACGAGAGGGTTTTTTTTACGAAAAGTGACACTTCCCTGTGCCGCTGCTGCTGCTGCGCACGGGCTGCACCCACCGGCACCCAGCAGGGCTGGGGCCGCAGCCCCCCGAGCGCAGCTCGCACATCACCCACCTTTGAAGATCCCTCTCAGCAAAGCCGCCGTCTCCCTCCCTTTCAGCGCCTGCCTGGTCACCATGTCGCCCAGCTGCAAGAGAAGGGGACGCTGTGAGCTGCGAGCCGACCCCCGCCCGCGCAGCGGAGCAGCCCCGGCGGCGCATCCCCGCTCCCCGCCCGGCCCGCGGGCACCGCGCACCTCGCCCTCCGCCAGGCTCTGCAGGGCCTCCTGCAGCCGCTCGGGGCCCTCCTCGGCCGCCAGCGACAGGATTTGCTGGGCCANCGGGAAGGGACCGCAGTGGGTGCAACCTCCCTGCTCAAGGAGGGCCGTCCTGGAGCACCTGGCACAGGGTTGCAGCCAGATGGTTCTGGAATTTCGCCAGTGAGGGAGACTCCGCGGCCTCTCTGGGCAGTGCGTGGTCACTGCACAGTGAAGAAGTCAGTGGAGTGGGGTGCAGGCACGTGGGGTGCAGGCACGTGGGATGGGCAGCCGGGGGTACCCGGGCATTTGGCACAAAGTGCCCATTCAGGGCCACCCCGCATCAGCAGCGAGTGCCGCCCACGTGCGGTTCGGGTACATTCGAGTAAACCCCTTAATTCCGGGGGATGCGAGGGCTGGCCTTGAGCGTACCAGGAGGTGTAGCCCGCCTTTAAGCAGCGGGATTTGGCCGAAGGATCAGATGCCAGCACAGCGTCGGAGCTTTCGAAAGCCCCGTGCTCACGTGGAGCGGGAGTTGATGCTGCTGAGCGAGGGGAGCGGGTTTGGCGTGGGGCTGTGGGGAGGGGGATAACCAGACCTGGAAGAGAGATGCACTTAGGGCTCTGTCCCAATACATCCCCCTTGGGCTGCCACCCCTTTCCTTGGGACCCATTTAGCCAGGACAAAAACACTTGCTCCGTGATGCCAGGGGTTGTACATGTGTCTGCAAAACTATTTCAACTGTGATGACCATGCTGGCCAGGATGCCCAGGTGGCCTGGGAATCACAGGTTCTCTCTGCCACCCCACCAGAGCATTATTGGGTCTATTTGGGAAACCCCATACTGATGATGTCCCTGTGTTATGCACTGTCTTGCGCTGAGCTGCAGACAAAGGTCCAAGGAGCCGTAGGAGGGAGCTCAGCCTTGCAGCAGGGCTGGCGTGGAATGGGCACGGGAGGGTTGGGGGTCTCCTCTGAAGGGCAGTGCACAGTGCCTCTGGCCACGGTGGCATTGCTCAGGGGCTTGGCACAGGTCCACGTTTTCGCTCAGCAGCACCCCCGCCTTTTCATTTGGAGTCTCGTGCCTTCCTCCTCCTCCCTCCCTCACATCGGGATCTCAGCTCCGCTCGCAGGACAGCCCTGTGTGGAAACCAAATCCGTAAATCCCAGAGGCATTACAAAACATGCCTTGTGTAAGCCCCTTCAGCCCTGCTATGGTGCTTAGCCCGGCCCTGCCACCTCCCCAAAATCCCCATCGTGGTAAGAGCTTGGCCAAGCTCCTCTCCTGGGCTTGATGGCCAAGCTCCATCCTCACCACATCCTCACCCAGCTCCCACAACCCTTGACCCAAAGAATTAAGGCTGCAAGGGCTCTCCTGCTCTATGTAGCTTCAGCATGCTGGGGCATCCCAGAAAACCCATTTTGCCATCCTGCAGCACCCACGTGTGGACTCAGCTTGGTTTCTGCCACATCCCGGGGCTCCCCTCGCTTACGGGTCTGTGGCATCACCGTGGTGGTGGAATGGGCTCCAGTTCCCAGAGCTCCAAGCAGGTAATCATCACTTGAGGGCATTGTAGAAATTTTGCCTGTGTGTTTTTTTTCTGTTTTAAAAGCTGAAAGGGGCCTTGTATGGATGCTGGTTTGGGAGGAGTTGGAGAGCCCCAGGACCATCCTCTACCACAGACCGATCCCCGCAGCTGGACCCTGCCCACAGGGCCAAACTCACAGCAGGACCTTGCCAGGGTTTTTGGGGCAGAAGCTGGGGAAGAGACCTGTCCTGCTCACCCCGGGGAGCAGGCCGGGATGGCAGGCTGCCCACCACCTGCCTCTGCCCCTGCCCCGTGCTAATGAGCGAGTTACACAACAAGGAGCTTTTATACTTTGTTAATCGGGTCCGGCATCCAGCCCGCCTCTCCACGCACGCTCCGGCTGGCGGTGGAGCCCCAGCTCCCTCCTTCCCTCTCCTCAGCTGCCTTTTGTAATGTTTTAATGGGGTTTCTTGCCTGGGCTGTGCTGACTTAATTACAAAGCTGCAGTGAGTTGATGCCTTGTGACGGTCTAATCCCAACCCGGTGACTCTACAAAGCTTTCACCCTGCTTCCTCGCTGCTCCACTCCGGCCTCGCCATCCCTGCATCCATCTCGGCTCCGTGCACTGACCTGCGGACAGTTCAGCTTTTCCTCTTCCTGGTGAGTATCCAGGACTTTTTTCAACTGAAAGAACTGCGTTGAAGACCGTCATCCAGCTCTCGCTCAACCTGGCACCTCCAGAGCTTGAATTGGTTTTAGTGCCTGGAACAAGGGGATGCCTATCCCTTCCCCTGGAGGTGGAGGGGAAGAGGATGACCCTGGGAAATGGTTGAGCTGGAGCCAAGCATCCCTCACACAGCCTGGGCTCAGAGCTGGTGCTACAGCCAGGCAGGGGTAGATGCTGGAGGCAGGATGAAGGCAGCCCTCCTCCTCCTCCTCCTCATGGATGGGAATAAGGAATCACTCAGACAGCTTTGGAAAGATGCTGAGAGGCTGATGGTCCAGCCTTGCAGTTGGTGGAGCAGTGAGACTTGGGAGTTTGGGAAACACTTTGGGGATAATTATTTATTTTGGGAATATTATTTATTTTGGTAGTAGAAATAAAAGGATGATCTGGCTGCCTGGCCAAAACTGGATGCTCACCTGTGCCCATATGAAGGTGGTCTGAGACAGAACAGTGCTGGGTGAGTGCAGGCTGAGATGCCCCCAGCCCAAAGAGGAAAGGCAGAGTGAGAAAAATGTAAGAAGGTATCAGATGATAAATACACAGATTTTTAAGCTGCTTTTGCAAACATCCCTGGTGTTTTTCCAGGCTGCTCAGCCTCCTCGGGCAGGCAGAGATGCAGGCAGTAGGTGATGGAGCTGAGGACGGTTGGGGGTGTTCTCTGGACATCCACTACTGCCCCCATCTGAGCAAGATGGGCAGGGAATGGGGCATAGGGGGGCCGTGGAGACCATCTGGATCCATGCTGATTCCTCCTTCCCTCTGCCAGTGTCCTGCTGCCGACGGAGGACAGAGGACAACATGTCTGCAGTTGTGAGTACTGTCCCCACGCTGCCCCATCCTCTGGGCTCTGAGCATCCCCTCCTTGCAGTGCTGGGATGGGCTGCACAGGGTGCACCTTAGCCCAAGCAGCACACAGTCCGTCCCCATCCCACCGCACCCCCTTGGGTGCATGTGTGGAGCCTCTCCCCTTCCTCGTATCTCTCAAGGGGATTTGCAGTGGGACAGGGAGCTGGGGGGCTGTCTGGGGAGCCCCCACATCCTCTCCTGCCCCCCAGACGGGCACGTTCCGGATCGTGTCGGAGGAGGAGCAGGCCCTGCGCTCCAAGCTGGAGCGCCTCACCACCAAGGACCACGGCCCCGTCTTCGGGAGGTGCGAGAAGATCCCCCCACACACCCTGCAGAAGGTGAGGCGGCTGTGGGGAATGGGGGGCAGGTGCAGGCCGAGGTTCCTGCTCCTCAGGGGCCAGAGGAGACCCTCGAGTGGCTCTTGCTTTGGGGGGGATGCACTTACCAAAGTATCTCCAAGCTGGGGACCTGAGTGACCCTGCCCTCCCTACGCTGGGAAGCTGCAAGGAGCTTTACTGTCCTCCCCCAGTTTTTTGGGTGCCTACACAACCCCTGGGGTGTTTTAGAAGGTGCGTGTGGCATCACTGGGTCCCCTCTCTGCTCCCCCCAGGCGAAGGATGAGCTGAACGAGACGGAGGAGCAGAGGGAGGTGGCGGTGAAGGCGCTGCGGGAGCTGGCGCAGGAGCGGGCGGGCGGCGAGGACGTTTGCCAGAAGGTGGCTGAGAAGGTGCAGGAGAAGGACGACTCCTTCTTGCTCCGCTTCATCCGGGCCCGCAAGTTTGATGTCCACAGGGCCTATGACCTGCTGAAAGGTGGGGAGGGCTCCTGGGCTGTGATGCTGCTGTACACATCCCCCAGCAGCTCCCAGTCCTGTGCTGGTGCCTCCTAGCCCAGAGCAGGACCCTGACATGGGAAGGGGATGAAGAGAGGGGATAAATAGAAAAAGTCAGGGTTGAGGTGCTTGGGAAGAGTTGGGATGGGGAAGGAAATCAATGAGGGTAAATAAACACCAGGCATCCTGCAACACCAGGACAGTCCCATTCCTTGCAAATTTACCCAAACAAAATGGAAAAACCCCTCACATTTGGTGGTGGCAGGCTGTTTCATTTGTGCAGCAAACGCAGCTGGCTGGGGCTGCATCCCCTTGAGACCCTCCCATGCCCTATACATGCCCTACACTCCCCTCTCTGTACCCCTGTAAGGAGCCAGTTCTGCACCCTGCCAATGCTTCTGTGCACGGTGCCTGGGGGGCTCTGCGCCCCTGGGGCACCTCTAGGTCTGGGGACAGGTTGGGGTGCTTGTGGCACCCTCTCCCCACACTGAGAGTGACCCATAGGGATGGAGGGGGAGCAGAAGGGCAGCCCAGAGGGTGGCTGCTGACTGGAACCTGCCTGGCTCCAGCTCTGCTCTTCTTTGTGTCAGCTTAGGGGATAATGAGTTGTAATTATCAGTGCTGGCTCCCAGACGAGCTCTTTTGCTTGCCTGCATTTTCCCAGGATGAAATTCCTTATTTTGTGCCTGCAGGGTGCCAAGAGAGGGGAGATGGGGGTTGTCACCCAAACAGGAAGGAAGGGAAGAAGGGAAACGAGGTGGAAAATTATCTACTTGTTGAGGTGTTGGAGACAAAGCAGGTCTGGGAAGCTCCTGGCAAGGGGAGGGATAACACCAAGCATGCTGGGGCTGGTCTGTTGCTGAGCTGCTTTTTCCTCCTTTGCTGGAGGAGACCTGACCCATGTGGGCCACAGGCAGAGCTTTGCACAGCTCTGGGGCTCAGCGCTGACATCTCACCATCACCAGCCCATCCCGTCTCTGGCAGCTCCCCCAGCTTCCCGAGGCCGGGCGAGCAGCCATTGTTTTCCCGATTTCTGCCTCCAGGCTATGTGAACTTCCGCCAGCAGTACCCCGAGCTCTTCGACAACCTGAGCCCCGAGGCCGTGCGCAGCACCATCGAGGCCGGCTACCCCGGCATCCTGGCCAGCAGGGACAAGTACGGACGGGTGGTGATGCTCTTCAACATCGAGAACTGGGACTACGAGGAGATCACCTTTGATGAGGTGAGCCCAACTCAGATGCTGCTCCCAGAGCAGAGTGGTCCTGCTTTTGGGCTCGTCCCGCTCAGCACATCTCAGCACAGCATCCTTACACACACACGTGGGTCTGTGCAGCCACACAGGTGGAAGCAAATCTGTAGCCCTTTGAATTTAACCTTTGAGGGAGCCTGGGAGAGCATGGTCCATCCCTAATGATGCGGTGCAAGTGCAGGCCAAATTTTGGGTGTGCATCCCCCAGCCCATGTAACATGGGCTGAAGAAAGGCACCACACCATTAAATCAAGGGCAGAGGAGGACACAGAGGCGTAGGGCATGGAAAGGGCCTCTTGGCAAAGAGGTCTCCAGGCATGTAACTCACAGCTTCTCCCAGCTCCCATTTCTGCTCAGCTCTGAATCTGGTCTCAGCCATTCACTGATGCAGATCTGATGCTCACGAGTTGAAAAGGGAATGTGGTGGTGATTCAGCATCCCCCCTCCCTGCTCTGAAATCCAGGGGCTGGCTGTGACAAGCAGGCTGGAGTCAAGCCTGGACATTACCCCAAAGGACTCTTCCTGGGTACCCCCTAGGGCCTGTGGTAGGTGAGACCTCATACAAGACCCTGCTGTCTCTCCTCTCCATTAGATCCTTCGTGCCTATTGTATTATCTTGGAGAAGCTGCTGGAAAATGAAGAGACCCAGATCAATGGGTTCTGCATCATTGAGAACTTCAAGGGTTTCACCATGCAGCAAGCGTCAGGGATCAAACCCTCCGAGCTCAAGAAGATGGTGGACATGCTGCAGGTGAGGTGGCAAAGTCTGCACCCAGCAGTGGCAGAGGGGCCCCTGGGGGAGCAGGGAGCTCAGAGAAGGGAGGTGGCAGGGCTAGCAGGGTTTGGGATTGCCACCACACTGGAACAATGAGAAAGCGCCACAGAGAGGCTGGTCCCCATCATCATCTCCCTGCCTTGCCAGCTAATTGGCTTAATCCTGTAAAATGGATCCCATTTTTCCCACCCCGTCTCCCTGCCTTCTCAAATGCCTGACCAGAAGCAGTATTACCACTCCTTGCAGCATCCTAGGGCATGGCCTGGAGATCTTTCCTCATGAGCCTCTCAGCCCAGCCCGGTCCAGGTTGGATGGAGACTCACAGGCACTCCAGGATTTCTGCACTTGGACCAGAGGCCAAAGACACTCTGCTCTTCCCAGGGAAGGACAGCAGAGATGTGGTCCTTCTCATGGAGTGGGAGCAGTGAGCTATCTGGGAGGTTCTTCAGCTCCCTGGTGCTCCTGGGGCTGGGATGGTTGATCCTTTGGGTCAGAACAGAAAGGGGCCATCAAATAGAGAAGGGGAGCTCAGGCAACAAGAGCCGTGGCAGTGCTGGGGTGTCCATTGCTGCCTGCTCAGATCTGGGGGGACAGCACCATCTGTAACCATCTGTGTCTGGATTTGGGACCCTAGGACTCCTTCCCAGCACGGTTCAAGGCTGTCCACTTCATCCACCAGCCTTGGTACTTCACCACCACCTACAACGTAGTCAAACCATTCCTGAAGAGCAAACTGCTGGAGAGGGTGAGTGTGGGAAAGGGACCTGCAGGCAAAGGCATGTCCTGGGGTGAAACAGCTGTTGGGAAGAGCTGCCCTGGTCCTCTGCTGAGGGTCGCTCCCATCTCCCTCCAGGTCTTTGTGCACGGTGAGGAGCTGGAATCCTTCTACCAGGAGATCGACGCTGACATCTTGCCAGCAGACTTTGGTGGCAAGCTGCCCAAGTACGACGGCAAAGCAATTGCAGAGAAGCTCTTTGGGCCCCGCATCGAGTCCGAGGACACGGCTCTCTAAAGGGGGAGCCTGCTGCCCTCCCCTGTACCACAGCACCAGAGGTGGCCCTCCAACCCCAGCCACCTCCCTCCTGTAGCATTGGTTGAGTGACTGCTCGTGCTGAGGCGCTCCGGGCGCGCTGCTCCACGCCCGTCCCTCCCAGGCACATCATCCTTCCCTCCGGAGCTGGTGGAGAAAGGAGGCCACCAGCCCTCTCCCACAGCATTTCCTGGAGCTGCGAGGGGAGGACAGGAGAGTGTCTGCTCTGGGAAGGGAGAAATAAAGTGTTTAACAGCAGAGCTCTGTGGTCCCTCATGGTAAGGCACAGGGGCACAGCTTTTTGGGCACTGGCTGCGTTGCTGGTTCTGAGGAGGCCAGGAGTGCCAGCATTTTCTAGGAGACCCCCGTCCCCTCATCACTGACTACACTTTGGCACAGGGGCCAAGGAACTGCCCATCTCCATCCTCCCTGCATTCCTGCTCAAGCCCCACCCTTGCCCGAGAAAGGACCTCCAGTTCTTAGTCATCTGCTCTAACCAGGAAAAAGAAAACAGATGAAAACAAAAACCCAACCAGGGGCCCAGGTGGAGCTGTCTCTGCCTAATTCCTGCTCAGGCAGGCAGGCAGGGAGGAGAACAGAAGCTGCAGTAGCCATTGAGACTAGGAGATGGATTTCAGTCACAAAATAATTGAAAGACAAGCAGAATATACCCTCCTATATCCCTCAAAAGCCTCAGCACAGTTGTTTCTCCTAGCACTGCAACATGAAAGGGAGCTCAGGCAGAGAAGCCCCACCAAAAGTCACCATGGAGGCTAGAGGAGGGTACCTGTGCAGCAAACAAGCTGCCCGTGGCACTAATTACACCTTGCTAATGTGGAATCAGCAGGACGTGGGTGGGGAGGAGGGAGGCAGAAGTACCTGTCCCAGGCAAGGCAGTCTGTTCCAGTTCATGAACCAGACATCTCCTCCCAGAAGCCACTTGGACACCCATTCCCAGACTATCTCCTCCCTTGGCCAGCAGCAGGGCTCAGAGAGGAGCAACTTCCTGGTCTCTGCCCAGGTTACCTTCTCCCTGAGCCTGGTCCCACAGTGTGTCCTGTCCCCCCTCCCAGCTCCACACGGGCCCCTTTCATCAGCCAGATCAGCCCCCCACCCGAAGCTGGCCGAGGTGGAGGGTGATGACAAGAGCCACATTCATCAGGGCACTGGCTCAGGCTCAAACCAAACAGGACATGGGCTCCGAAGCCACAGGGAGGATGGGGCCTGTCTGGGGTTAGATGTGTTTGCTCCTGCCTCAGCAGCTTGGTGAGTCCATGCATGGTGAGCCCCAAAGGCTGAGGCTGTGCCAACCTTGTGCAAGAGTCCAGAGACAGAGCAAAAGGCACCTCTGCACTTCCTTTGGCTCCTTACTGCACCTGGAGCCATCCCAAGGAAACCACGTGTGACAACCCTGCAACCATCAGGCCAGTGCAAACACAACAGCACAGCTTGCCTGGGAGACAGAGCAATTGCAGCTTGGGAAACAGAAAAAGGGGAAAAAAACCCCATCCACACAGACAGGAGTATCACACTGCTGCCTCTGGGATTTGGACTGGGACAGGCACAGCTCTTGGGAGGTGCTCATGGCTGCTCACCACTCCTGTCACAAATTGTCAGCCAGGAGCTTGCTTTGATGGAGAGACAGAGAACAGCAGAGCAGAGCTGGGAGCTGAGTGACTGACCAAGGCAGGAAGGGGTGTTGAAGTAGATCCAACAGCTGATTCACAATGGCCAATAAATTAGAAATGAAGCCCAGCATCTCTCACAGAGCACTTCCCATGACAGGGGAAGAGCAGTGATGGGGCTCTGGCCCAGCCCAGTCCAGCTGCCCCAGCAGGTCACCAGTCCCAGTTACCTTCCACAACTCTCTCCCTTGGGCTGTAGATAATAAACTCCACCTAGGTGAGTTGTTAGGGTCAGGTGAGTGGTGCTTTTGGCAGGGCTTTTGTAGGCCCTGGGCTCAAAGATGTCACTGTCCTGGCCAGAGACAATTATTTGTGTTTCTTCTGCCAGCAGCTGAAAGATCAGGAAATCCACTTGTTCTCACATAAGGAGAAATAACAGATGTTCTATTCCACTGGCAAAAATAACCTTTTCAGTAGTTTCAGGGCAGGCATGTGTTTTTTTAAGCTGATGCTATGCCCATTCTCCACCAGAGTGGCATCAAATCAAAAACCTCTTCTTGGCCAGAAAACAAAAAGCAACTAGGAAAGGCTTGAGGACCATGAGTGCTTGTATCGCCTTCCCCCCCAGCCAGCTCCCCAAGCTGGGCCTCAGGGAAGACTGAGAGCCTCTGCCAACATATGGAACTTCACACACAGGCACTAGATGTAGCACTGACTTCAATAAGTCCTTTATTTTTAAATAAAGAAACCCCACTGAATCAAAGATAACAAAATTACATTTTGTTTTGCAATGACTTCCATTTTACACCACACAAGAACAAAAATTAAAGAAAAAAATCAAAGACAGTTTTATATATATTTATATATAATTTTAAAGGTAAACATCAGCAGATATAGAAAAATTGCATTGCTAGTTGCAAATCATCTCCCCTGCAGCTCTCAGCTCCAGAGAATCTGACTCAGAACATGGCAGCAGGGAGGGTGTCTCAGTATACAAGCTTCTTCAGGGCAGCATTTAGAGATAGTTACAGAACATAATTTTGCCAAATCGAAAATATTTTCATAGTCAACTGCTCACCAAGAGCACTGGAAGTCACTCTGCCTGTTCTAACACAGCTGCATGAGAAAAACAAGGGCACAGGTCTCCTCTTCCCAAGCTCTTCACACATCTTTTTGGCTCGGAACTTTCAGAGATAGAGGTTATGCTTTCTCCAAAAGAATGTCTAGAGATCTGTCACTGGGAATTACAGTCTAGCTGTCATGTAACACAGTGAGAAGATATGCCCCTTTGGAAAGTTGGTGACTTGGGCTAAGCAGGATTTGGTTATATATCAAACACAAATGAGTTTTATTTGGCTTTTTTTTTTTAATTTTAAAGACATTCCAGTTGGCAGGAACCATGAGAAGGGTCAAGAAGCCCAGCAGAACTATAGTGGAGATCCTAGAAGAAAGTTCTGTATCTCCTCTCTGGAAAGCAAAGGGGCTTTGTGCCACCTTGTACAGATGTTCAGGAAGACCCCAGAAACCCTTCCACCAAAGCATGGAAAGCTGGCAACTGCTTTGACTCACTGATGGCACTTGTGCCTAAGCTCCCCTAACAGCTGAGGAAGTCCAGGCCAGTGTCACTCCCACTCCCAGTGAGAAGGGGGTACAGTACCAGGGCACCCTCCCTTGGGCTGGTGCTGCTCTGAGGCATTCTAAGCTTGGAGAAAAATCATGAAGTCCTCACACCAAGAAGGGCTGTTTGCTTTCCATCTAGAAGCCATGAAGGAGACACTGCTTTGAGTCACTGTGGCTCCAGCACCTTCCCAAATGAATGGACCCACATGAGGAATACAGACACATGGAGTGTGACTCAAGCCAGAAATAAGATGCTCTTTACAACAAATTACTTATACAGGCAGCACAAGGCTCAGGCCTTCTCTGGTCTCACAAAACAAGATTGAAGAATTTCAATAAGCTCCAGACAAGCATAGTATTTCCAGAAAAACTTGGAAGCAATCCAGGTGACTAAACTGGCAATTAAGTCCTGAAGATGGTACTCTCTGCTCTTCCCTTTGAGATGTACCCACTGGAGCAATCTACCTCCAGCTATGCTGCTGGAGTGTTAATAGGCACAAAAACTTTTGGGATTGCAGGATAACAAGTCACACATTAAGCAAAGCAAACCCTGCTTCTATGACTCAATTCCTACTGCTAGAGGAGCAGAGAGCTGAAAATGATCCACTGCTTATATACATTGTTATTTTAAGCCTTGAAACAGACTGTAGCCAGTTGTAGGTTGCCCACAAAGGTCCTTTAAATCAGCACTCAGTTGTACGGTGTTCATCACCGGTGTGTCTCAGTAAGAGTGTCTGAAAATCAACTTACCAAAAAGCAAAGCCCCAAAAGCTCTGACAGAGCTGTTACTGAAGTCTCTAGATATGCTGATGTCAAGGGAGGAGGAGGAAAAGGGCAAGGCACCACGTGTCAAAGGGCTGTGGTCTAGGAACTTGTGACAGACCCAGGACAGATGACACACAGGTAGCTTGGCTAAATTCAGTACTGGAGTTAATAGTTCCCAACATTTTTACTTAATGCCCTGTCTTTGTAACCCATATCTTCATAATCAGGAACTGCAGAAAGAACACTGAGGAAAAAGATTGCAGGGAAGTTCAAGTGTTTGCCTTTACAGTGTACCTACAACACTGCCAGACCCATCTGAAAACACCTTGATTTAAAAGCTAACAAAGGGACAATTAAAAATGCTGGCAGAGCTCTTGCAGTGGAAGCTGAAGTTCCTTGTGTTCAGTCAGAGCAAGTCTGAGCTGCTTATTTACCTTCTTCAGATATCTCCAGAAAAATGGCAAAGGTGATGGTTGGACCAGCCTAACCATCAAAGAGTAATAGCTCCACAACTTGCTGTCTGATTGAGAGGGTCCTTGGGGTTTATGTTCAAGTGCTACTTACATTCAGGGATGGGGAAAGTGTGTTTACCACAAAACTACCTGTGGAAGAGCTCTCCTAATGATTTTTCTAATCCCAGTTTGAAACTAAGCAGAGCACATGTCAGATTCACCATGCTGTGATCTTGAATGGCTCCATCAGACCACACTGCAGTGATCTCCAAGTGCAACACTTCTTGTGTGTCTCGACAAGAGATGAAAGACTTCACCTCTACAACTGAAAAATTCAGATTGCATTTAAGGTTGGGTTCAGTGGGCAAATAAAGACCACCTGCCCACATCACAAGACTAGCATTGCCCTATTTTGGGAGAGAAGAGTATTTCAGATTAGGACTGGACAAAGTCCCACGTGTCACTAGGTACCACTTATCAATCATTGTCAGTAGCAAGATTTAACACAATTTTAAGATCTTTAGATAACATGAACTGCAGCTTAATTCTCTCCTCTCCTAGTTCCCCAAGACATCTTTAAGTGATTGTTGCAAGTCTGACCACAAGTCTTGCTTTGAAAGAATCATCAAATATGTTGAGATGGAGAGAACAGAGGGTTTTTTTAACACTGCTTCCACCTGCAGGCTTAATAAGCTGAACCTCGAGCTACAGAAATCTTGCACAAAAAAGCCACAACAGAAGTTGTCCTTCCCCAAAGAAGCCAGAATCAGTCAAGTCACAAGTGATTTGAACAGTTTTAGATTCAAGTGCAAAAACAGGGCAAAGGAGCAAGACAGAGACTCACGTTACTTCTGTAGTTGAGAGTTTCAGAAAGTCCACAGCATTGGCACTTCTGAAGTATGAAGGCTTGGGTCGTGGGCCAGGAAGGAGTATTCCTCAGAAAGGCTCTCCAAGTGTAAAGAAAAAATCTCTATTTGATTGGACAAAGCTACAGCTCCTGCTGCTTTGAGAACTGCCCAGTTGCTCACCTCATTTTGGGAGACTTAAGACACCTAAATTTATACTGTGTCTATTTGATGTGTACAAGTGTTGTTTACACTCCACTTCTGCTGAAGCGAGAAGATATTTAAGTCATACCCAATGAATATTACATGAACACTACTTAAGCAAAAAACCTGAAATGTCTTTTATGACATACTTTAGTGATGCAGGATGAATAAGAGGATAACAACACAGAGACAAGATATCCATCAGCTAAGAATATCCTTGCTAACTGATGCCCTAAAATAGTTCTTAAGGAACAGCCACAAGCACAGCCAAATCTTGCTGTAGCTTTACTTAGTTTCATCTTCTCTTTGAAGAAAAAAAGAAGCCCAGATTTACTAACTTAGGAGAATGTGCAGATACCCACAGTTCATTGTGGATCACAGGCCAAGGTGTTTGGCCTAAGGCAAATGAAAGGAATTTCCTGATATGACAATGCACCTTTGCTACAATAGTTAATTATTGCTTTATTAAAATGAAACCCCACCTACTCAACCTACTGAAGTTCAGGGACAGGGCAGTCCAGAAGGCTTGTTCCCCTGGTTTGTTGTTACCAGACTGAAGTCTTGCAGCTTGTTTCACCCTTAAGCTATAAATTAAAGTGCCTGGAACACAGACCAAGGCTGAAGCAATAAAGTGCTGATGAGGGAAGTGTGACAGCAAAAGAACTTCACTGACACTATGCTAAAGAAATCCTAAGGATGGATTAATGACACTAAAATATTGACAGAACAAACAGTAAAGACAAAAAAAAAAAGATTTTTACCACAAGTTTCAGTCTCCAGATTGTCATGGGACAACTTTCCTTTAATAACCATCTTGGCACAGACCACAACTGCCACTTGAGGGAAAAGCACAGGTGAGTAGCCAGCTTTCCTGCAAACAGCTTTCACACTTCACTTTGCACATTAAAACTAGAAAGGGATGTCTGGGTGGGGAAAAGAAATTCTAGTGAGAAAGAGCCCGGTGTCTTACTGGAGCCAGTAATCCTACAGCATTACACAGATCTGGAAGTAGTCAGCCATGCAAAGATGTCATTTCAGTTGCACAAGGCTGGAGACATCGAGTTCCACATCAACTGTAAGCAAAGTCACCTGTCTCAAAGCCACTTGATGCTCTGCAAGCTAATGGGAAGAATTTTGGTATTATTTACCCTGACATAAGGGGAGTAAATCTAAATAGAAACACCCTACCCCCCACCAATTAATCCCTAAGAGAGCACAATAGCTCTTCATGAAGTATTCTTTCAAACAGATTGAGCTCACAGAAAAATCCTGCAGATTCTTAATCATGGGTTTCCACTTGGAAGCCAGAGCCAGCTTTAAAAAGCCCCAGGTCAAACAAAGAATCCAGTACTGAAAAGATAACAGTATTTAAAAAGAGGCAAAGATGACAAGGTGACTGATCAGGTCCTGGAGTGAGAACATGTTTACATAGAAACATTAACTGGCATTACCAGGCTGCAGCTTTTCTCTACTTGGAGACCCAGCATAAAGCCACCCCAATCCACAGACAGCTCAAGCATGGAAAAGTTGAATATTTTTTAAAGTGATTCACTTGTGCAAGTGCATTCCTAGGTGCTAAAAGGCTTCCCTTGAGATGGTGCAAAGCTGACACTACACTTGCAGTCAAGCATGTTTTTCCAAGCCACACTGTAGTGGCTTACAGACTGAACTCACTGGCTTGTGGCTTGGTACAGGGATTTTCCAGCACCCAGACAGAGAACAGAGCCACAGTTATCTCATCATCTACACCTAAACAAATGCTGCAGATCAAGTTTTTGACCAGCAGGTAAAGAGATTTTGACATGTGAAACTTCTGCTATATTAAAGCAAGCAGTCTTTAGCTCAGTAGCCCTGTAACAAGCTACAGTCAGCAAAACCCAATTCTTCAAGCAGAGCAGTAAATTACAAATCCACGTGACTGGATATCCAAAGAGGCTCTGACCAGATGTTAACCTCTGCTTTAACTCCATTTTGGAAAAAAACATGGTGATCAAACACCAGCCATAGGATATCAAGGAGAATGGAAACCTGAAGCAGCAGGTGAGGGAACAAGATGTTCCCAAAGGGGGAGAGATACCAAAGTGATCCAGAGTCTTTGGGTCAATTACTCCTGGCCAGATACAGCCTGCTCTGTGTCCGAGCAGTGAGGCTTTGTCTTCTCCCACTGGCAGATGGCATTGGCATACTGTACCACGAGCTTATCCATCCAGGTAAGAGGTTCTGGGAATAGCACTGACCCCTCAAAAAATCCCAGATGGCCTCCATGAAGGGGCAGCACATGCATGACATTCTCTCTTTTCTCTGTAAAAGAAAAACAGGCAGAAAGTTCCAGAAGGTTAACATCTTCAAGCTGAGAATGAAAACATCTTGAATTGTCAGGATAAGAAGGTTGCCCAAGAGTTGCTGCTGGCTGGGCCCTTACAGCAATACCTGTATTGCTGTAAGAATGGCCATTCTTTAACAAATGAACACCTTTAACTCACATCCACTGGAAACAGGACTGTTTGCATCATGTCAGGCTGCACAAAGCTTTGACAGTGTATCAGCCATCTTGTTGCACAGACAGTGAAAAATTCCCTGTGCTTGCTTCTGTCTGAAAGCAGCTGTGGATAAATTCTCAGCTAACAGCCTCTGACCAGGAAAAGAATGAACCCTGCTTCCCTCCCTGGGCACCCACTATTTGTGTGATGAAGCAGCAGCAGCTCCCTCTTCTGAGCTTCTAAGGATAATTTACCTTTTTCCTTGTTCGAAGACAGCTCAACTCCTTTCAAAGGAGAGATCCCAGTTCAGTGCCAAGTGACACAGCCATGCATGCACTGTCCCCATTTCATCAGCAAAGGGGAGTGTTTATCTATGCTTCATCCAGACTGTCACCACCACCCATCTTCTTCTAAATCCCAGTGAGCAATGAAGATGTGAGGAAACCTTTTTTTATCCAAGAATGTCACCTGCTGGCTATCAAAACAAGCCAGAGCAGCAACAGGTGCCTGTTCAGGGTTAGCCTTGTTAGTTCAAGCAACTGGTGACTTAAAGAGGCTTAGCACACCTCCTGCAGCATTACAGATGTAAGGAGGCAAGTCAAGCTGCTTTGAAATCAGGAATTGTGATGTGATCAGCAAGCTGTAGGCACACAAATGCACATAAAACACATAAAAAGCTGTAGCTACTGCTTCAGCATACCTGAAAGAGCTCTTGGAATTGATAGAAGACTCTCATGGACAAGAGGGTCATCAGCAGCATTAACCAACAGAAGAGGAACATAGATCTGCATCAGGAAACATGACATATAAGGGAAAAGACCAAAACAGAAAGGGGTTGGTATTTGAATGTCAATCTACCTCTGTAAAAGTGTCTTAGCTTAATTCAATTAAGATCTCTTATTAGAGATTAATATTAATTTATTTTTTCCCCCAACCCAATTGTAAGAAAGAGGCAGGGATGCACCACAGCAAACAGACTCAGTCCCCATTCTTAGAATTGAAATAGCTACACCCTTTTGTTGCTCTGCATTGCTTTGCAAATCAGGCAGCTAGTGCCAGCTCTGTCATGGACACCTTGGTTGAAGTCCAGGGAACTCCCCTGGAACATCTCCATTCTCTGGGTCAGTAGAAAAAGGAGGAATTGATTTCAGTTCCACTTTGGCAAAACTTTGCTCAAGCATTTGCCTGTCAGTGTCTTCAGTCTCTTCCACAGCATCCAGTAAGCCTTCCTTCCTTCCTTGAAGGTGCAGGCTGCATGCCACCAGCCATTTCCCACTTTATCCTCATACACTCAGAGCTGAATGTGTGGCTTTATCTCCATCTCTCGGGTGCAACCACCTGCCAGAGCTGTAAGCTCTAAGAGCCCAGAGCATTTAGCCCCAGTGTTAGAGGCAGCAAGAACTGAAATCCCACTCCAATATACTGTGCCTGATTATTTCTGAAAATCCCAGCTAAGGCATCTGCAGGTATCAACAACAGAAACCACCAAGTATTTTCTCTCCAGTGCAAGAGCAGTCTGCTGCAAGAGCTTACCCTGTGCAAGTACTGCAGGCAACTTTCCTCTTCATAGTACTCCTTCAGTGAGCTGTAGCCATGGAATTTCCTGAAATAGAGCAGATTGTCATTAAAATCACCTGTCACTATTACTTTCCAGTGAGGACACACACACAGAAACAGGAGTGATGCCTCAATTTCCGTAGACAATTTTTTAACACCCAGCATCTTTGCAAAACCCTTTGGCAGCACATGCCTTGATGCTTTCTGTGCCTTCTCAAACATTCTGAGAGCATGGGCAAGTCAAACATGCAAACCAGAGACCAGCAGCCTTCAGGGTGTTTCTTTTAAAATACCCCACTTCATTTAATTGTACACACGGATGAAGGAAAGTTAGGACCTTGTTCATCTTTCCCTAAAAGTCTTCAAATACAAACCCAGCACAACTTATAAACCTCAAACTTACTGGACAAGTTCCCCAGACTTCACGGTGGTTCCACTTCTTTGTCAAATCCCTCACACCATCCCAAACCAAGAATTCAGTCAGCCTATATTCAAGTGCCTTTTTTTAATAAAAGGGACAACACAGCTGTTGGTCCAAACTAGAAAGGCCTCAGAGATGGGGGACAAGTAGGGAGATTTCCCTAGGAATGGCTTTTTTGTAAGAAGCCAGCAATAATCCTGGTTTGCCAAAAGTGTCACAGCTTTTTAGCTAACAGTTTACAGCTTTATTTTGGAAAAGGGTCACTGCCTGATACAGAACATGCCATGGTATGAACACTGCCACTTCAAGTGCTATGTTGATGTCCAGGGCACAGGCAGTAACAGGCTACTGCTTATTAAAGCAGAGCACTTAATTAGGTGTTAGTATGACATAAGAAAGGTTGCATTATCTCAGTCAGCCCTACTGTGTATTGAGAAAGCAGCAGCATTTTACAGGGAGAAGACTTTTCAAACAGAGCAAAGGAAATCCATGAGCAGTTCTGAGCTGCTTTCCACATTCCCCTTTTTTGTTGCTAGAGCTTGGCAGCAGAGCTGGCCTCTTCCTACCTTAGTGAAGGCTGAAGGTTCAGGTGTTACCAATAAATAAATGCCTCCTGGATGATGTTAAAGAAGCTGTGACTGTAAATAGTAAGTTATTTTTTGTTGTTTTTTTTTCCTCGGCTAAGTTTTCTTTAATGTGGAGGCAAGCAAGAATTGGAAGTTGTGTTCACTGTATTTCAGCAGATTCCTACAGGCACAGCAAGGGGCTTGCAAGAGCAACACTGGGATGAGAAGGTACTTGGAGTGCTATACAGGAGCAGAGAATTGCCCTTCATACCTCATAACGTTATCATCGATCTGCATAAGTGATGTTGCTGTGTAGAGCTTGCCCAGATCAGCATCTGACAGGCTTTGTGGCTTCTTCATGTTGTTATCTCCAAAAAGAACTTGCCTGGAAAGAGTGGCATCAAGAATTACATCCAAATAACATAAGGGCAGCGAAACCATGACCTGTTCAAGGACAACTGAGTTTACCACATCTGACATGATAAGATTAGAAGTGGGCTACATAAACATGAGGCTGTCTTGGGAGCAAGAACAGCTTATTTGTCCACTTACCTTTGCAGCAAGACATAACAAACCTTGGCAGCCTCCTTGTAGGAAAAAATGTTTTCCTTATACACTGAGAAACTGCATGGGGGGGCCTCTTAAAAGAAACTTCCCAGAACAGAGAGCACTGAGGGTAATTGGAATAGAGGCTACATGTTAGAGGGAGGGTTCTTTGGCTTCAGACCAAACCTGTGGGTGGTTTGGGTGAGAGCACCAGCAATCCTGGGCATAGCATCTCTTGCACCATCTGGTTCTAAAGTCCCCCAGCACAGACTTCAGGCTACCTCACACACACAAATTACTCAGGGTATTACCTTAGCAGAAAGTTATTTACTATGGACACTTGTCATAATTAATTATTGCCCTCAGGGGAGGATGTGTTTCTTTACCAGAACAAACTTCTTCCCTAACAAACAGAACAAAAGCCACAAGTTGGAAAGGGATTTTTATTCCCTTTGAGAGGCAGCTGCAGGGCAGAGCAGGAGGGAGGCTTGGTTTGATTCGAGGGAGTTACAGCAGAAGTGATTATGGAAAAGGTTTACTTAACACACTTGGCCTTCAAGCCAGCACTGGCTTTTTCTGGGTTAAGAATTTAAGTACCTTTTAATGGGAGCTTACCTAACTTCAAATGTCAAATTTGGTCAAGTTGTCTAAATATTTGTAAACCTGGAATGAATTATGTGGATCATCCTACATTGGCTACCCTCCTCCTCCAAGTGTTTCATACTGCAAAGGAGTGTAAACAAAGAACCTGAAGTCACACATGCTCCTTCAGTGAAATAGGTCTTAGATATTGCCCTCCTTTCCCCTCAGTCAGGCAACTTCCAATACACACAGATGAGGCACTTTCTTGCCTAGAAGGTACCACCCAGAGAACTTTTGGTGGGGAAAGCACCAACATTGAGCGTGTCACCTGTTTAGAACACAAGTTTCTTTGTTATGCAAGAGCCACGGAGCAGCAACACAGCACAGGGATCCTACAGTACACCTGCACTCCAGGAACAGCAATGTTAAGTGTTTTGCTGGCTACATGCTCTTTCTAGAGGAACAGCTAGAAGCCAGAGCTACAGGTTTGACTATTTGCTCATTTGATAAGCAGCAACTCCATACAGCAGATCTTGAAGATTAGTCCTACCTCAGGTAGGTGGCAGAACAAGAGGCTCCTTCAATAGGGAATTCTTTGGCTAGAAGTGAAACAGATGCAGAATACTCCACTTCGAAGTCTAATTGCAATGTTTTCCTGTGCATGTCTTGTTTATTCATTAAGCAAGTTTCCCCAGAGTACAAAACGACAACCATGTCTTTCTTCTAACAAGTTGACCAAAGCTTATTTGTCTATTTTACAGCATAATGAGATTGACATGGGCTCACCTTCTCTGTTGGTTCATCTAAAGACCCACCAAGGAACTTGTGCATAACCTCTCAGGAGTCCTATTTTAAAGGACCAGGCAGACAAATCCAATATAGCAATTGACCCAATCAATACTGTCAGTGTAAGTGATGTACTGCAGTACCTGTGAGAAAGGATGATCTTCTTCATGTTGTCTGCCATGAGGAAGTTATAAAATCTTCTGCAATGATCCCACTGCATGAAGGTTTCCTGTGCCCTAGAAAAAACAGTGCAGAACAAACAAAGCTGTTAGTGGAGCTCTTGAAAGATCAGATTAACACACTGTTAACATCTTATGGCAGCCTGGGGGCTGTGTAAACAAACCTCCAGGCCTTCCCTGCCACAGCTTAACCTTTTCCAGGAAATGACTTCCACTTTGATGGAGTTTATTAGTATCAGAAGACAGATCTGCAGTCTCATCTTGCACAACGCAATTAGTGGTTTTGATCAGAGCATTTAAGAGCCATCAATCAAGATCCACAACACTGACAAGAGGATTTTAGTATCCCTTTGCAGAAGTTGAATGTAATTTACATAATGAGACTTTCAAGGAAAGGGCTAAAACCTGTTGCTCAACAGTGTTGTCTATTGTGCAATATAACTCTGCAGAGGAAATAATCTGTGCAGATGTTTCCAATATATACAAATATTATTGTTTCACTTCGTTGGCAGGAACTGTAGGAATAAATACTAGATGCAGCTGCAAGTGGCATCTGAGTTGAAGCCTTTACCTATTCTCAAAGCAGAAGAGCACTTCGCAGTGTATCTGTTGTTAAAACAGAATTTAAGCCATCCAGAGTTGTGTGAGCTCTGCCAGATACCAGCACTCCTTTGCTATGCAGGGTCACGGGCAGGTTAGAGCTTCACTCCTAGCAGGGTTTGCTGTTACTGAGGGAACACACTATCATTTACTGAGACTGAAGAATGCTGGGAGCAGTTTCAGCTACTGAAGCTCTCCTACCACTTAAACATTAACATACCATGAGAACTACTGCAGATTTAACATGACCTTCCAAGCTATAGCCTGCAAGTCCCCTACCAGGCAAGAGCAAGCTGTTTTCTTGTAATTAGCTGTGCTGGAGTATGGTTAAAAAAAAAAAACTATTATCTTTTTATCTAGCCAGGCTATACCTACCACATTTATACCAGGGCAGGGGAAAAAAGGAAGATAAGAAAACATGGATTTCCTTCTTCACAAAAGGTTTTCCAAGCAAACCTATTAAGTTATTACAAGACGTCTGAAGTTAAAGTTACTACACTGCCCTGCAGTTCCTGTGGTGTACAGCAGTACTCCTAATATGAAGACCTGCAAGCATTAAAAAAAAAACAAAAAACCCACAGGCAGCTTCCAGTATTTTGAGGGCTGCCCAGGTTTCAGAGCTGAGGTCTCTCCCCACAGCCTGCAGCTATGGTGAAGATGCATTCCACAAGATCAAGAAGCACAATCAAGCCTATGCAGGCAGAGATTAAGGAATGAGGAGACCTGTCCCTGTTTAGCCTCAGGGAACACATTCCCTAGGTTCTGTGTTAATTCATTAAACTAAGAGTCTCATTCTTCTGGCAGATCCTAGTATTGCTGCTGCTCTGGAAAGGCTTTCCTCTTTGAGATCCTTGGTTCATCTTGTTCACTAAAACCTTTTTCCTTCACTTATGAAAGATATTTGGGGACTAAACACTGGACAAGCTAATATACAAAAAAAAAAAAAGGAATTGTAAACTAACTGGTCTTTTCTACCAGGGTAATCCATTTCCATGTAGCCCTGAAGGTTGAAACCAGCTATTTTAACCTACCAGACCAAGCCCAGGAAGGCAGGGGCTTCACTGTTCTACCTGGAGGTGCATTGTACCTCCTCCCTCCCACTTCTATAACCAGGGCACAAGGCCCTCCCTCTCCTCCTGTCTTTTGCTAGGTAGATGTTGTTTTCTCCCAGCTCTTCAGCTAATTAGCACTTACAGCAGATGTAGATATTAGGAAGGGAGACAAGACCTGAAAAGCCTTCCTGCTGGCTGTCCAGTAATACAGAGCAGATGTTTTGTGGCAGGAGGTTTGCTAGGAGATGTTTACCCAGCAGGTGGAGGCAAGAGCTCAATAATCCACACAACCCACACGATGGGGTGCATTAAACTCAGGGAAAAGAAAAAAAACCCCAGCCAGTTGTTTTTCCACACAAATATCCAAGTGGAGAATTGTTAATCAGGTTGTCCTTGCCATGCAAGCATAACAGCATTACTCACAACATTCTGGAGATCAGGAATACAATATTGCATAATTGTAGAAGATGAACCAAGTGGACCTCAGCCAGATGTTATCCCTGCAAACCCTGTCTGATGGTTGCAATTAAGGAGCTGGCTTCAAAAGGATGCTCTGAGCTCTATGCCAGAACCCCAGGACAGCTAAGAACATTTTACTTGAAACAAAACAGAACAGCTGTTCCTGTACATCTGTTCAGATTTTAAGGGTGTGAACTAGCAGCAGATTATACACTTTTTTAGCAGTAGTCACATCTGACCTCAAAAAGGATTAGATAGCTGGAATATTACATGCACATCAAGCTTTTACTCACATCTTAATGCTTCCAGAAAAGCTTTCTGCTTTTACCTGTAAGACCCTGATTCATAAAAGTTGTCTTCAGACTGCTGAATAACAAACTGGTCCCTGCACAGGCAGAGCATCATCAGCATCGAGAGTTCCAGCTACCTTGACCAGGCTGTGAGGCCAAATTCCATAGCAAGCCCCTCACAGACCTGCCACAGTTTCACCATTTCTATCAGCCCAAAGGATCTTCACCCAAAAACCTGAGTCTCAACAGCCCCTTTTGCCTTGTAATAGTCTCATGGCTCAAAAGTGCAGGTAAATTACTGCACAGTCAGCTACACCTTAGTAATTGTCAGCATGTACACACAGTAAAAACTGAGAAGAGCAGCTTAGCCAGTTATAGCATTTGAATCTTCATTAGCTGTGCATACATGGAAAGGTTAAAGTTCATTAGTCAAGTCCAGTTTTCAAGCAGCAGTGCATCAATACATGCAAGTGAAGCCATCACAGCTCCTAAAGTGCCACAGCCTTGGCTTCCAGGTGGCGAGACAGGTTAATATTTTCAGACTTCAGAGCTGTAATACTTTTCCTCCCCACCTTCCCCACTCCTATAACACAGCTGCAAGCACCTCTCCATCCCCTGATCAGCCCACAGCACTGTTTCAGTGACACACACTAAGAGGGGAGCATGGACTGACACTGAACATGCTGTGTCTGTCCAGTCTCCCCAGGTAAGAGCTGCCAGATGAAACTGCACACTGAAACCAAACAAGCTGTTATGAACCACGGGATCTTTCTCAGAGTGATGAGACAGTGCAAACTACTGCTTGCAAAGCTGGCATCAGCTCAGCAGCTGGTCACGCTGCCCAGCCTGCCTGGTTAATTACACCAGGACTGCATAGGGAATGCCTCCTCTTAGGACACTGCAGCCATGAGACAGCATCACAGGCACAGTCCAGAAGCTGCCAGCATGTACCTGGCCAGGTACAGAAAACTTGTTTGATGACAAAGTTTACTTGTGCTTGCAAATCAGCAAAGCTTCAGGTGCTCCTTCAGGAGGGTGCCATCCTACACACTCAGTCTGTCAGACCAGTTCAGTGCAAGAGAAACACCCATCTCCACCTTGTCCTTCCAAACATCTGCCCACTCCTGCACTCCCAGAAGAGACCAGCACAGAGAAGCCTCCAGACCCACCTCAGTGCACTGTACCCCTGGCACACGCTGACACAGCACAGGACTCGCTCCTGGTTGGCCTGGCTCTCCCCCAGGTATTTGCACACTATGTTTCCACCCAGGCTGAAGCCCACAACAACCAGCTGGGTCTGAGGGTAGGTCTTCTTGATGTAATTCACCATGGCACCAAATTCCCAGGTGCATCCTGAAAAGAAGAACAAAGTTAAAAACATCTAATATATTTAAATTCTCACTCGAAGCTTCAGTTGCATGCTTTGAATTCAGCTTTCTTACCCTTTCTGACTTTTCAATAGCCTTAAGGTTTTAACAGCTCTGATTCACATGTGTTCATACATCTGTGAGTCCTGTGGAGCTTAGCTCATGCTTAGTTCAGACAGAGTGCCAAAG
Organism: Ifrita kowaldi; assembly: GCA_013398055.1. Taxonomy (NCBI): domain Eukaryota; kingdom Metazoa; phylum Chordata; class Aves; order Passeriformes; family Cinclosomatidae; genus Ifrita; species Ifrita kowaldi. The sequence goes on from VZRS01008013.1 coordinate 58,900, forward strand.
CAAGATGAAATTTAGTTGCTTAAAAATCATGGTGACAATTAATGTGACAATCAAAACTCTTCTCTTCTAAAATAGCTTAAGAAGCAGAGTCCAGCAACTCTGGGCTTGACATTACTATGCAAGAGCAGCACACATCATTATTTCCTGAGGCAGTCTGCCACTTCTGAAGTCAAGTAGGGTATCTGGAATGCAGTTTGCTCCTTTGTTTTTAGCAAGACCACCGTGGATCCCTAAATCCATGCTGCTATTGGGAGGGGAAGGGAGTGGCTTGTCAGGAAGAGCTCCCAGCAGACCGTTGCAAAGCCTGACTGAGCAGGTGATCCCTGGAATCAGGGAGAAGGGTTTACAGACATTCAGCCCTTTGTAACCAGTGAAGGGGTAAAGATACTGCAGCTTTCTAGAAGACACGTGGGTATCCCCACATCAAGAGAATAGTTAAGTGCCTCTGTACAGATCTGTTCTGCTGTCAGCAAACACCCACCTGCATCCCACAGGCTGCAGGCACTGAGGGATCCAGTTTCTGGCAGTACTGGCATCCTCCAATTGTTTGACAGACTTGAAGGCCTCCACAGAGGCAACAATCTGAGTACCTACAACTACTTCTTCTGCTTGTGAGTACAGGAAAAGGAAATATGGAGAAGCAGCTGCAATAGTGATGGCATTAGTACACTGGCATCAACTGTTTATGCAGCTCGTTAACCTTCCCTTTGGATTTAAGGCTGCAAACCACAGAAGGCATCACATGAACAACAGAAACAGAACTCCAGATGTTTCTTCCTGTCCAGAGTCAGAAACTCAGCTCTATCCTGTGGAACTTGTCCAGGGAGGTAAATCCCAGCATTCCAGGATTCCACCCTGTACTACCCTAACACTGCTCCACTGTGCCCTCACCGCAGCTGTAGCATCCTCTGTAGACATCAGACTCCAACTTTACCTAGCTCTGGAGTAAACTCTGAGCACCAGGGTTTGTTTGCTTCAGTGGAACAGCAAGCTCCTGGCTGAGTATTCAGCAGGGTTTGGGCACTTCCTTGTGAACATTCTTAATGAGCAATCTTTAAGACAACAAATGCTGCACTGCTCTGGTTTCCTCTGGAAGAAGCCAGCGGTCAAAATACTTTAGTGTTTGACCTTTGTGATTTCAGGGCAGCTCAGAAATCCAAAACTAGAATAGCAACAGGTCAAACTTGATATAGAGGCTGGGGTTCAACAAATCCCAAATTTAGGCTACTTGCTCCTCACAACAAGCATGCCTGGAATACAGCAAAGCTGAAAGGGCACCGAGTTATTTGGGTAGGAGGCAGAGTAAAGTCTGCTCATGGTCTTGCTGGCACTTTACTTAACAAGCAACTCTGCCAAGTGATTTACTGTCTTGCTCAAAGGAAGTGCTAGGCATTCTTTGCCCTTTCCAAGGCTATAAAAGACTCAGAAGGGTATGTCTCAAGAGATGCACTACGGAATAACACCCTAATGCCTAGAGCAAAGCCCCATGAAAGCAAACTCTTAACTTTTATCAAAATAACAAATGCTTTAACAAGGACAAATTTAGTTTTCAAGACATGGTAGTCTTGCAGCCATTAACAGCCTAGGGCCTCACTACAAATGAAGGTATTTGGTATTCCTGAAGTATTTCAGGAATAGATAGAAGAATATATTTAATAATTCTAAAACAGGCAACAAAGCATTACAGCCTATTTGCCTGCTAGACTTGGCACCTCAAAGCACAATACTTCAACTTAGACAGTTTACCTGTTCAAGATAACTATTCTGTTAATCCACACTCTAAGCAGTAGCTTAGCTAACTTTTAAAAAAATAAAACCTAACACAAGTCTGCTAAACACACAACTGACAGGGTACCTATAGATATTTACAGTAAAGAGGGAGAGGAGGGCTCAAGAGAGCTCAGGAACAAGCAGATTAGGTCACAGGCAAAGAGGCCCCATTCCACAAAGATCACATTACTCACCAAAAGGGCAATTAAGACTAGCTGGAGTCAGCCTTCACACAGTTTCAAATAATTTATTCCTTTTAATTTCTAGGTTAAGAACGACTTCCTTACACTTAAGGTGAGAGCCCATAATGGTGGCAGTTGAGCACTACCACTTCTGCAGCTTTACTGTCATACTCTACAACTGGTGCTGTTGCTGACTTGTGTTACACCCGGGGCAAATCCTCACGTGTCCCTCCTAGGATATAAAGGTACTTTCTGGAAAGGCTGGTACCAACTCCTCTCAGGCTGCATTTTACAATGCCTCAGAAATAGCATTCATCCTTCAGGGACACGTTTGTTTCACATTCCATGAAACTGGCAATTTCAGTACCTCTAAAATCATTTGAACAGGCTCTTGGTAGCCACAAAAGGTTTGTTTTTTTTTCCCCAAAAAGTTTTCTTACAAAAAACTGCCTCCTTGATGAGAATACATGTGTAAGAGCTGGCAGAAGAGACAAAAGTGAATCCAGCATTAGCCTCCCCTCTTCCTCCCATCTAAGTTCAGTCTAGTTCCCAAGAAACACTACAAAACTCTTACCCTCAGACAGCAGTTGTGTTATCCTGAAGGAGGCTGATCAACCCCTAGAAATTCCACAAGCTTGAAAATAAATTCCCCAGGTGCCACGAAGTACCTACCATATGTGAACATCCGTGGTGAAGTGAGCTCAATGTTTGGCAGGGCTCCCAAGTGATTCAGGACAGCACATCTGTAGCCATTTTTCTGGGCATAGTCAACAAAGGTGCGGATGTACTGCTTCTCACTGTGGTTAGCAATCCCTGGGCAGATCACCATCGTGACATCCTCTGTGCTCAGAAAGAGAGGGAAGTTAAGTAAATGTCACTTCATGCAAATTAAGAGAGTCAGAAGGTTTTCATCTCAGATCCGTGGGAAACCACCTACCACAAGCAAGCTAGAATTCCTATCAGCCTGCCAAAAATCCTGTATGGGACAGGAGACCAAGCAGCTCAAGTGCTACAGAAAAAGTAATTCATGCTATGGGAGATGAGCAGTTTTTAAACTTCAGGGAAAGCTGTGCAAACAGTTCTACAGGCACTGCCTAGAGACCAAGAGTACATTCTTCCCTCTGAAGGACATTTTTGATGTTACACATGTTTTGCCTTCTGACAGCCTGTTGTGACTGTGACGTGTGTGGAAGCTGTGGAGTCCAGCACTCCAAATACACTGGTTGTGCTATTTCCCCCCTCATTTCCCTTCTTGGGTGTAACAGAGATCTTCCAAATGAAGCTTTGCTAAGCACAGACATTCTATTCTGATCAGCTGACACTAGCCATCATCTACTTTGTGGCTAATCTAATGATATTTGATCTGCTGACACTGTTCACTAGTTTAACAAGATATCATTTCATCAACCAAGAAAGTAATTGCTGTAATTCAAGTAAGCACAGTAAATTACATTCAGGATTATCATATGCACTTCAAATTAACTGTAACTCTCATGTGCAAAGCTCCAACATTACCAGCTCTAGCCACTGAATTTTTATCACATTAGAAAAGCACTGCTCAGATTCTCTGCAGCAATAAAGATAACAGTAACTGTTCTTGTGCAGCATTGTACCATGAAGATCTCAACTCTGACAGCTATAAAAAAGAAATCTGCTTTTTCTGAGGGCCAAATGGGAGCCATGGGCTCTATCCTCATCTGTCCCCCAGAGCACAGAATCAAGGTTAGCAGCCAGCAGCTGTTTGACTGACCTCCAGTGCAGTGCTCAGAGCATGGCTCAAAGAGATCAAAGGTGGCTGTCGCTCCATCTGGCATCGTGAGGTACTTGCGAAGTCCATATGGATGTGGTGATCTCACTCTCCCCATTTTTCCATAAAGAGCTGTCTGGATATGTCCACTCTTTCCCCAGATGAGGGGTGGAATGTACCTGAAAGGCAGTAATTTAATTACTTACCCCTGCAGTGTTAACAAGCCTTTGAGAACAGATAGGCACTCCCGTAACAAATCTCTCACCAGCTCCCAAATATAGTAACAAATATGGAAATGTTTTTGCTATGACTGAACTGGCAGCAGTGATCTTTGCAGCCTTATACAAGAGGAGAGACCAAAATGCTCTCAAAGCTGAAAAATCAGTACTGATAGCAGCAGCAGAAGCCAAACCCCAGACATTCCCTATACTGAGATGTTAGAGGAACAAATGCTTCTCACTGAATACAGAGAGGCCTTGTGCCTCAGTGAGACTGGGACTGCATGTTGCCAACCAACCAAAGTGACCTCCAGAACTGTACAGTGCTGTAAATCTGTCTTAATTGAAACGCTGAAGCCTCCTGGGTTGAGCCACATGAACCTGTGCAAGCACTTGACTGTACAAGCCAGTGGCAGAAACAGCAGGATTCACAGCAAGTTCTGGAAAATTGAAAGCCCCGAGACTTGCTGGTTGGGATCATTTTACACAGAACTGCTTTACTGAGTTAAGCAAAGAGCACAGTACAGGTTGATTTTGCTGTGCAGAATTAGGTAAAAGTTGGGACAGTGTTAAGAGAACCAGTCAGAACTGGCCAAACTCCACTGAATAACAAATCCCTTCCAGTAAGAGGGGTGAGTCTACCAATTATTTATGCTTATCAAGGGTATATTAAAGCTATGTGACAAAGCAGATTGTCTCTCTTTTCCTGGCTTACAGGCCCTCAAAAAAGATATGTGAGAAACACAGCTATGAGCTGGAAAGCATTAAAGGCTTAGTTATCAAACTTTTTTTAGCACAAGCAGAGCTGCAAGTGGTTTAACAGGAAACATACTGTGTCCTACCACTACCAGCATGTGGGCAAGTCACCTGGTCACTCAGCAAAGGAGACTGAGTCAATGCCTTGAAAAAGAGAGTTACATCAGCTCTGAACAGGAAAGCATGAATGATTTATTGTTGAGGAGAACAGCAGTCCCAGGGGACACACTTCCAATTAAAGAACTGTGGTCTCTGGTGCACTGACCAGGCTATCCAGAAGAAGCTTGAGAGCTTCTGACAACACCTTGGATCCTGAGGGATTAGCAACTCCCTCCGAGTTGTGTTTTAGGCTTCCTGCAATTATTCCTTCTGCCTTCTTGAGAGCACATGAAGCAGAGATCATGTCCTTCTCTCTTCTAGAAGAAGAAGAGAAGAAAACTAGGCAGCTCAAATTTACTACTTAAGCCCATAATCCAGCAGAACGTGACAGAAGCCCTACCTTTGTGCTCTGACACTACCTACTCATACAGCTGGACCTTTCCCCATGCCAGCTCTTATGTGTCATATCCGCAGCTCCCTCTTCCCCCGCACGCTCCTTAAAAAGACTCCCTATCAAATAAAAATGACTTAGGGCTGTTTAGCAAGACAAGAGCAGCAGTATGCTCTCTCTCTCCCCATTCTTTTCCCTCATTATGAGGAAGACTTCTTAGAGTCAAAGCAACACAACAGTTTGCTGTAGATTCACTCATTTTTGCAAGTGCATTTCCCAAAGAGATCCAAAACAGATTTCTGGAGAAGCAGATATTGCTTCAATAAAGGCTGCAAAAGTTGCCAGCTGATGCTCACAACCTTGTAAGTTAGCCTTCAGTGCATTCTGGATTTGATCACTCATATAAAGCTTTTCAAAGGATCTGGGCAAGACCAGGAGCATCACATCCCTCTTCTGTCAGCCCAGCATCTCTGCACTGGGTCTTCCCAGGCACAATGTACAACTGTGCAGATTCCCAGCAGTGACAGAGGCTGGACAAGCTCATCCTCTGCAATAGCTGCTAGAGGTGGAAAGTAGCCAGTGCATCCATTCTCATAGTCCAGAGTAGAAACCCACTGGGGTAGGGCAGTCAAACTAAACCAGGCTGCCCAAGAACTACACATAGTTCTGCTCAAGTCTCACACAGCTCAGTGCAGCAGGGGCTTTGCACACAACTGTTATGCCAGATAGAAGAGACACTGCTCTCCTAACATAAGGAAAACCAGCTGGCTTCACCCCAATCATTTACTGTACCATCAGTTCACATCAGTAGCCATACACCACACTAAACAGTGCTTGACTGGCTTTTTGTATTTTTTTTCCACAGACATCCTTTACTGATAGGGTTTGCTAGCACCTTCTGAGGGGAGCTGACAAATACAACCTAAAATAAGAATTTTCAGCTCTTTTAGAAGAGACTCAGACGTCAACATTGCTTTATGGTTTCTAATCTTGGGTGAGAACATGCATTGGAAAGTTTTGGTGATTCTGCTTCCATACAAGGCTTTGCAAATCAAAGACTGTCCCAAAATCTTACCCTATAGGAAAGCAATTTGTCCAGCTACAGCAGCTAAGTTATACAGCTGTTACAGCTGATTACTGCTACCATGAAAAAATACCAAAACAACCCAAACATCCTCATGTTTAACCTACAGCTCAGTTCCCAGCTATAGGTTACAACCATCCACTGGAACAGATGCAGCAGCGCACACCACAGGATGTTGTTAGAGATTAAATTAGAATAGTCTTCAAAGCCTCACCGCTACTGCCAGAGTTTGAATGAAGGCAAATGGTTTCAAGCACACTGCTTCCCAAGAGTGCACTGCTTCCCACAGTCTGACTCTTCGGGTCACTGATGGTTTCCGGGGGAAAGAAACCCCCAGACCTGTCTTTGCATAACCCAGCTGGAGGTTACCTACATACTGATCTGCAACAAATCAAACCTGCTTTATACTGCTTTTACGGGCAAACAGCACTTGCAGTTTCCTTGACATGTTTTTTATTTAAGGCAGGAATCCCTTTCACTCCATCCATAATGATGGTCAAGTGACAACTACAGTTTCCACGTTTCCCTCAAAGCTAAAAAGGTGTGAAGCCCTATGGACAAGGGAGCATTCACTGCTGCTCCCTGCAGAATGCATAAGCGTTTGAGCATCCTATGGACCAAGTAAAATGCTCAGCTTATCTTTTGTGATGCTAACTCCAGTCAGCTGCTTAAGCATCGCTGCCTGCAGCAAAGATGGCTTGTGTTAGTCACTCTGCATGTAACTGCACTCTTTTAGACAAATATTCAAAAGCCAAGCTTCGGCATGAGTGACGTACATAATACTCTGATGCAGATATTTGTAATTTCTACCAAGTCATTAGGTATATTTCTAGTTTGCACACAAGTTTTAAAGCAGTTGAAGCTCTGAAATACATGCAAGTGTTCAAGAAGAAGCTTGTTATCTCACCAATCTTTTTGTTTAGACCCATCAGCCTTTAAGCAACAGACTTGTGAGGCAAAACACATCCCTTAAGCATCCAGGCTCAGGAGACTGAACAGCACAACACTTTAACAGAGAAAGGGAGTAAATAGTACAGATAGTACAGATCTTGTATATCAGTGAAAAACTAAGATAGATTAGAACTTACCTTACGAGACAGATGCAAAAACCAAGCAGCTAATAAAAATATTACATCTGTTTACCAAGACAAGTTGCCAATGTGACCTACTACAAAACCTGTAAAGCCTTTACAGTATGAGTGATTACTCTCTATCATTGAATTCAGGTAAAATCTGTTCTCAGCTGAGGACAAGGTATCCTTATAATCTATAGCAGAATCAGACACATGATCTGCCTGTCACACTATTTCTGTTGACCCTCCATTTTGCCAATGGACAAATCTATTTTTGAAACATTCATGTGACTTTTATGTCTTTCGAAGAGACAAAGCCTACAAGAACTTCCAAGAGCAAGTACTGAGCCTAGTAGTGCAAGGCTGTACAAGACTGAAGGATGGGACATCTTTTCATACAGGGTTGGTGTGGACTTTCAGCTTTCTAACACCATTCAAAACACCACTGCTTTTACTAACACCATTCAAAAAGAGCACAGGAAGAACTCTTCAGTCTTGAAGGTGCACAATATCACACTGATGAGGGAGAAAACTTGCCAGGAATTGTGCAAAAGCCTTTACCCTCTGAAAGGACAGATGAGATTAGATAAATTTTATTTAAGCCTATTATGTAAAAAACAGTTTCAGAGATATTTCTATCCTCAACCCAGCTGAAAAAACCTAACTACTTAGTGCTGATAGCAAGAGCTAGAACAGATTGTTTTGTAGTGAAGCCAACATTCCTCATGGCAAACAGCTGAAAAAAGATGCTTCTCCAAAACAATAATCCTGCAGACAGAAGAGAATGTACTCAGGGCATTCTTCTTGTGGTTTACCTTAAGAAAACAAGCTCAGCAGGATGCAACACAGGGAAATACAACCATTCAGACTGAGCAATTAAGTAGTATTCAGTCTAAGGAGCATTTGAGTATTGTCCTTCAGATTTTATGCTAAAACTATAATTACTGCTAAATTTAACCCTGTCTTTCAAAGAAGGGCCCTTCACTCAAAAGCAGGTGGCTTCCCTCCAGCACTGATAACAAGTAGAAACAAGGAAAGTGTTCAAGGACACAACAGATTTTCAACTCCTTCCTCTCTGTCTGATATGACCTGAAGTTGTTCTGAAAAGCAGTGTACTGCAGAGGTTACTCCAGCAGAGCATGGGGATGGTTCAGTACATATTTCCTCTGTGTCCTGCTCCAGAGAAGCTGCTCCCAGATGTACAAAAGCCCAGGAATGTCTATAAGCAGCATTTCCACTGTTATGCAATAGTGGCTTATGGTGACAGGAGCTGAGCAGTGAACACCAGCCAGGAGGACCCCTCACCAAGGCCTCCACACAAGGACAATGACAGCATAACACAACAACCCAGACAAGCATGTACTGATAAAGAAAACCCAGAAGAAAACTTGTGTTGTACCAGAAACTGAGATTTTTACTTCTGTGAAACAAAAATGGCTTCTGAGTTTGCTCCAGACCCAAAGGCTTTTAACTGACTCATTTCCCTGTTTTGGTCAGTTGCAGTAGATAGCAGGCACCCTGAATAAAGATAAATATTTGAAGCAGTTATGTCTTCCAGTAACCAGCCCTGTAACTTCCAGTAACAGGAGGCAGACAGGAGAACAGGCCTGGGGATGATAGTTACTTATTATGGAAGCTGACTTACACAGCCCAGCAAGTACAGAGCTCATCACTCCTAGGTGGTTAAGTGAATTCACAGCCATTTACATAAATCTGCTCACCAGTGTTAGGGTTTGAGCTCCAAACCTGCATTTCAGCTGTGCAGCACAGCCTCACGTCTTGATAGGTGGCTGCCCATAGTGCTCGAGAACAAGACAATTCCTAGGTGTTTCCCAAAAATTTCTCCTAGCATTTTAATATTTAAAACAATTCCATCATGTGATTGTAGATTAACTTTAGTGGCTCTCAGGCAGTAGATTATCATTTTAGAGCACGTACATCATCCAGTATGCAGGAATTTAGGAAAGCAGCAGCTGTATAAGCAGCTCACACAAAGCACATAAAAACTGTGCTATTTTTATTAGCAGGCATCAGCATTCAGGTCCTCAAAGACCTGAAGTGGAAGTTCAGCAACAGGCTTATTTCTGGAGCATTGCTTCATTTCATCTGAGGAGATTAACACTTTAAACATTAACTCTTACACGGCCTTTATGTGCTATAGCACACTGGATACTGATGGTGAGAAAACAGAGCCTACAACTTGTGAGTGTCAGGACATTCCAAGAACTTTTGCCTACATTATGACAGGTAAGAGATTATCCTTTTCCCTTTACAGAGCAGTTTGGAGGTATTTAAAGAATGCTTTACAAAATCAAACTTTGAGCCTTGTCCTTTGTTTGATGCTAGGGAATGCAATTTGAATTCCAATCAAGGAAACTCTCAAAAGTCTGCAGGGTTCAACCCCCAACCCCAAATATGTAGAAAGCAGCTTTTTCTCCATCAGCTCAGCTAGACTGCTCAATGTGATGAGGACACAGCAGATATGCAACAAAAAAATTTAAGCAAGTTATGGAACTTCCATATTTCCTGAGCCTCAAAAAAGAAACAAATGGAGCAGTGTTTGTTTGCTGCCCACAGTACCTGTATGAAGTCAGAACTATTTAAAAGTACAGACTGGCCTCCTTGGCTAAACCACCTCCTTCACCACTTAAGAAGCTTTTATTTAGTAAAGTGCCCATCACACCCCTCCTCCTCCACCAGTGACTACAAGAAGTATTTTAGTCAAAACAAGGTACGAGGATTTACAGCACTTAGAATCCTCCTTGCTGATAAGAGCTGGAGAACACAAGGCTGCTGCCAGCACCCAGCAAAAACTCAGACCCCTGAGGGTGCTTCTCTGCAAGGTCAATGCTTCAACTTACCAACAGGGAGCTGCCATTCTTCTCTACCTCTCAGCATGTTCACCTGCCAAAACTTCAGGGGTAGCACTGTTCTTCTAGTTTATTATTCTCCTGGAAGTGTTCCTCCCAGAGTAAAACACTAAGGAGTTGACAGGGATCAAACACTGCTTGCTATTACGGGGAAGAAAAGAACACTGAAAAGCTTGAAGACAGCTTTTCTGACTACTCATCTCCTTGCATCTAAGGGAAAAGCAGTGACACTGTAAAAGAGTCTTCTGGTACCAGGCAGCCTGCTCACCCAGCATAGGATGGTGTGCAAACAAAGGATGAGAAGGATCTAGGCTGGATCTTTGACAGTGTTTACTAACAGGCTTGACAGTCATTTGCCTCAATCTTTGAGGAGCTTGCCTTTACTGATGATAAAAAGTGAGCAGACAGCAAGGATAATTATTTTCGATACGGATGACACGTGCCACATCTCTTCAGAAATAAAGATACACACACTTTGTTAGAATAAACCATGAACAGCCAAAAAAGTCTAGCCCAGTACAGCAAGCACTGGCCAAATTTATCCTCATGAATCAAAGAGCCAGCACTGCATTTCTACAGGAATAACAGCAGATGAAGGACTTTCTGTACCCTTCTGAAAGACAGGAAAAGGACACAGCTGCCACCAGCAGTTAGGCCCAAGTGCTCAAGGGCACCAATAGCTGTGCTGAATTACAAGAGCTTCCATACAAGAAGCAGCAATTTGAATGGAAAAGGGTCTGATTATGCTCCTCCACTTGGTAAGCCAAAGTACAGAGCTGGACAGGGTCAGAGGAATGGAGAAACAGGTAAGAGAACATGAGCTCTAGGAAGACAGACTCTCTTGCTTCCCAATGTTTGGTAGATATGTACAAAGTTTCTGGCAGTTTACAGAACTGTAAAAAGCAGTACTAACATCTACAAGTACAAAATACCTGGCATACAGCCATCTCAGGCAGTTTTACAATTCAAAGTTCCTAAATTATTCATCTACACCACTTGGCTCACTGAATGACACCACGGCTACAATGCACTGAATTAGACCAGAAGTGAGGATTGTGCCATAAAGGGAAAATAAAGTCCAAAAGTGTTTACTCTAAGAATTTTTGAACACCTGCACAGATAGCAGAAGCAAGCAAAGTTATTCTCACTCCCTGCCAGCCTGTTTTTCACAGCAGTGCCCTCACCCCTTCCTCCCTTAAGCAGGAGCTGAACAAACCAGGTCTGAAAGCCAGTTCACAGCCAGTCTGAAAGCTGTGAACATTCCTCTGTACAGAAGAATTGGTCTTATAACAGATCTGACAACAAACCCAGTACTGATATAACAGAAGGGATTGCTGGGCTACTTATTTTGCTTTCATGGTAGAATTTGAAAAGAGCTGCTTAATCAGCTTTCCTAGCACTCTGAATAATTAGCAAGTAATCAAAGCCTTGCAAGATTTTTCGGTGGAGTATGGCACAAGCTGTTTTCACATAGCTTTTTCCTAATTATCCTACAAACTGTTTCATGCATAATTGCAGGAATTTAAATATATTTGTTCCCCTTTAGTCTCCAGGTGACTTTCATGCCTAAAGACAGGATTTCTCTGATTTTTTTTTTTAATTTCTATATTGAAAAAAGTCTGTGATAACATCACTAGAACAGTAAAAAGAAATAATCACATTTACATCTTAAGAGTTGTCTGTCCTGTAAACTCTTCCAATTCCCCACAGCAAGTATATTCCCAAGTCCTGCCTTCCTTAACAGAGATACAGAGGTAGGAGGACTGAACAGCTACCTATCAACACATTTTGTTCTAGTTTGTTTCAGCTGAGTTTGCTGCCTTTTGTCATGGAAGCCTTTCAGACAATATTTTGCCCAAGAACCAGGTATTGGAGATCACTGCTACAGTTTTCAGGGAAGCTGGCAAGCCTGAGCTCAGCTGATCCAGAGAAAGCAAACAACCCACGATGGCACACTATTAACACAACACCAGGGTTCTGCAAGCAGCTCATCACTCCTGCAATTAATGCACAACAGATGTCTAAATCCTGCTGGACATGTTCTGCATTTTCACTCTTTTGGGAATGCTTTGTTCTCCAACTGAAAGTCAAAGACATGGCCCTAACACAGCAGTGCTAAGAGCCTGTGCTGTAAGCACAGGGCTGAAAAAGCAGGAAAATGGACTCTAAATTAGCTGACAATCCATTTCCAAAGACTAGCCTGACACTAATATGCCTTCAAGGCTGGTAATCAGCACAGCTTCATGCTTGCTCCTTCAGTGACTAGGGACATGTCACTCTGGAGTGCAACACTGAGATGGCAAGTGTCTAAAGAACCAAGTAACTCAAACCTCCTCACTGTATTTTTTAGGAAAGCAATTGCTTTGCAGTTAAGGCACGAGACATAATCAATAATCCAAACACACTTATGTTACCACCAACCTGAAGTGCAGCACAGAACCCTCTCTGGGTTCCAATTTCAACACATAATGCTTTGTTTCCTCTAGAAGTTTACAGACCACATGGCCTAACATCTTATACCTTACATAATCAAGGCACCTAACACAGCACTGCTAAAAGCCTCTCATCTCCCCCAAAATGACTATCCTTAAGTCAGCTTGACTTTTGAGATCCAAAAGGAAAGTTTGTGCAGCTGCACTCGGCACTTACTATATAATTGATGTATTTAGAGCTTCTAAATAGGACTTGCAAGTTTTCAAAGTGATTGCAGAAGAGAAATACTGTAATCAAAGTCCTTGTCCCTCCGAAGCCTCACAAAATTGTACTAAATGCTTCCTATTATTGGCAAAGGTTCTTGGTGAAGCTAAGGGCAGCTGCACTGATTCTGGAGGTCTTGGAATGGAAGATCAGGGACCAGCCTGCTCAAACACACAGCTGACATAAGGTCAATTTGAAAGTATATTCAACAGGCTTAGAGCTGGCCTCTGTGCCACTACTTTATTAAACTAGTTAGGATGTGCTCTAGCAGTAATAAATTTCATTAGTTTTCAATCACCTTAACATACTTCAGATAAGAGCAGGCACTTTAAAACTAATGGCCAACCCTGTCTTCATTAGAAGGGCACTGACACACCATGAAAATGTCTCCTTCCTGTGAGCCCCAACAGATTCCTTCCCTAATAGAAGGCAGTACAAGAACACGAACAAGTGCTGACTGCATCCATCCCTCCCCCATTTCCACAGACAGTGGGCTATATAGTGCTGGTACAGTATAATATCAGCATACAGCTTCTGTAAAGATGGACAGTGATGACTTTTCCAATGCATCTGTGGAAAATGCCACACAACAAGGCTTGGCCATAAATCCAGGTACCTGAGACAATAAAGAAATGCTTGACTTAGAAAAGATTTATTTTAGCAGGAGTATACCCTGACATTCATTTGAACCCAAGTTTAAGAAATACATGAGGAAGAATGGATAAGTGCAGCTCTTCTTCCTATAACACAGGTCAACATGGAAAAAATAAGACTACTTACTCTTTGGTCAAAAGTGGGCAGGATTTGAGCAGAAAGCGAGCCAAAGCAGAGTCCTGGTAAATGAGTTCAGGAGGGGCAGTTGGGCTTTTTAAATTCAAGCAGCGAACAATAACATAGAGAACAGCAGCAACTGCAGCTAGCTTCACCCCATCAAACACTGCTGGCAGCTCAGAGGTTTCCAATATTGCACTCATTTTCAGCCTGGAGATAAAACACAACAGTAAAGCTTTTAGAAATATCGTGTTGGATATGAGTATCAACTGTCATGTTAAGCATATAACTGTGCAAACCAACTAAATTCGTTAGTCAACACTGCCAGGAAATCCCAGCATATCAACTCAGACCAGCAACTTTTAAGCTGAAAGAAAATTTAGTTGGTATTGTTCTAAACACCCTGACCAACAGAAGAAAAACTGGATGATCAGCTGTGAAGGAGATTTATTCCTAATCAGTGCTGCCCTAGAAGTGCACCAGTGTCTCAGGTGTCAAGCCCTGGTCTGCAGCCAGTCAATACATGCAGGATCTTGGCCAAGACTGCTCAGGGCAAACAGAAGCTGGGTGAAAAGCCAGGCTATAAAGGCACCTTGGCAGCTTTGGACATTTGTTCCTTCACAGGTGTACAAGCCAGACTTGAAAGGGAGCACCTGAAAGAACTACAGTGTTAGTTCCTCAGCCTGAGTCTTGCAGTTCCACAAGAACACTGGGACTAAATCCTGCCTGCATTAAGATGGTCACTTTATGTACTGGCATTTTCAGCATTTCTTTTAATTCACTGCAGTTCTGCATCTGAAGGACAGGATTAATATATAGTGTTTCAAGAGCTTCAGAATAAAGGAACAGAAGCAAAGAAGTATAAAAAATACATCCTTCCAGCTTGAAATCAAATTCTTAAACTGATCCAGCTTATTTTGAACATACAGTTCAAACAGCTGGCTGCATTTATTGTTGAAGGGACAGGTTTTTCCCTGGGTCTTCCCTAAATCTTTCCTTTCCTAACCCAAGTAAGAAATGACAAGCCAAGTCTTACCAATTTCAATTTTCTTTAAGCTAGAAAAAATTGCCAGTCCTCAGTAGACTTGTCACCGATCCACGTGCTGCCCAAGCTACCCTGTGAGGGGAAGAAAAGCAAATTGATTATTACTGATAAAGCTGCATTTCTCAGCTGGAAAGGATGAACACAAATTTATACAAAGGTCCCATCAAAGACATGGCAAGCTATTTGTGTAGTCAGTCATAACCAACTCTGATCCATCTGCATCAGAAATCTGTTGCCAGTGGACAGATTCCAGACTAGATCACTTGCCTACAGCATATTAACTCAATTGCAGTGTGCAAATGCAACTTCATGAGCAGACAGACTTCATCTCTGCAAGACAGTGAGACATTGTAGTCAGAAAACCTATCCAAATCTCTTCCTATTTAAACAACTAGGTATAGCAGGACACTCTCCTCAACTTTGTACAGTATCTACACTGTTACTGAAGTGTGAAGCCAGTCTGAAAGAAGTTTCCTGCTACTTTTATTCAGGCTTAGTGAGGCAGCTCACTCCCACAGATGGAAGCTTGTAAACAGTCTCTGCTTGTTCCCACACTTGTTTTTTGAGATGTTACAACATATCACACTTCAACACAGTGGGAGCCACAGGAGGCTCAGACACAGTCACCTAATTAATACTAGTGCACATGCAAGGACGCTTGTTACAAGAATATGATGACGCCAATAAAAGAAAAAGCTTTCAGCCCATGACCATAAAAGTGCAAACAATACTTGCAATTAGAACTGCCTTACCACAGGCACAACAAATTGATGGGGAATCAGAGCTTCCAGGAAAAGCTCCAGAAGTGTCTGCTCTCTACCACAGCTGCTGCTTCCAAATGGAAAACACATCATCAGGACACACCATACCAAAGCCTTACTCTTCTTTATAGCAGGAGTAAAGAGCCTCAGAAATACTTTCGGTACTCAGTGTAGCTACATCAAAAAACCCCTCGGAAGAAAACACGTGTGACATCAGCTGTTGACTAACAACCTGCTGGAAAGCTGCATGTTCCTGCCACCACAACCATCTGCCTAGCAGAACAGAGTGAGGGAAGCAGAGACATTTAATCTTGGACAACTTTTCAGCTTTTTATTTTCAGTTCTGAGCTTCACAGTAGAAGGGAGAGAATGGGCCACAAAAAGTCATTTATTCTTCTACTCAGAAGATGGCATTGGCATCATGAGAGGAGTTCAAGAACCACGTTCAGCTGCAGTATGTTACCTCACATCTCCACCTGGTAAATTTTCACCAACACTACCATCACTTCCATAGGAGACAACAGGAAAACCACAGCAATGGCTTCACCAGGGAAGGTACAACTGGCAGAAGAGCAGACCAAGTTCCTGAACTCAAGGACTATCAGGTGCTCAAGCAAATCTTTCCCAGATCAAACTCCCAGAAGTTCTGTTGACATCTTCCTGTAATTGTTTTATTCAGAAAATTAAGACACACTAATACCTGAGACCACTCTGACCCCTGGATTTTAAGCTAGGTTGCTGTTTACAGTGATCACCTTACTGAATTTGCTAAAAATAAAACTGGGAACAATTAGTCATTAGGATTTTGTACTAGTGACTCAGTATAACTGATCCACCTAAACCCTATCTCTCTGAGAATGTTCTCTCCCATATAATTTTCAGATTACAAACACACCACATCTTTTCTGATACTTTTATATCTCATGTTAGCCTGTCACTCCCTTAAAACAGCGTACCAGCTTGGCATTACTTTCAGAAAAATCAGCTGTCGGTAGGCAGGATTATGCTTTGACAATTATGAACTAGTATTTTCCATTTTAGACAGTCTAAACACACATTCACTGAACTTACACACCTCAAACCTGTGCTAGAAGTTCGTGTATTTGTCAAAATCTGCACCCAAAAGCTCAGATCAGTCTGTAGATGTAACACAAAGCTGGCACCGCTTCAATTGCACAGCTTTCTGCAGTGATTATTTAAGCAATGGATCCAGTTCATGAAGAATCCGTGCCCTATGGGTTCAGCTGTGTCACTTGAGGTACTCCCTCTAAAGTCTGGTATTTCTGAAGACCTAAACAGACCTGTCCCAGCCAGGGCAGATTTGCAAGGTCTGAGTCGAGGCATTCAGCTCTAAAATTTTAAGGGTTTAGCTTACTAAAATGGATTTGAGCTCTGCCTCTAATCACATAGGACAAATGTCTCCCTCTTTAACCAGCTGGGATGAGGTCACCTTGCTTCTGTTTTGTTAAACCCTTCTTGCATTAACCCAATAAACTTGTCTGTTTAAAAAAAAAAGGAAGGATAGATAACTACAGGGTAGAGCCAGACAAATTTTAATCTAGAATCTCCTCTAACTGGGTCAGCATTAATCTAACTGGACAAACATTTGGCTTTTTCCATATACAAAACACTGGATTCACTTCTGGCAGGCTAGGCAAAATTACCAAAAAGCTTAACACTGGAAGCAATCAACCCTTTCCATCCATCACAACCATTTGAGATCCACATTGAGGAACCCAAAGAAGTTGAAGCTCTTGGTCCCAAGGATGTTATTTTGAAACATCTTTCTTTTTTATAAAATTCTGCAATTAAATCACTTACAGGCATGACAGCCCCAAAGACCAGTAGCCCTCTCGAGCAATGTTCTTAAGTCCCAACTGTAATTGAGGGATACCTTTAAAATCAATCACTGGAAAGCAAGTGCTGGATTTGTGGTCTTTTCATTTGCCCCTTCATCACAAAAAGCTGAAAATCATGTTATAGGAAACACTCCAGCATTACTGTAAACACAGGGCACTTCATCTGTACAAGTACAATGAGAAAAAAATCCCAAGTCTCGCCCTTTCCAGACAGGAACAGACAAAAGTACAACAAAAACCAGTAGAGCTACAGCAAATTCTTTGTGTATCCTTTCAAAAACACTGGGTTTTTGGGAAAGACATCATCAAAGTATTTACTTGTACAGTAAATGAATTCACAAGTGTCAACAAATCCAAGACCTGTGCACATTTCAGTTCCAGGTTTCCTGTGGAGTGGAAACTCTTCCAGGGACTGAAATCACTTCACTGTGACTCAACAGGGCACACACAGGATTTGGTAGCTACCAAGCTTTACAGCTCCTCCACCCATGAAAGCAGAGTCTGACTCTTCATACTGGAAAGCCAACATTAAAAAGCAGAGATATTAAAGGAAGCCATTCCCACAGGATCCTCCCCCCTCAGGCCTTTTAACAAGCCACTGAAAGCCTGGCAGACTCATTTATTTCACTGAAGCATTAGAAATGCTTTGGGCTAATGCAAAGATGCAGCTATATGGAACACAAAGAGCAAGGGCCTCTTTGAAAGGGACTCCACTAACAAGATATTCTATTCTCCATTACATGGACTGAAGAGTCTGGAAGGAATGCCACTTCCAGGAAGGGCAGCTCGGTATAAAAGCCTCATGGATGCCTCCCCATCCCTCCAGCATTCTGGCTCACTGATGATCTCAGAGCTCAGCTGGACACCAAAACACTGGAACATGCCTGGCCAACAGTGAGAGTCTTTAAAAATTCCCTTTCCTATTCTGTTACAGCTTACCAAGTAGTGTAATACTCTTACCCACTAGGACTCAGAAGAGCCAAAGAGGCCATTTCTGACAGATTTAAGCAGGCAGACTTTGTTAACTAACATATCAGGCATTTCTTGGACTGGTTTCACGTATTTTAGTGTCTGCTTGGGAATAAAACTCTGAAACCAAGCATATCAGACAAGAGAAAAGCCACTTTAAAGAGTTGTGCCTAGGCAGACTGGGATCAGAAATAAGGTGGGTTTTTTTCCCCACCTCTTTGAAGGAGGAAGGCTGAAGTTAGTTCTTTATGGAATGTTTCCAGGAAATGAATCACCTTTAATATCAGCCAAAGCAAATGATTTTTCTGAAAGATACACTGCAAAACCAAAAGGTACAGGCCTGTCTCTACCAGGTAAGATATTTAGAAAAATGTTATAGAGAAAGGAACTTTATTAAGGAAAGGGCAAAAAGTCAGAGCACTGCAGAGCTTTTCTAAACAAAGACAAGTTTTATGCCAGAATATTACTCAAATCTCACTCCAGGAAGTGCATGAAAGTGTCTCACTGCTGAGTTTTCAGTGGTTTAAATGCAGAGAGTGATGTTCAGAGACCATCCAGATGAAGATGAATACACTTGGGAAAGGCTCTGAAGCGTGTGCCCTGAAGGGAAAGGCTGCCAGACAAAGCACTGGAGGACAAGCTACACAAGTACAGAACCTGTGCAAGATGAACCATGAAGAAAGCCTCGAGCTGTATTGCACAGTTCCATATCCTGTCTTTTACCCAGCGCTCGCATTAAAAAAATGCCTTTGTTTTTATGGCAAAAGTGTTAAGTCTAAACTGCTTTGTTCCCTGAAAACGACATAGATATGAGTATTTTAGGGCCACACCAATTCTATGCCTCATCAGCTTAAGCACAAAAAGCAAGTCATAACACCACTTATCTCGAGACTGGCATCTACCCAGCCCAAGTTCACCCAGAGCAAAACCTCCCATTACCTTCAGCGTGGCTCAGAGGACACGTCAGAAGCAAATGCTGAGATCTCGATGCATCACTCGGTGCTTTTGGCCATTTAAAAGAGCCAGCTAAGACCTCACAGCACAGAGGGTAACATTAAGAATTAGCTGAGCACTTAAGGCACTTAAGTTTAGGGTTAGATGTGGCCATGAGAGATAAAGTGCAGTCCTCAGGAGCCTGGCAAAGCCACCACGGGTTTGTTGTCCAACATGTGACAGATTTTATCTCCCAGTAAAGAGGGCACACTGACGTGCCCCATCACCAGGATGCTTTAAAGAACACTATTTGGACAGCATACTGAAGTGCTCAGTGCAAATCCCTCCCTGTGCCAGGGCCATACCCAAGCCAGGATTTGGCTGGTTGGCAAGTACAGAAACCAGCAAGTATTGTTTACACCCTGCTCCAAAAAAAAATTCTTGGCTGGTGCCTTCACTGGAATTTGACCTTTTCATGAGTTACAATACTTGGCTCACACTAAATTTAGAGGTGCTGTGAGGTTACAGGGATAAAGTTCATAGCACAAGGAACCATCAGCACAGTCAAAGACAGGTGCCTTGAACTAGAGCTTTTTACTTTGCCCTTGAGAAGTTCTACACCTTCAGAGCAGAAATCAAGCACCTTAGAGGGCTGGGTGTACATCCCAAGGCAGGTTGCTTAAAAAAGCACCCAAGAATAAATCTATAGCCAACAGGGCCAAAAGCTCTTTAACACTCTCACTTCTCCAAAAAGGTTAATTTACAGTCAAATGAGCCTTGAATTTCACTTCCTTCCAACTACAGGAACTGCCTTTGTTTCCCAACAATATCATTTTAACTGATCAGAAATAGTTCTAAGGCAGGAGAGGCAGCTTTTACACATGATCCAAGGTTGCTATGTAGACTCCTTGTTACATCACCTTATCTGGTTCCGGTTTGTCTCAAATGGATTGAAAACCCCTGCATTAGCTTTTATTGCACACACCTCATGAACATGATTAAACTTAGACAGGACCAGACTCTGACTTCACAGAAATCAATTAACTGCAGTAATCAAATAATTACGTTTGCTTAAATAACATGAGCCTTTCCTTTAAGATAAGGTGCAGGGACTTGGGACTGTCTCCCTAACCACTACCTTATGTAACTACAGGGTAAAGCTTCAGGTCCTTGTAGAAGAGGTCAAGTTAACTTTTAGGCACAGAGAGAAATATTGGGTAACACCTTCCCACAGTCTTACAGCATTAGCAGGTGTCCTTTGCCTACCACATTAACTGTGCCAGTGAGCAGCATAAAGCTCAAGGGAAGAAATGGAATAAACAGACTGTAGAGAACCTGACAAACCATGCTCAGCAGATGAGGGAAAGCTATTGGAACCAAGCCACAGAGAGCTAAGTGAGCTAATAAAAACTGCATTATAGACCAACCCTCCTCAAGGAAGTCTGCTCTATTCCTTCATTATGTTTTGAAGCATCACATTGTTAAAGCCTCATTTATCCTCTGACTCCAACCCCTCCATTCCCACACTGTCACAGAGCTCAGCTGAACATACTAGAGGAACAGCTCAAAGTCCAAGCATATCACAGCTGTTTGCTGAGCTACAGGGCTGAGTAAGTGGGGAACATGCTCCACACCACATGAGCTGCACAACAGGGAAAGACCACCTGTAACAAGGCACAACACGGGTAAGAACTTTATTCAAGAACAGTCCAGTTCAAGCAGTCTGAAAACACCTGTACCTGAACAGGATGAAAAGCTGAGGTGCTGTTTCACTGAGGTCTTTAAACACCTTGCTTACTTTGCTCCCCTGACGAGCAGCTCCTCTCCACAGGGGAGCAGAAGATTTGCAGAGTCATTCTCTCACAACCTGCCCATGACAGATAGAAGGCTCGCACTAGAGAAGGAGTAATGTAATTCATGCAAATACACTGAAAACGAAGCAAAAACATTTCAGGACAGAAGAACTACACAACAAAGAGACAGGGGCTGACCAACACACAGCTACTACCACTGATGAATACTCAGGTTCTCCTAGAATGAAACTAAAAGAGAGGTTTTGGAGCATTACAGCAGTCACCAGCAGCTCAGGGTCTTAAGGGCTACACTGCCCTCTCTGCTGCTGCATCAGAGTGACAGGCTAGGGGTATTATAGGCACATGTTTTAGGACATTTTGTCCTTACCTTTTACAGGGAAGTTCACTGTCAATGACTGTGCATGTGCTTATTTCACTTAGCACAGCCTTTCATATTCACATATGCTCAACCAACACTTCACAGAACTGGGTGTTCCAGATAAGGGAGAGACAGGCTTGAACCCTCTCTGCACAACCTTTCTGGAACCTGCAGCAGCTCTATACAAAAGCATCTTTGACAATGCTTTGAGGTAAGTTTAGAAGCAGGACAAGCCACTCAACAGCGAGCCTCTCAGTAGCAGTCAGTCACTTGTCCCTTCCTATGAGGAGCCTGTATTACACTTTTTGAGTACTCGATGCCCTGAATAGGGCTGTAGCTCAGTTACCAGCAAATAATACATGAGACATTTCAGAAAAGCTTTGTGTTCGCAGGGGCTCAACCCACATTAGCAGAGGAAGTTGTCAACGTCATTTATTTTAGCCAGACTGAACCCATGATAAGAAGAAATGAAAGCATTTCTCAACAGCAGAGCAACAGGCAACTGCACTTCTTGGTCAGTCTAGAGATACAGATAAAAATCTGTTCTCTGCCAAGTCTGGCACTGCCATTACCTCTGACAGAGCACAGGCACAATGACGTTTCAAGCACCTGGTTTGTACCAAACTGCTTTGCAAAGCATTTTCAATTATTGCTGCCTGATACTGGCAGAGTAAGGCTGGCAGTCAGAGACAATCTTTATTATTAAGTCAACTGAGAGAGCTGAAGGCAAGATAAGCCTTTGGGTGTAGAAGGCTTCCTAGTGCTAGGAAAGGCTTAGATAGCTGCCCCACAGGGTACCATCACTGCCGCCCACATATGCTGGGCAAGTGGGACTTTGCTTCCCCACAAGAAGGACAACATGCCCTTGCACACTGAAATTAAATCAATTGAAATTAAATGAATCAGCTGAGTTTTATCAGATGTTTAACTGCACATAAGCTTAAACTTCGCAAGATATTTAGGCAGAAGAAGGGTAAATGCTTGCACAGATCAATTGATCTATAGCACATTAAGAATAGCAATTCAGAGTTATAACACATCTTGAAATACACTCTCCCAGAGAAACTCAGAAGTGTAGATGAAGACTCCAAAGTCCTAGCAAACTACAATTGTTTAGGCTTTTGCTGAAAAGCTCAAGTGACCATCTTCAGGCTGGTCTTTGCACCTTTCAGTAGGAATTACAAGCACCCAAGAACCCAGCACTTACATGCCTACCAGAGACTGAAAAATCCTGTTCTTGGTTAGCTTAATCCAGGTTCTGGTACTGTCAGAGCTGGCAGTGTGAAAGCAGGGATGAAGAGGCAAGAGATAGGGAAGAAGAAAGGTGAGTAACAGGGCAATGAGAACCCAGTGGCACCCAGGCATTTCACTGCTCTAAAGCCACCATTTCCTACCCCACACCAAATCCCATCTGGAGTATAGCTGGAACTTAGTAGACTCAGATAATGTCTTCATATGCCTGTGTCAAGGTCAAAGGGAGTTATTTTGCCATCTTTTCTTCCCAGGGCCACATCCCAGAACAACTACTTCAATGTGTTAATCTCTGAGTTTTCACATGACAAGTTTAATAAAGCAGCTTTATGAAACACTAAGAGTTTAAGCCGCTGTTCACTCCCTGAATAGGAAAACACAGCTTTTACAGGAAGAGTAGAGCAAATTAATTTTTAAGTTTAACTTCTTCGGAAACAGCTCTGCAAGACAGAAGGTTTTATCCACAACCTCCACACCTAAAAAAAGACAGTCTGGCACAATCTTAGGTCAGCCTCATATTTTGTGCAGCTAATTCACTCAGTAACATAGAGGACCTCCCATGAAAAAGCAGCTATTTTTAAGAATAAGACAGGAGAACAGAAGACATCAGCTTTTATTTCTCTTTTCATATCCTTCCTGTTCTTACTCTTGACTTTGAGACCAAAAAAAGCAATGTCTAGAATAAGAAGAATGGCTGCATGTCCACTGACCTAAGAAGAGACAAGAGAGGCTATTGAAACTTCTCTTGTGATATGAGAACTAAACAAGCACCTCAGAGAGAAGGTGACATAGGAAAGACAAGAGAGTAACTGAAGACTAGTAGTCAATAACAGAACTCCCTGCAGAGGAAATACATATTATCAAAGAAAGTCTAAAAATGAGATACCACAAATGCAAACAACTGGACAGTGTTCACCATGCAGACACCATATCAGCAGGGACTAGAACATGTCAACCTAAGCAATATTATGAATGTGGCTGAGCATGATAACAATTGATCAATAAGGCATGTAAGATGAACATCCTGTACCAGTTAGCTGACTAACAAGCCAGGAACATTTATTACAGAAGGAGGCACCAGTGCTGTGAAAAGTCAAACAGCAATCTAAGAGGCAGACAGGAATCTTTAATGCTTGCCAGACCAGTGACAGCTTTTCATCAACAATAAGAGGAAGCTGTTACGAATTTTCCGAGGGAACCCACATGAGAATGCAAGTACAGAATGCAACCCCTCCAGCCATAACTGCATGAATAAAGCCACTCCTAACATACCTCTGCAAGCAAATTAGCATCAGGTGATACTATCTCAGCAGTTGTAACTCATCAATTGTGATCGATACATCTACACATCCTGTGCTGGAGAAGATCACAAGTTACACCTGAAAGTGCAGGATGGGGCAGAATCCCACCATACAGGGTAACAAGCAGGTACACAGCAGGCAACAAAAAGGAGTCTGAAGCTGATGCAAGCTGCTCGTAGCAGGCTCAGGACCTTGGAGCGTGAGCACCAGGGAAGAGCCTCGTTTAGCGGGAGCAGTGTGACCCGACAAGGGGTACAATCCACCTGGCTCTAACTCACGCAGGGACCATCCTCTGGTCCGCTCTCAGCTCTCGATCGCATCCCACGCCGGCCTTCCCTCCCTGCGAGCACAGGGATGCGCTGCTCCCACCCCAGCTCTTGCCCTGCACAGCCTCGCACCCCCAGGGAACGAAGGGAGAGGCTGTCACCGCACCACCACCTCCCAGAGCTTCCAACATCGGGGAGAACAGCGAAGGGACGGAACACTGACCGCCACAACCCCACCGAGGGACATCCCCATCTCCCCCCCAAGCAACAAACACGCGGGGCCGGGCATGCAGGCAGCGCACGGCAGGACGGCAGCTGGGCAGGCACAGACCCGGCCGCGGGGCAGCCCCGCCGGCCTGCCAAGAGGAACGGGAAGGAAGCCCGGCCGTCCCCTGAGCCCTACGGGAAGGGGCTCCCGAGCATCCCCGCCTCACCTGCAGCCCCGGCCGGGCGCGAGGCCCCCGACAGCTCCCACCGCCGCTCCCGCCCGTCTGTCGCGGGCGCGCCGCCCGCTGCCCTTTAGCAGCCGCCCTCGCCCTGCCATTGGCCACCGCCGCGCCGCTTCCGCCCAGACCCGCGCGGCAATTGGCCAGGGGGCGAGCTGGGGATGGGGCTCTCGGTCACGGATGTGCGGGTGCCGCTGGCTGGAGGAGGAGCGGGGAGCGGAGCAGAGCGGCTCTACTGGCTCGGGCGCCTGTCAGTCAGACACAGGACGGTGAATGGCGGCGGCGGGCCGCGGGCGGAGCTATCGGGGACCGCGGTGCTGCGGCCATGACAGAGCAGGGCCTGAGGGAGCAGCGGGATGCTGAGGGGGGTGGGCAGCCGCGGGATGCTGAGGGGTGCGGGCAGCCGCGGCTTCGGCCTCCGCCTCAGCTTCATTTTCAGGCCGCTGCACGCCGCCGGAGCTACCACCCGTGACGTGGGGGAGGCAGCTGCCTCCAGCCGGCTCCAGCTGCTCCTCAGTGGTAACGGGGCTCGGTGGTCCTGAGGGTCAAAAACCGCTCTAGGCTGCCCATAAGCTGTGTAGTGTACCTGGTGCTGGATGCTGGTTACATAATACTGCGTCGTTTAGAAACAGTACCTTGAAAATGGTGGCTGGGCCTTCAGCATGATGGGTTTGCTCATCATGGGCCCACAGGCCACCTCTGTGTGGCAAACACTGGGACCACCCTTGGGCTGTGCCAGCAGCAGTGAAGGTGCTTTTCCTTCGCTTTCCTGGTCCCTCAGAGTGCTCTGCATTGTCGCACCAAGTAGGGTGTGTGACGGGAACAGTGAAATCCACTCAGAGGTGGATGGACCCTGCCACATCTGGAAGGCACTGGAGGAAAATAAATGATAAGATAAAAAACTGTCCACAATGCAATGTTTATAAACCACTTCTTTTGTATTCTTTCAAAAGAACCACGTGTTATGTTGTTAGTAACATCAACCACTCTGAGCTGGGTTAATGGTTGCTTTATATAACTGAATGGAAAAATCCTTCCTCTCATTTCAGATATTTTGTTTCCTCTGTTTACTGGGTGTTGGAGCTTCCTACGTGGAGAAAGCTCTCAAGGAGCAAGTCACATTTTCCAGGGCGCTGTGTACGTGGAGAGATGAGTAACTGCTGTAGCCTGAGTCACAAGGAAGAAAGGAGTTCTGGGTGAGGGCAGAGAGGGAAATTCTGGAGTGAAGGTGGCAGAACAAACAGCAACCTCCTCTCCTCCACACTTGCTACAGGTGTGATCCCGCACCACTCTGTCAAACAGAGTTGCATTCCTTATCTTTTAATTAAGCTTGTGAAAATACCCAGGGTTCGTGGTTGCTAAATTTGTCAGTGGCTCAGCTGGGCTGAGGTTTGGTGTGTCTCAAGGCAGCTGAGTTATGCTTGTGATCAAGTTAACAGATAGGCTCAGCAGATAAACATCCGGTATCAGGCTCAACTAAGTATTTGAGGAATGTGTTTGAGTTTGATTACAGAAAATTGCAGTCCAATTGATTCCAGATGTACCTTAGCTCCTTCACCATCTGATCCAGGCAGGAAAAAACAGATCAGGACAGGAAAACATGCCTCAAACTGGAGCTGAGCCTCCAGGCAAGGCTTTTATTTTAAGTCCTTGAGACTGTTGGAGATTTCCCTGACCTGAGAGAAGCTCAGCTATTAGAAGAGAGCTTTGTTATGAACCTGTCACAAAACAAAGCAAACCTAACTTGCTGCTCACTTCTTGCTGAGGAGAGGTGAACGCTGAAGGAGTGGCAGCACGAATTTACAGGTGGCTGTGGCAGTGGGAGCCAAAATCCTGAGCCGTGTTTATTGCAAGAGGGGAAGTGATGGAAAAGGTGCTATGTCTCCAGAAAGGGAGGGAAGAACCAGTGCCAGTCATTGGTGTTTTACTCTGGGCAGTGTTGGGGGGTTCCAGCTGCACCTTGTGGCATGGAAGCAGGGATGTCTGGGAGGGAGCAAGCACGTTTTGGGAATACAAAACCTGGCTTTGGGCTGTTAAAACAGCTGGTGAGCCATGGCTTGTGAAGGAGGCCGCCCTCCCTCTGAGCATGTGGGGAGTTGCTCGGGCCGGTGTGCTGGTGGGCTCTGCAGGGTTGGTGCTGGGAGCAGCCCTGTGTGCTCATATCGTGGGTGGAGCGCTCTGGCCGGGAGCCAGGAGCAAGGCTGTGCCACTCACAGTAAACAGGTCAGAAAATGCCATCTGAGCAGGAGCCTGAACCATCCCCAAAGGAAGAGTGCTAGAAAGAGCTGGGCTTTTGTTTCCAGCCTTGTAGGGGAGGGATTTAGCTGCTTCAGCCCAGCAGATATTTCTGCCTGCTATTATTGCTGAGAGGTGGGATGGGAGTTTCCAGGAACACCCCAATGCTTTGGAGACAGGAGGAACCCTCTCTGAGTAGTGTGGCTACTGCAAAAGGGTACAAATGTATGTGCTGGAAACTGCAAGCACAGGAAGAACGCAGCTTTGCCTTGTGCTTTGGGCAGGTAATTACCTCTGTACAGAGAGGCCAAAAAAAGACTGATGAAAATTCCACCTTTTTAAATGTAGCAATTGGAAAGGTACCAGGCAAAGAGAACTCCACGTGCTGCTGAACCAGCCCAAGACACCCCCATCCAACACTGTAGTGACAATCACCTTTTGTTCTTCACATCCCTCTCTCTTTTGGCTGTTGCTGCCACAAGGAACTCTGAATTCTTTTTCTGCTTCATTTCCCCTGGCCCTTCTTTTCTCCTGCTCAGCAAACGTGCCGTGTGCTGAAGGACTCCCGCGGACTTTGCACCCCTGAGGAAACCTTTTTGCCAGAGGAAACATCAGGGTGCTCATCTCTGGGAGTGTGTAGCAGGAGCGAAAAGGAAAACACCTCTTAGGTAGGGTTTGATTGCCAGCTGAAAATAAGCAAAGTGCCTGTCAGTGACATGTGAGCACAAAAAAAAGCTTTGCAGATGGAAATAAAGGCAATGCTTTTTCCTCTTCTCCTGCTCTGCCTTCCCTGCAGTGCCAGTGAGGCTTTGGCTCGTGGGCTGCAGAGCCGTGCTGTTCCAGAGCCTGTTGGATCTGGAGGCACAGTGCTCTTTGGACTCTTACATATTTTCTGAAAATGGTGTCTAAAAGAGTAATGGGCACTTTGCAGAGCTCTAAATAGACCAGCCTCTGTCCTGAGGACCTGGTGATGTACGGAGGCAAGTGCCAGGGATGGGAGAATGGCTGCATCATACAAACCAGCTGGGGAGGTGGCACGTGGCCCACCTGAGCAGTATTTTTCCATCACATTCTCATTCAGCTGCTCCTTGCCAACTTCCAGCTCTGTCACGCTCCTCAAAAGCTTCTACTCTGGGTTTATTTAGCATGCTATTTATTTCCTAATTATAGAACTGAAGTGACTGACCTCAGCCCTGCTGGGTACTGCTGTCCACCTTTTTGTCCCCTCTAGACCACAGGCTCTTGTCTCCTCTAATGGCTGAAGGCCATTGCTAGAGGCTTTCTGACTCACTTTTCTTGTTTTTCTCCCAAACCCTAGAGGGCTCAGACTGCTTATACAGAGAGCTTCACTGATCATTTCAGAGCAGATGGGCTATTGCATTCCTGAATTCTTTAGGCCAAAAGAGAAATGCCGCTGAGCTGAGCACTTTTACCAGGCTGTGTTCTGCTGCTTCTGTCTACAAATTCCCAGCAGCCAGCTCACTGCTTTTATCCCACATCCAGCCACAGCTGCTGGCTGGAGGAAGAGGTTTGAAAACCACTCCCTGGCATCAGCAGTGCTGCGGGTCCTGCTTTTGGTTGCTCCATGGCACTTGAACCCTGCCTGGCTCCACAAGCAGACTCAGTGGTCTAGGAGAAAGATCCATCTCTATCTCCCTGAAAGGAATCTGTGCCATAACACTACTGAATTTTCCAGGGAGTCTGGTTAGGTGAAATTCCTACCTTCAGAATACCTTCTGCACCAAAAGCTGTCGGGCTGAGCAGCCCTGTTCCCTGCAGCCACCTCTAATGCCACCTCTTATTCACTTAGAGCTGTTTCTGCCCCTTTCAAACTCCAGATACAGCTGCAGGAGCCAGGCAGTGCTTTGGTGTGGCACCTTTCCCTAAAGCCACCTGCACAAGCAGGGGAGTTCTGTGCGGTGGAGGTGGCATCAGAGCAGCAGGTGTCTGGCAGGCAGTGAGAGCAGGGACAGGAGGTGTCTCTGAGGGAAAACAGGGTAGATTCAGACAAATGGATGTACTAGAGCCAGAAGGATGTATGAGCTTCTCCTGGAGAGTTTCCAAGATGTCATACTGAATAAGGGAAACCGCTGGTCTTCTGTTTAATCCCACGTGGCCTGTCTGACATTTGCCACTGTAGTGTGTTCCTGAGGTTGGGGTCTGGAAAGACTGGGATTGTCCTGCCTCAGAAAGCTGGCAGGGAGTCTGCTAAGGCCACAGTTCTATTGTTTTTTTCAGTGGCTGCTTGTGAAATGCTTTCTGTGGAAAAGTTTCCATAGAAGTAGTGGTGCCTGAGGAGAATGCTGCGTTGCAATCCTGCAAACTGAAATGCTCAGTGAAGCAAACAATGGGATTAGCAGCCCCTTGTAAAAATCCAAATTTTAGTATTGCCTGAGGAATGGGGAAGGGCCTTTTCCTAGAGAGCAATATTTATGGAAATAAATTGAGTGGAGGTGGAAGCTACTGCCTTGTGCCAAAATAGTGGGAACTGGGATAGATCTGGGAGGGAGGGAGAGCACAACAGTGTTTGGATAATGGTGAGTACAAAAGGAATGGTTACAGTCGTGATTTGGAAGAATGAGTGATGGTATTCAGGAGCAGAGAGCCAGAGCTCTGTTTCCTGGAGATGTAGAAGGAAAGCAGGGGTGAGAGGAAATAGGCTTGATGCTGGTACAGGGAGGTGGGTTGTGAGTGAAGCACAGGAGCATGGTTTGGGAGGGTGGGTAGGTGGGGAGGAAGCTGCAAGGAGCAGTGGGATGGCTGGGATAAAAGGCTAACCCAGAGCATCTCCATGTGCCTGATGGTTTCCTGGAGATGCACTGGCAGTCACAGCCAAGCAGGGAAGGTCTGCCACCACTGCCAGAGGTGAGCTGGGGGTGACTACCCTTTTCCATGCACAGGCACCTGGGAGGCTGCAGATCAGCGTCCCAGGAAAACAAAGCAGCTGCAGAGCTACTGCTATCCATTCCTCTGGCTGACCTTACCTGGCTTTGCAGGAGCAGCACTTCCCTTTGTACCATCTCTGAGTTAAAGTATTGCGTGGGCTGGAGGAAATAAACGGTGCTGCTGATGCTGTGTAATGACCCCTTCTCCAGGCTGACTCCACCTTGGTGCATTGCAGGCTCCCCCTTGCAAAACTGATGTCTCAACTTTTGGGAAATGACGTCTGATTTGCCACACGTCTCCTCAGAGCAGACCAGCTTTAAGATCCTGACCTCCGGAGTTCCCATGAAATCCATCCTGGGATTTGGCAGTAATGCTGCAGGAGGATTTTGTTGGAGTTACGCAGGGCTGGACATGCAGGGAGCAGGGCTGGATGTGTAGGGAGTGTGGCAGGATGCGAGGATGCGTGGCTGAGTGATAATGGTGAAGCTCCTTCCTCCTTGCAGCTCAGGAAAGAGCTACCGCCCCGGCGAAGGCTAGAGGGTGCTGTGCTGCAGGGAATGGGTGTCCTCCTCCTTCCCTGCTCAGCATCCCTTCAGAGCCAGGTAAAAATTTGCAGGGAACACTGCCTCTGAGGTGAGATGAAGACTAAGGTGCTGCCTGCAGTTACGAACAACCTCCAGGGCTTTTTTCAGACTAGAACAGTTCATTAGTTAATTATTTAGCACCCAGAAGGTGACATACAGAAAGGAAGGGTGGCTTTTCTCAGATGGGTGTAAAAGCAAAAAGAAGGGGACAGACAGGAGTAGGGAAAAGGAGTGAGAAAATGAGGAACGGATCAGAAGATAAGGAAGCTGATTGGAACAAAAGCAGAGAATAGAAGGGTAAAGAAAGAAAATAAAAGGATAAAGAAAGAAAATAGAAGATGAAACCAATGCAGAGGATCCCATCCACTGCTGTGTCCAATTAAGGGCTTCAGATCTGCTGAATGATGAAAGGGAGATTCGCTGGGGAGAAAAATAAAGGAGCACTTCTTGCTTGCGGCAGCTGAGGCTGCAAAGCCCCCGGCTGATGGGGCAGGATCAGCTCCTGTTTACCCAGCTGAGGTGTGGCTAATCCTGAGCACCGCAAAGAGCAGAGCTGAGGAGCGAGAAGAGGCCTGGGGGGAGCACGGGAGACAGGGCTGTGTTTGTACAGCAGCCGACAGGCAGCTGCAAGACCAGGCAACAACACGACATGCTCCCGAACAAGCAGCTCTGTGAGCCGAGGGCTGCTCCCTGGAAAGCCTGCCAGCAACCACAGGCAGCAGGAGCGAACGTGCCTCCTGCGTGGGGCTGCACGTGCTCTGCAAAACACAGCCCAGCCGCCCCGCTGCTGCGGTTGGGGGTCACTGTCCTCACAGCCCGCAGAGCTGCTCTCCCTGCCCGCCTGCAGCAGGTGGGGCAGATGTGCAGGCGGAGCTGGAGCAGGAGGAAGCACAGGTAGATATGTTCTTATATTCTCAGGTCTTGCAGAAGACAACCTACTGAAAGTGAGAAGATGCAGGCGTACGACAGAGGAGGAAGACTGCAAATGAGCCCCATTCACAGCTAAAGGGACTGCACCTCCCTCTGGGCCGTGGGGAAGTTCTGGGGTTCTTTCAGGTAAGCAGTGTGTACAGCACAGTGTCTGTGAAATCAGTCACATCAGGTCTTGATGCAGGTGACCCCCCTTCTGTTTTCTACCTCAATCCTGAGGTGGGTTAGCAACCACTGAAAGAGAGCTTCCTAAACTGGACAAAGGTTACCACACAAACCCCTAATAACTGCCCCGGCCCCACCACACACGCCAAAGAAGGTGCTGGAGCTGCATCTGTAGGTCCCTGGGGGACTTCTTCAAGAGGTACAAACAAACCTGGCCCAGAACATGGGCCAAAGGGAATGTTCTGGTAGGATGCAAAGCCCTGTTAGGAGCTAAGCGGGGCCGTTGAACCCACATGTTTTCACTCTGTGTCTGCTCTGGATGTCTGCAGTGAGCCACTGCTTTTGCTGCTGGGACTGTCGGGGCAGCAGCCCATTGCCAGCTGGGGACATGTAGGGACTCAGCACTGGAGCTGCAGCTGCTTAACTCTCCAAGAACATTGGGAGAATGCAGAATAGGTGGGATCTACTATTATTAACTGAGCCGTGGGGCAGGACAAGGAGGTGAGAGGGAACAGTGAAATGTGAAAATGCCTGGAGGGGGAGTTGATGGCAGAAGGCAAATGGATTCATGCTCTAATAAATGCTCTGTTGGAGGCTGGACAAAGTAGTTGGTGTGATGGGAGATCCCACTGAGAAGGAGGGGTGATTGCAGAGGACATATGGAGTATGACTGACTGAATGCATGTTGTAAAAATATGTTAGCATAAACTTCCTGGCAGGGAGGGAGAAACACTTGGGAGACTTTACAAGGGTCACACAACTAAGTGCTAGGAAATATCCCTTGGAGGAAATTTGTGAAGCAGGTAGGGGAGATGGGCGCATACCCCTGCCCATCAGCCAACTCTTGTTTCTTCTAAGGAGGTCTTCACCTCTCCAAACTGTGTATGGAAGCTGTATGGAGACATCTGTGGCTGTGCAGGGCTATCAGCTGGCTCCTTGCCTGGAAGTTGTTGTCGCTGCTGAGAAAGGAGGTAGCACAGCCCCAGGCAGAGCGCTCGGGGAGGACACAGCTGCCCCGGCCGTCCCGTGGCATCCCCTGCTCCAGCCTTGTGTCCCCTTGGGTGCGTGCTGCCCCTGGAACTGGCTACGTGCACTTCTCCATGGCGGGGCTGGACGCCCTGAGCAGGCAACAGCCCGGTGAGACCGTGGCGATGGCTCTGACAGATGGGTTTCATTGAGGACACATGTCTGGCTTGGAGCTTGTTTTCATTTCCTTTTGAAGGAAGGAGGAGCCATGGGAGAGGAGTAACCGAGTGGATGAGCCGGCTCTCCTGGACACAGACCGCGGTGCCAAAGGAGCTCTTGCTGCGGTTTCCACTGCGGCTCTGGAGGCTGCAGCCCAAGGAGCAGGAAGTGGTGGAGAAGGAGCTTCAACTGGTGTGCCAGCAGTGCAGGATCGATCTAGGATGGGGGAGAGACTGAGTCATAAGGAGAAAGCTCTGATGGGTCACGGGATGAGGGGGACGTATGGCTCTTTGCCAGCACAGGAGCTCCTGCAGCAGCTCCAGCAGAAGGCACCAGTCACCAGGAACTTCCTTCCAGAGCAGAGGTCCTATGGGAGCCAACATCCTGCATCAGTGCTCACCAGCCTCTCCACCTAGGGGCACAAGTGACTCCAAGTGGCCTCTGAGATCTGCTTTGGCCTATGTGAACCAAGGGGATAAGGAGCTGCTTTTGAGGTGTGATCACCCTGGATTCCCCCCCTGAGTCAGGTGCCCGTGTGAGAGAGAGGAAGGTGTGCAGGGTCTGGTGCTTTCCTGCTACATCAGCCATGGTTGTGGCTACTGAAGTCTGTTTTAGAAGGCCACAAATATGCTTCTCTCCAGGAAGAGGTGAATCCTAGAGCTGTGGCAGTTCTCCCCTTGCCTGCCAGGTTCTGGGGGATCGGAGCAAGTGGGAGGTACGGAGAGGGTGGGACGGGCAGAGTTCAAACCTTCTCATTATGCTTTGAGATACAGAGATCAAAAGACAACTTTACAAATTAATAAGGCCTCCACCTGGGCAGAGCCTCTCCTGGCATGGATGGGCGGGAGGGGAACGTGCGGTAATGAGCAAACTGCCTCTTCTCCACCAGCCGGTAGGACAGGTTCTGGGCTCTTGCAAACAAACCCTGTGGTCTAGCTCGTTAGAGTTCATTAGTGTTGTTCCATATTCATATAGCATTAGCGCCATCAGGCCCCGTGCTTAATCAGACTGTGAGCCTGCCTTGAGCCCTGCAGGCCTTGGAGGACCTTCCATCAAGGAAACGCCAGAAGCACACGCACCAAATCGGTGGCTTGAGTAAGGAAGAGTCTTGTGAGCATGATAACAGGGTGAGGACCAGAAACCTGCCATGGAAACCTGGGTTATCAGAGGAGCCTGGATAATAAAGCTATCAAGTACACAATTTAGTGCTTTGTGTCAAGGCAGGAGCTTTCGAAGAGCTACTTGAAAAAGAACAAAAGAGCCATGGCTTATCTTCCTGTGGCATCTGCTCAGCGCTCAGGCACGGTCAGGCTGCTCGAAGCTTCTAATCCATCAGCGGTTTCGATTGTGCACCCGTGGTGTACCACGGAGTGTGGGCTGCTGTTACAGGTTGGTGCTCCCAAGCAACAGGCTACAGAGGGCAAGGCAAGCCTGGGATGTGGACTGTGCCCCATCTGTCCTGGGCAGTGCTCTGAGATGAGCACCACAGGGAATCACCGCCACACAGGGGTTAAATCCTGGCCCGAGGTTGGTGCTAATCCATCATCACTGAGCAGACAGGTATTTCCCAAGATAATTCCTCCTGTAGCATATACAAATGACCTTTGGAAGTGGTGCTGTTACCACTGGCTGATGAGACAGTGTGTGTAAGAGGCCAAGCCTGCATGTCCAGCTTTTGGATGGACAAAATAAAGGGAGATGTGTCCTTCCCTTGAGCCTTACCAGCCCCTGGTTTCCCATCTGCCAAATGAAGATGAAGGCAACACCTTTTCTGCTGGAGATAAGCATGGATAAATCCTTAAAGACTGCAAAGGATTCAGAGAAGGGGGTTATATAAAGGTGCTTATATTAAGTACCTTACACAGACACACCAGCTCTAAGCTGGGTATAATCTTGTTTATTTAGGTTAGAGCAAAGGGCTTGAAGTTAAACTGGCTGGAATCTCATCTGAGCTCCGACAGGATCAGCTGCGGGCAGTGGAGCGAAACCAGGGGATGGTGCTGCCCTTTGCCTTCTTCCTTTTAAATCGGAAAGTTGTAGATATCCTGAAGGGCACTCAGTAGCCTTATGGAGCTTTCCATGCCCCAAGGATATTCAGTACCTAGGTTTTTTTGATTATTCCTGAAGTTCCTGATCCCTAAACATTGGCATCCCTAAGTGTACAGCCTGTGTTTAAAGAAACTGTTGCCGTTTTGGTGGAAAGGGCAGAGTGTGGAAGCCTTTTATTCCTCGAGAAACTAAACAGAGAAGTCTGGCTACATGCAAGGATTGTCCCAGCCAGTGGATATCTTCTGCAGCCGTTGGAAACCACGTGCTGGTATGCCAGCGGGCAGTGACGCTAGCTGGGGCTGCAGGAGGTTAGAGATGCTGGCACA
Organism: Ifrita kowaldi; assembly: GCA_013398055.1. Lineage (NCBI taxonomy): Eukaryota > Metazoa > Chordata > Aves > Passeriformes > Cinclosomatidae > Ifrita > Ifrita kowaldi. The sequence goes on from VZRS01008013.1 coordinate 93,921, forward strand.
AGCCCTTGGTTATCCTGTTAGAGGGATTAAGAGCAGACTGGGGCTTAGTCCACTGCTTTGGTGCCACAGATCATTTCTCTTTCCCGCATGGAGTGGCTAACACATGTGGCAGGATGGGAGTCTTGATCCCAAGCGACAGGAAACTTTCCCGGGGCCTGTGCTGTGGCCTGAACCACAGCTTTGAACTCTAAAAAGGAGTGGTGCCTGCGAAGGATGGGGCTGGCTACCTCTGCCAGGGAATTTTTTTGGGCCCTCAAAACTGGGGTGAGAGAGCAAAACCGTGTTGCAAGGAGTGCTGTGAGAGCATTTTTGGTGGGGAATCCCTGTGGGGTGTAACAGCTGACTTTTGAGATAGACCTAAGCCAGTGAACTCCTTTATAGAACAGATAGTTGAAACAATAGGAGCTGCTACCCAAAGAAAGATCCATGCAAGGGCTGAGCAGGACTTTGTTGGGGGTGGGGGGGCATCTTTGCTACCTGATGGTGGCAGGGAGAGGTCTTGTGAGTGTCTGAGAGGGAGTGGAGGGAAGGAACATGAAACTGTGCTGATACCAAAGTTGTCACTGCACATTCATCAGCCGTGATACACACCCTGGTCAGTTTTATGGCAGATGGGGGCTTTATGCTTGGGCAAGGGATCAGCTGTGTATTGTTCGTCTCACTTGTTCACAGGAACACACCTTTGTATAAGCTGGAAAATAAATAGGATTGCATCAGAGAAATGCATGGCCCCATCATCACCTATTTTTCTCTTTATCACCCCAGCTACGGGAACCAGGCTATCTGCTATCAGCACGGCTTGGAAAGGGTTAAGCACAGCAGAATCTGGCAGATCTCTGCACAGAAGAAACCAAACCCAGTGGTAAATACTGCTATAGCAAGGCCTAAGTAGTCCCTGCAGAAGGGAGTGAAATTACGCCTGATCTTCGACCTACCCAACTCTTTCAAGTAGAGCCATCCCTTGCAAAAACTTGGCGGCTGTAGGAGCCCGGGTGTGGTGTTTGCCTGTGGGAGCTGTCTCTGTTTCTTGTTTCTTCTGTGTCCTTGACAGGTTGTTGCTCTCTCTTCTCTGCCTCCCATGTCCAGAGCTTCTCTCTGCCAGCTGGGACAGCAGAGGCACTTCCCAACTGTAGTTTCTCATGGGATGCCCCTCTCCATCACAGGTCTCCGTCCAAAGACCCACTGGTACTTGCAAAAAGCACTGTCCCTGTGGAGAGCACTGCTCCATCTGGCCTCCACAACTCGCTTTTTAATATCCTTTCCCATGCACGTTCCTCAGGACATTGGCCTTCATGCCTCTGGGGACAGAAGGAAAACATTTTGCTTTCTGTTTTTAGAGAGGCTGATGCTTTTTCTGCAGCTCCCTCTGGGTCTTGCATTCTCTCCGAGACTAATCCAGGCAGTAGCCCCTCAAAAGGCTGAACAAATACCCTTGTCCTAGTTGCTTGTGCACAGCCCTGGGAATCTTGCCCTGCGCTTTCCTCCTCCTGACCTTGTTTTCCTCGGAACACCACAGCAGTAATTACCCTGAGGTTGAAGGGTTATTCGAAAGCAAGTACTGTGTCTTGTGTGCTCCCTCCTTTCCAGCTGCTGTTTCTCCCTACACGGGAGTTCAACTCTACCTGGAGTTTTCTTTGTGTTGTTACTAATTTAGGGAAACACCAGCAGCGAGGGTTGTGGCTGTGGGTGGGAATACGTGTCCAGTTCCATGTGTTTCTCATTCTCTGGTGCTCTGAGAAGTCACCAGCACTCCAGGGCACCCGGACCTGCCACTGAGTATCTCCCTGGGGTGTCGTTCATAGTCTGCGTGTTCTCATGGGCTCTGGTTGGCTGTGCCTGACAAAAGCATTAGCTGGACACTGGAGTGGAGGTGAGAAGACTGGTCAAAGTGCATGGCATGCAGCTGGACTGCCCAGCTCACAGACGGCTGCCGTGGCTGCACTGCCAAAGGCAGAAATGTAGCAACACTGGACAGACTCAACGCATAAATATGAGCGGCCCAAGTGTCTGAGGTGGGTTAGTTAATGCTGAAACGGAGGGTTTTGCAAGAAGAGATAAAATCAGCTTCATGTTTAGGAGGAGGAGGAGGGTTTGGAGTGGATTTCCATTACAGGGTCAAGTGATCCAGCATTCCTGTACTGTGCAGTGCTCTTTTCCAAAGAATTTGCTGCTGAATATGGATTTAGCCTGAATATGCTTTAGCCTTCCAGGGCTAAATATGTTTCTGCCTTCCAGGGCAGAGCTTCCCACAGGGCACCAGTTCCTCTCAAGAGCATGGCTGGGCTTTTCCAGCTCTTGGTGTCTGGGCACAGCTCAAAAAGGAGCCAGTTTGTGGCCAAAGCAGTGGAGCTGTGGTGTAGTGCTTTGGGCAGAAAGCTGTTACGTCACTCCCAATCCCTCTCATATATTCGCCTGGCCTGGCTGCAAGCTGCTTTCCTTGATGCTGTTTAGGAGGGACTTGGGAAAACCCCATGTCACTGGCACGCTGGATGACAAGGATGGCACCGGGCACTTGTGTTCCCTGTCCATCGGAGGGGAAGCCCTCTCCAGCTTTCATCCCACCCAGGGAGAGTAAAGTGGGGTTTGTGCTGCAAAACAGCTCTTCCTTCTGCCAAGTGCTGGCAGCCCCCAGTACATTCCGGTCCAACTCTGCACCCTCTGCCTGCCAGCCAGGGCTGGGAGCCATGGGCACTGCCAGCCTCAGGAAGTCCCTACCGGCCACGCCGATTTGGCGTGGGGTGAGCCAGCGATCCCCCTCACTGAAGCATCAGCAGCGTGGCCGTGGTGGCTCTCGCTTCCAGAGACACCTTNGAGAGGGGCTGCCGGGGAACCGGGGATCAGGAGTGCCGGGGAGCCGGGATTCCAGGGATCTGGGGTGCCGGGGAGCCAGGGTGCAGGGGATCCGGGGTGCGGGGAAACCTGGGTGCCAGGGAGGCTGGAATGCTGTGGATCCGGAGTGGCGGGGATTTGGAGTGCAGGGTTATCCGGTGTGCAGGGATTCCGGGGCGCAGGGCAGTCCGAGGCGCAGGGGAGCCGGAGTGCAGAGAATCTGGAGTGCTGGGTTGTCTGGTGTGCGGGGGATCCGCGGTGCAGGAGAGGGTGAGTTTCAGGGGATCCAGAATACAGGGGAGCCCGGAATGCTGGGGATGTGGAGTGCAAGGGATCCGGGCCACAGGGGTTGTCCGGGGTGCAGGGGTTGTCCGGTGTGTAGGGGTTGTCTGGTGTGTAGGGGAACCCGAGATGCCAGGAATCCGCGGTGCCGGGGATCCGGGACGTAGAGCGAGAGGATCTGGGGCGCAGGATGAGTGGGTCCAGGCTGCTGTGCGGGTTGCAGGGCACGCAGTGCGAGTGAGAGGGCGTGCAGCTCCCAGGGCTGCTGCTGCAGGAGCGGAGGATCTCCTTGCATGGATCCCCGTCCCTGCACCCGAGCCGGGAGTCTCTCAGCCGGACTGTCCTGCGCTTTCAGGCTCAGATAACCGTGCTCGCAATGTAAACAGCGTCCCTGGGACCGCCTGGTACTGCGCGCCCAGCTGGCCTGGCCAGGGCAACCCCGGGGAGTAGCAACTCCGTCATAACCCCGTGGGTCATGCCTGGGGCGCTTGGCTCCAAAAGGGATGGACGAGACCAGGGAAAAGGGGAGCAAAGGCTAAGTGCAGGCTCCAGGTCAGGGGACAAAGGGCAGCAGGAAGGGGCGAGGAAGGCCCTGTTTGTGTTTGCTCTTCCTGGGCGGCTGAGGTGCCCTTTTTGCCCTCCTGAGACCCGACTTCCCCCAGCCCTGCTGGGATGAGCTGTCCCAGTATTCGGAGGATGTTATTTTTGCCTTCCAGCCAGCCTGTGGGTTCATATAAGCAAACATTTCCAAAAGCGGTGGCTGATCTTTGCCGCCTTGGTTCCTGAGTGTTCAGCCTGTGACAGCTCTGTCCCTGACTGGAGAAAAATGTGTGTGTGGAGGATGGAGATGCTGAACAGCTCTGAAACCAGGCCTGAAACAGCCCAGAAACAGGAGCATCCAAAACTGCTTGCTACAGTGGAAAATGTGACCTGTGTGCCTCACTGCTAGGCAGGGGGCTGGCTACCAACACCCACCGCGTAAGGGATTATTCCTGGGAGGGGATAAAAGGGAGTCCAGTTACTTGGAATAACTAAAGTATAAAACTCGGACCCCTCCTGCCCCGACCCTGGGAGGAGACCTTGCTGCTTTGCTGCCGTGTCACAGCCCAGACACTCCTGCGCTGGAGGCAGCACTGGTGCTGGGGAGCACACATTCCTTGACACTCTGTGCCTGGGGGAGCAGCCGTCTCCCGCTGTTGAACAGAAGTAGCTCTGTCTGTGCAGCCTTGACTGGCTGCCGGCAGAGATCCTTGGGATGGGGTGGCTGGATGTGCCCAAGACCTGTGGGAGGGGTGGAGGGGTGTGGGGTCAAGGCATCCCCACGTATCAGCAGGAGCCCTCTCCTCCCATGCTGTAGCTCATGGCAGCGCATTGATGGAGCATGAGGTCATGCAGAACAGGCTGGGCAGCACAGGCAGCGACTTGAACTGGTGCCCAAGTTTTTCTGCCTCCCGAGGCTGGGCTAAGGCAGCCACAGCATCCTCATGGAAACCTTCACCTGATGCTGGCCTGCCTGCCACCAGTGTGTAAGCTGCACATGTGGAGTGTCAGGAAGAGTAGGATTAACTCGAAGGAGTTCTGCTATTAAAGGACTAATGAGTAGGAGCTCACTGAGTAGTAGCTTAGGCAAATGAGAACTGCATTGTTTGGTGTGCGTCTGGGCAATGAGCCCACAGCTCATCAACTTCCACCTTCTCCAGGTCATGCAGGTAGTGAAGGGTTATTCCTAGGTCTCCATCTGGGTTCGGCCCTTCTTCTGACTTCTGCAGCGTGGCAGAGAAATGCCTGGCATCAAGGGATGTGCTGTCCTGTTTGACGAGGAGCTACTGAGGCTTTCAGCCAGTTCTGTGGAAATCTGGTCTAGGTTTATGGAGCGTTGCTGCCTTGCAGCTTTTAGGCAGAGTAAATTGAGAGTGGGAGGAATTTCAGCCCAGCTCTTGCAATCTGATTCAGCCCTGCAATGGGGAGTAGAAGGTTGGAGGATGCCGTGGGTTGACATCATTCACTCCCTTCCTCAACAGGACAGGGTGGGGAAAAGAAGGAAAAGATCCAGAGTGGGTCCTTCCCATGGGCTGCAATTACTCATTAACTGCTCTGGTGCGGGTCCTTTCCATGAGATACAGTCCTTGAGGAAGGGACTGCTCCAGCCTGGAGTCATCTGTGAGCTGCAATGTGGATATCTGCTCCCCCGTGGGCCTCCACAGGCTTCAGGGAGATGCGTCTTCCTCATGGGCTGCAGTAGAATCCCTGCTCCTGCACCTGGAGCACTTCCTTCCCCTCCTTATTCTCTGCCGGGGGTGTCTGCAGGGCTGTTTCTCTCACATTTTTCTCACTCCTCTTCTACAGCTGCTGCACAGTGTTTTTTACTTTATCTTGGATATATTATCACAGAAGCAACCCTAGTGCTGGTGATGGCACCAGTTTTGAGCAGCAGAGGGTCTGTTTTGGCATTGGCTGGGACTGGCTGCCTCCAGCATGGGAGCAGCTCCTGTTGTCTTCTTGCTGAGCCACCTTTGCAGCCACTACCACCTTGCCACATAAACCCTACACCATGGCACATGCTGGAGGTGGATGAACAGGCAGGGAAGGTGGTGCAGCCCTGGGGGAACCTGCCTGTGAGCCTGGGCTGCCTTGTGGGAGCTGCTTGGAGAGTGATGGAGGTCTGGCAGGCATCCTGCAGAGATGGACCTTGTGCTTCCTCCTTGCATGACTCCAGCATCTGGGAACTGAGGCATGCGAGCTCCCCCTACAATGATTTTTTTTTGGTGTTCTTACAAGTACAAACTTACATTAGCAAAACCCAGCAACAACACCAGCCTCGTTCCCTTGAATGATCCTGTCCTGCTTGTGCTCATGCGAGCCCCAGCCTGGCCACTCACATTTCCCAGCCAAGTGTCAAAAACATTTAATGCACCAAACCCCTGGGTTTCCTGTCTTCACTTTCACATATAGGGTCTGTTAAACCTCTTTTTTAATGTGCCAGGGCAGGGCAGGTCCTTGCTGCTGGTTATGCTCCCAGTCTCAACCATGCCTTTGAATGCCAGCAGCCCTGTGGAAGGTCCAGCAGCCTGTCCCTGCCGGGTGCTCCCTTCCCTGTGGGATTTGCAGCAGACCAGTTCCTGTTGTTGGGCTGGGATGCCTTCGTGTGCATGGGGCTCTGGTGGATGCCCACCTTAGGGATGGTTTGCAGTGACACCTGGCTTTACTTCTAGGTGACTTCTGCGACGTGAACCACTGTCAGAATGGGGGCACCTGCCTGACTGGGATTAATGAGGCCCCCTTCTTCTGCATCTGCCCTGAGGGCTACGTTGGGATTGACTGCAATGAGACAGAGAAAGGTGAAGAACTGACCCTTTCACAGGTGCTCCATGTCAGCCAGGAGCCTTGCAGAGAGTTAATGTGCCCTTGTCATGGCCCTGCACCACTGGCCCTGGGGTTCAGCCCTTCTGATGGCTGATGGACACACAGAGCAGAGATCCAAGTAGGGATATAGTGATGGGATGCACTTGGGGGGAATGCAATGTCTGTGGGGAGTGGAAGCCCACTGGATGCTCTTATTTCCCACCTGTGCCTATATTACAGCTCTTTTTCCCCTTCCCCAGGGCCCTGCCACCCCAATCCTTGCCACAACAATGGTGAGTGCCAGCTGGTCCCAAACCGGGGTGACGTCTTCACCGACTACATCTGCAAGTGCCCTGCGGGGTACGATGGGGTGCACTGCCAGAACAGTGAGTACAGTGGTGGAGGGGCAGGGGGAGCTGCTTGTCTTCTGAGAGCTTGGGGACCCCTCGGGTGACAACTGGGGGGTGTGTGCAGCTGTGACTCTGTGGGGCACCAGGCTCTGTCAGGGACCATGGGCTGTTTTGGGGGTTGCAGGGTGGAGGGAAGGACCATGGTGTGGGGACAGGTTGTGTCTGAACCTTGCTCTGCATCTCTGGAGGGACACGGTGCCTCAAGTAATGAGACAAGGGGTGCCTCGAGGCTCAGCCTGCTCCACGCAGGTTCCCAGCCTTGATGTGACTGAGTGTCCTGGTGCACCTGCGTGGCTGCACTCGGTGGGGACATGGCATAGACGGGTCCTTGGGTTAGAGCTCCAACCCGTGCCACCCTATCATCAGGGACCCTGCCATGGCCCTTGTTCAGGGGATGCCTTCCCCTCTTCCTGCTGCACTGAATGAGGGGTCTCCTCTCTGGCACTGGTTTTGGGATTACCTCCTGAGCGCCTCCTCTCTCTCCTAGACAAGAATGAGTGCTCCTCCCAACCTTGCAAAAATGGAGGCACCTGCCTGGACCTGGATGGTGACTACACCTGCAAGTGTCCTTCTCCGTTCTTGGGGAAGACCTGCCACGTCCGTAAGTCCTTGGCACCAACTGTACTGAATTCCCTTTCCCTGCCTGTTCCCTACTGTCTGTCCCTCATTGCCAGGAGAGATCCCACCAGCTGGTTTAGGAGATCTGGAGGGCAGCTGTGGCTGCCCTTGATGCCTGCAGGCCTGGTCCTAATGGAGGGAACATCCTCAGGAAGGTGCTTTCTCCTCTCTGGAGGGCTCCAGGATGGCCCTTTCTCCTCCAGACCTCTGTGCTGTGAGGGGGACTGATGGATGGTGCGGTTTTGGCTGAGGGATGAGGAGGAAGGGACACCCGGGGGACAGCCAGGTGCTAGGGCTGGCCTCCCTCTCCTGCTCCGTCCTCAGACAAGAAACAAATGACCCCTTGTTCTGCTGTCTGGTTATTGTCTCTCTTTGATGCTGATCACCCCTCTGCCCCCAGGCTGTGCTGTTCTCCTGGGAATGGAAGGAGGAGCCATCTCTGACGCCCAGCTCTCAGCATCCTCTGTTTACTACGGCTTCCTTGGCCTCCAGCGCTGGGGGCCAGAGCTCGCCCGCCTCAACAACCACGGCATCGTCAATGCCTGGACCTCCAGCAACTACGACAAGAGCCCCTGGATCCAGGTACCTGGGGCAGGACTGGCAGTGCCAGCACAGAGAGCAGCCCCAGCAGCCATGGCTGGTGTTGCAGTGCTGCTGTCATGGGATTTCACTGTTCCTGGTGGCAAATGTGGGGCTAAATTGCTGCAGCAAGCTGCCACCCAGGGGCATCTTGGGATGTGCCTGGAGGAGGCAAGTCCATTGGAGGAAGGTGGGATGCGGATTGATGATCCCCCTTGCTCTGCCCACCATGTGGTGCAAGGCTGGAAGGATGGAGGGCTTCCACCCCATGGGAGTTCCAGCACCCTGGGCAGCCCCTTTCCTTGTCCCAGTGCCCACCCTCCCACCTAGGCTTGGTGGTGCTGGTGGGTGCAAGGGCTGTGCACCCCATCCTCACTGCGCCCCGCTCGTCCTCTTCTCCCCTCCACAGGCCAACCTGCTGCGGAAGATGCGGCTGAGCGGGATCATCACGCAGGGCGCGCGCCGCGTGGGGCAGCAGGAGTTTGTCCGCGCCTACAAAGTCGCCTACAGCCTGGACGGACGGGAGTTCACCTTCTTCAAGGATGAGAAGCAGGATGTAGACAAGGTGGGCTGCGGTGCTCCGTGTAGGGGATGTCGCAGCTCCCCCCATCCAGCATCCAGTGGTGCTGCAGGTGTTGGGGTGGCTGTGAGCTGCATCCCCATGTGTGGGAAAGTGCTTTTGACCTGGGGCAAAGCTGTGTTGGGAGCCATCCTAGCAGTGAGATGGCACAGGCAGTTCTGGCACTGAGCAGTACTCCCTGCCTCTGTTTAATTGACCATAATAAGCATAACCAAAGAAGCAGCACTGACTTATTTAGGTCATTCAGATAATATCTTTATCACTGACACGCTGTGGGAACTGGGCTTAGTCTGGGAGTACTACTGAGCAGCTTGGGTGGCTCGGTGTTGTATCTGCACCAAGCACCAGCTGAAAGAGTCTCTCATAGATTGCAGCGTTCTCCACTCCCAGTTCTTTATGGCAAGTGTCTCCTGCTGGCTTTCTGAGCATCCAGGGAATGGTTGGGAGTACCTGCTTTGCTTTAGAAAAAATAGAAAAATTCCTCTTGTTTCTGCAGCAGTGGAAAAAGTGCATGAAAACATGATTTGATTCTATTTATTGTATTAAAAAGTAAGAAGCGAGCCACCTCTGTGCTTATCGTGATTTGAGGAGCATTGTGGTGCGGGAGGGAGTGGGTGTTGCTGCATGTGTGGCTCTGTGGGGGTGAGGATGAAGCAGGGAAGTTGCAAAGCTCTGTTGAGAGTGTTGGAGCTGCTGCAAGGTCCTGCACTGTTCCAGGGCACAAAAGCAGAGCCCAGCTTCCCCCTCTGTGCTCTTTTGCCATTGGCAGTGCTGAGATCTCTCCGTCTCCTGTGCAAGGGATTTGATGCAGGAGACTGTGGGAGAGCTGGGGCACTGAGCCCTGCTCACTGTTGCAGGTTTTTGAGGGGAACGTGGACTATGGCACCATGAAGACCAACATGTTCAACCCTCCCATCACGGCCCAGTTCATCCGCATCTACCCCGTGATGTGCCGCCGCGCCTGCACGCTGCGCTTCGAGCTCATCGGCTGCGAGATGAACGGTAAATGCCGGTGCCTCTCCCCTCCCTGGGGGCTGCAGGGCAGGGGGTGACACCGGCAGGGCATCACCCCTTGGCCTGCTTCTGATCCCTCAGGACAAAGGGATTTGTTAGTGCTTGTTTTTCCTCACACTGATGCCTGGAAATACCCAGGGGTGCGTTTGGGGAGCACAAGCCGTTAATCCCATCGGCTCAGCCAGCTCTGAGCTGCATTCTCACGCTGCTAACACCTTTCCAAGCCAGGAGTTTTTACTGTGCCCCCTCCCCGTCTGAGCTGTGAACCCGCTGCTTTTCCTGCCGGAGAGCTTGAAAAGCAGCGGAGGATCAAAGTCCTCAGCCTGAGCCCTTTCCCTGTGCCTCCCACATTCCTGCCCTGCGGCACATCCCTGGGAGCTGAGTGGGGCCCGCGTGTCGGTGTGGCAGTGGGGTGCTGTGGGGGCTTGGGTCCTGTCCTGCTGCTGCGTGGGTGTGGTGCCATCCGTGCTTTTGGCTGGGGGTGTCTTTGTGTTGCTCTTTCCACGTCCTTCTCTGTCTCCTGCCAAAGCTTTGTATATTCCAGGGCTGGGCTGGGCTGTGCTGTGGGAACATCCACTCGTCCTTGCAGCAGGAGGCACTGTGAGCCAGGGAATAGCTGGGAGCTAAAATCCCGGGAAAAGGCAGCCCTGCGCCTCTGCTGAGCATTTCCCTGCCTGGCCCTGATGCTGCTCTGGGCGGTGGAAACATGAGAATGTGGGGATGGCTTCTGACTGGGCTGCGGGGTTTTGCCTGCGACGGTGCTGTTGTCTCTTTCCTTTTCACTGCCTGTGTAAACTGTTGTGTTACAGTGTATTTCAACACGGCAGGTTGCTCGGAGCCTCTGGGCATGAAATCCCGCCTCATCTCCGACCAGCAGATCACAGCCTCCAGTGTCTTCAAGACTTGGGGCATCGATGCCCTTACCTGGCACCCTCATTACGCTCGCCTGGACATGACGGGCAAAACCAACGCCTGGACAGCCCTGCACAATGACCAGTCTGAGTGGCTGCAGGTGGGTCTCCGGTCTCTGTAACCTCATGTCTCCTCACCAGCTCCTCCAGCTATGCCCGTCCTGTTTCAGGGTAGCTGGAGCAGCTGGGTTGGTGTGGCCGGAAACTTGCAGTGGGTCACAAAGTCCAGCAATGCTCTCCCTGAGCGGGGATCGCAGGGGCAGGTCAGGATGGGACCACAGCCACTGGTTTTAACAGCAGTCCTGGAGCTCTGGGTCAGAACCAGTGCTCATAGGGACAAGGTGGTGCTGTCTCTGCACCTTCTTGTGGGGTGCCTCAAGCCCACAGCACCCCAGTTCTGCCTCACCCCCTGAAAAAATGCCATGCCAGCCTGGGGTGACCGTCCCACCACCTTCTGGCTGCCCAGAACACCATGTTTCTGTTTTGCAGGAAAAAAATAAGGCTTGCTTTCTCTTCCCAGTCTGGAATAGAAACAAATAGTTTTGAAATTTCCTTCTCAGTTTCCTTTCCTCCCCTGTTTTTGTACTTTTCACATGATTCCATGACATAATAGGACAAAGCAGTTTAGATATTTGTCCCGCTTTTTATTTGGGAAATGATTAAAAGCAGCTGCCTCACAACTCTAAACCAGCTTATCGAGATGTTGGCTGATGACGGGGTCGGGGTGACACGCTGAGTTGGGCTGTTGCACCACAGACTGCCTGTGTATAGATTTACATGTACATTCAGGATTTACATGTATTGTATAGCTGGAACTGCCCTTCATAAGCATGAAAACAGAACTAAATTAATGAGGCTTTCAGCTCCTTTGGTGGTTTACCATGTAACATTACAGCAGCAGTAAATACAGTGTGGCAGAGTAAAGAGAATAGAAATCGTCTCACTTAGAACCCAAATGTCAGATTGTGTTGAACTGCATATTTTCTCAGCCAGAATTGCTTTCCAGTGGAAATGCATTTCCTCTGTGAATCCTGTATTTTTTTGAATTGAGATATTTTGCTGTCCTTCCCACACTGATGTTTCCGGCAAAAAATGTGGAGGTGGAAGGGGTGGGCAAGGGAGCTGAGATGCATTTGTGCCCACTTTTGGTTGCTTTGAGGGATGCTGTGAGTGTTGAAGGATCAAATATTTCACAGTCATGTTTTATGATTTGTCTGGCATTGGCATGGGGGTCAAGTGGTATTTTCTCCATTCTTGACCCCCGAGGGCCAGCTCTTCCTGGCTACCTCTGGAACATGCAGGGTGCTGTAGGATGGGAGCACTGCTCCTGCAAGGAGCTGTGACGAGCCTTGTCTCTGCCAGATTGACCTCCGGGACCAGAAGAAGGTGACAGGCATCATCACACAAGGAGCCCGTGACTTTGGGCACATCCAGTATGTGGCAGCCTACAAGGTGGCCTACAGCGACAACGGCATGTCCTGGACCCTGTACCGGGATGCCCAGACAAACAGCACCAAGGTGGGTGTAGGGAGGCCAAGGTGGCTTCTCTGGTGCTGTGGAGGGGAGGGATGGGTGGTGGGGGTGAAAGTCACAGAATCACAGCGTATGCTGAGTTGGAAGGTGCCCACAAGGATCAGTGAGTCCAGCTCCTGACCCTGCACAGGACACCCCAAGGGTCACACCACGCGCCTGAGAGCGTTGTCCAAAGGCTTCTTGAACTCTGTCAGCTCGGTGCTGTGACCGCTGCTCTGGGGTCCTGGCAGCACTGACACCCACCTTTCTCCTCTAGATCTTCCATGGCAACAGTGACAACTACTCACACAAGAAGAATGTGTTCGATGTGCCCTTCTACGCCCGCTATGTCCGCATCCTGCCCGTGGCCTGGAACAACCGCATCACCCTGCGCGTGGAGCTGCTGGGCTGTGATGAGTAGGCACGGCGAGGAAGGACGGGGCTGCTCTTCCCCGCTGCCCAGCCTGCACCCTGCCTGCCCCTGCCCGCTCCTGCTCTGACCTCACACCCCCCTCTCCATGTCCCCACACTCAGGAGGCGGCCGAGAGGGCTCCCCTGCCCCGCGTTGGTGCTGGGGCTGCAGCACTGCACTTTATGGGGCCCTTGCAGGTGGGATGTGGGAACGGCTCCTGCCCTTTTGCTGCTTCAGCCAGGGCTGAGACCCCCTCCTGCAACTGGAGCTTTCTTGGGGACACCATCCTGCAAATGAGGCCTTGCTGGGGGACCCTGTCCTGCAACCAGGGCTTGGCTTTATGTTCTCAGTTAAGCCTGGGGACAGATTTTCTCCTTCTTGCTTCTGCTTCCAGCAGAGAGGCTGCAGTCAGTGGGAGGCCCTTGCCTGAACTGGGTCTTGGGGCTCAGCAGTTTTCAGGGTCTTAGGGCAGGCTCCCCTGGCTTGCAGGCTCCCCTGGCTTGCAGCCTCCAACGTCCCTCCTGCTCCCTGCTTGTCTGCAAGCAGGGGCTGTGAAAATCCTCTGAAAAAACTCAGCTGTTGTCCCCTGCCCATTTTGCCAGGCCCTGAGTGTCCTTGCCTGCGATGTCAGCACCACATAGTGTGAGTGGAGTGATGAGACGGCTCCTGACAAGAGGCACCAGATCCCCCCTGATGGTGGCTCTACCTGCTGGGCACTCTGGCAGGCACCACAGCAGGCATTTTGGCAGGCACTGCCCATTCCCCTTCCTGGGATGCCAGCTCCAGCATCCTCCCAAGTCTCAGCATTGCCATCATCCCCAGCTTACTGCAGTTTGGGGTGCCTGGATGTCCCTTGTCCTCAGAGCCCAGTAGTGACCAGGGGGACTACGATCTGGTAGCGGGAAGAGTTGGTTTGTAGCCACAAGGATGTGGAGAAAAGATGGAAAAGGTGGTAGTTAAACCACCCAAGTGCAGCGGGCAGAGAGCCGTGCCATGACCCTTTTTGTAACCTGATTTTTTTCCCTTTACGTGGGGTGGAAGGGAGCCTCTTGCAATGCTCGAACCCTCGGGATTAGCAGTAGGAGATGAGTGAGACCCAGATGGGAGCACGGGCAGGCTGTCCCGGGCTGGCAGCAATGCTTCCCCTGCCTGCTAGGATGTGAAGCAGCCGTGGGACTGGGCTGGCAGTGGGTTCATTTTGGCAGGGGCTGAGGGAGCCCGGGTGGGATGGCAGCGATGGCCCCACTCTGGGGTGTCTCTGACAGTATTAAAACCAGCTTAAACTTTGGGGGTGTTGGCTTGTCTGCTCTGTGCCTCCCCGAAGGCCATCTCCCAAAGCCCGGCTGGTCTGGTGATCCTCCAGGATTCCCTCCGAGCCCTTCAACTCCTCCATTCTGGGGGGATTGCCAGCTGCTGTGCTGGCCCTGCACCTCTCCTGCCTTCACAGACCATCTTAGTTCCCTTCCCTGCCTGAAAAACAGGGTATCTCAGGGCTTTGTGTGCATCTTTCCCACTGCCTCCACCCTGTCGCAGCTGCTGGAGACTGCTCGCAGCTGGCCAGGCGCGGCGGGATGGGACTTGGGGAGGGGAAGCCTCTATCAGCACCCCACACCCTGTGTCTCCTCCTTTGGCTTTGATCCTGGAGCAAATCCCCCAGCTTGCAGCTAGATCAGCTCTTACACCCAAGTGCTCTCCCAGGGCTGGAGGGAGCTGTGAATTTTGTGGGGGATGCCTGCGGGGATGTTCCCAGCAGAGCCCTCTTGGGCAGGGCTGGGGCGTGGATGCTGCTGGAGCAGGATCTCCCTGCATTGAGGAGGTGATCCCATGTAGGGAAGGAGCACTGTGGTGAACAGGACCAACTCCAGAGTCTGCCACACTGGGCAGGGACCCCTGAGGTTGGCGTGAGTAGCCAAGAGTTACCTATGTCCTACACAGCTCTCTGTCCCTGCAGCTCTGGACAATCTTCCTGCACCTCCGTGCTGCCAGCAGTGCCCTGCTCAGCCAGGCATCTCCTCCTTGGGCCTTGCCTATGGGAGGTGGGCTCATGCCTGGCCCTGGGCACCAGAGGAGCTGGGGGTCTGCTTGCGGAGACCGGGCTGAATTCATTGTGGCTGCAGCTGCTTGGTGACAAATAGCAGCCACAGCTAGAGCCAGGGACAGGGGGGACAATCTGCCCGGCTCACCTCCAGACATGCCACCCTTATCATCGGGAAGCTGAGGCAGAGATAAGAGCAGTTCGCTTCGAGTCCAGCCAAGAGAGCCGTGAGCCAGGGATAGGGCAGAGGCTCCATGAGGAGGGTGATGGGAGCAGATGCTGCACATCAGAGCCGGGGATGCATCCTCAGCCCCTGGCTGCTGCTTCCCCCTGCCCATTGCTACCCCTCAAGCCCCTCTGATGGATGCTGAGCCCCTTCCCAGCATTGTGGTATTATTTTCATCCCCCAGAGCCCCAGGATGGGGGGATTGGGAGAGCCAGGGTGCCCTCCCCGCCATGCACAGCCCCTCACGGCTTGCCCCTATCCCTTGGATGCTCTTCCCGGACGCGGCTGCGTTGCTGGGACAGCAGGAAGGCCGGGATGGCCGGCACGCCGCGGCACCCTGCTGCCTGCTGACTCTGCTGCCGGTGCTGCCAGCTGCTGTGAGCTGGTTCCTCAGGAAGCAGCCGTC
This sequence comes from Ifrita kowaldi, assembly GCA_013398055.1. NCBI lineage: Eukaryota > Metazoa > Chordata > Aves > Passeriformes > Cinclosomatidae > Ifrita > Ifrita kowaldi. The sequence continues at coordinate 109,077 of VZRS01008013.1, forward strand.
GGGGAGAGCATCCTCTCGCCGCCACCCGGAAAGCCCAGCACAGATCACAACCTCCTCCATCCCACCAGGAATGTGAGTGTTCCTGCTGGAATCATCCTGTGCAAGCAGCATTTCATGGACAAATCTCTGGTGAGGCCACAGCAGAGCTGTCAGGCGCTGGCTTTGAGGCAGGGAAGACAGGGATGACACTTTTATGGCTCCCGTTCAGCCAAATACCCAGCCAGCGCTAGACACGTGCCCTAAACATGTGCTCTCAGGTCAGAGCTACCCTGACCCTGCGCAGCTTTGCTCAACCTGAAACCTGTGGTCACACCCAGGGTACCCCTCAGGGAATAGAAAACAAAAAGAGAGTGAGAGGCGGGAAGGAATGAAGGAGACTCCTTCTTCCTCAGGGACTGCTGGTGGCCAGATCCTTCCCCATGCCCCCTGCTCCCTGGGAGGAGATGGAGAAATCACTGGCCACATCCAGACAAGAGTCGTGCCCTAAGGTGAGCCAGGAGCTGTTGCTGAAAAGAGGTGCCTGACAGCATCCCTGTCGCCTTCCCTGCTGCTGCTCCCCTCCTCAGGCCGGGCAGAGGATGGCTGCTGGCAGGCGCCGTGGTGCAGGCAGTGCGGGCAGCGCGGGACACTGTGGGGCTTGTTCCTGCGTTCTGGAACAATGGGATAGCCATGCCAGGGAGCAGCGTGCCCCGACAGGGCTGTCTGTTTTCCGCACAGCCCGGGGGTGGAGGCAATCATCCCAATTGCTGGGTCACTAGAACGACTTGGGCAAGCAGCTGCAGCTGGGCACAGATGGCCAGGGTGCAGCCGGGACACCATCCCACCACCTTCTCCGGCCAGGGGGCACGGCTGGGGGTAGCAGGGACCCTCGGCCAGGATGCGGGCGGTGCGGTGGCCCCATGCCGGAAGATGTAATTGTTCCTGCATTGTGGGCTGCAGGACAGGCTGCTCCGGGCAGGCGAGCAGGCGGCGTGCCCGGCCGTCACACTCCCGTGTCCCCGGGCAGCCCGGCTCCGCCGCGTCCCTCCTCGGGCAGCGCTGGCAGGGCTGCTGGGTGTCCAGGGAAAAGGAGAACAAGGAAGAGCGGTGCCTCCAGACCCCGGGTCCCACAGCCATCCCTGCTCAGGGTTTCCCACGGGGAGCACGGGCTGTCGTGCCGGCGCTGGCGGCAGATAACGCCGTTTCCTTGCTGGCTGCTCCCTATCAGCGTGGCGGCGACGGGCAGACAGGATCGCACCCCGAGCGCTCCGTGCTGGGCGCTGTCGGGAAGGGGTCCTGGCCCTCTTCACCCCGCAGCCAGCCTCGGGCCGTTTATTTTTACACGGGTTGTTTTCTTTCCGGCTTGAAGCCATCCTGCACGGCGGCAAGAGCTGGACCGGGGCCCCCACGCCTCATTTCCTTGCCATAAAACAACAAAGTGGGGGGTTAAGCAGCACACTGGACTGGGACAGAGGGTCGATGGGTCAGGGCACACGCCGCATCGTGGTTCCTCTGGCCCCTCTGTCCATCCCCTGACCGGCATCCCCTGGCGGTGCCATCGCCGTGCTGCCCTTCCTGAGGACTCGACCTGCGGCTCTTGGAGCTGGGTCTGCATGTCTGTGTGCCAGTGGGAGCTGGCATGGAGGGCATCGCCCAAGTTTAGGGATGATGCCCCCTCAGATGGCTGCAACTGGGCACCCCAGAGCTTTTCCCCTGGTTTCTGTGCCTCTGCTTTGTCCCCGCAGCCCCAAACAGACCCTGAAGAGGCTGAACCCCACACTGCAGCTATGTCTCCTGAATTCCAGAGCAGGCAGGCACTGCCTGCACATCCTGGGCACGGATCACTCCGTGCCACAGCCCACCTGTCCTCAGCTGCTTGTGCCTGTGGTACTCCTGCCACATGTGTGTTGGACACCGCCTTTGTCTGGAGCCCGTGGCCAGTCCCCTCCAGTGGGATGTGGGACAAGGGATGTCTCTTTTCCCCTGGCACTGTGGCTTCACCGGGGCTTTGCACGGAACATCACAGGATCCCACCAGCCCCAACAGGGCACGCTTCTCCCCACTGCTGTCCCTTCCAAGTTGGGAGCAGTGCAGGCAGCTGGCACACCGCAGATAAGGTGTGTGAACAGTGTGTGGGCAGCATGTGGGCACTGTGTGGACACACGGTGAGGCCATCACCCAGGCATGGTGGGCAGGCAGGGGGCCGGGGGCACCCACCCCAGCTCCGGGCTGTGAGCAGGGGGTTGGGAAAGGCGTGTGTTTCCCTTTAAGAGGCAGGCCCTGGAGCTGCTTCCTCTCAGCCCTGCAAGAGCCCTAAACACAGTGCATCTGCCTGCAGCCTGCCTGCACGCCTGCCTGCAGCCTGCCCGCAACCAGCGTGAGTAGGGCTTGGCCCCAGTGCCAGGACTGGGGAGGGCTGGCACCCCGGGGTGGTGGGCGCCCTGCTTGCCGCGAAGGGCAGGGGGGGATGGCATTGCCATGGAGGGAGCCGGGCATCAGTGTGGAAGGTGCCAGGCATCGCTGTGCTGGGTGCTGCAGCACGACGCTCGTGGCACTGCAGTCGAGAACGCTGGGCCCGCTGCACGTCACTGCAACGCTGGGCTCTGGGGGGGTCACCAGGCATTGGGGTACAGGGGGAGCAGGGCTGGTGCCCTGCAGCCCGAGGTGTGAAGCTGCCGTGCGTCGAGCCCACCCTGCGGCGCGTGGGCAGCACGTGGCTCCGGTGCCAGCAGTGCCGCGCTGCCGCGCCGGCTCCCGGGGCTGTGCCGGTGCTCCAGCGGGCGCTCCCTGCGCCCTCGGGCACCGGCTCTGCTGGCCCCAGTGGGTGGCAAATGTGGCTGCACCCCACAGTGGGCAGTGGCACTGACTGCAGAGGAGAGTCCGGGATTGAGCAACCTGTGGTGAGAGCAGCCGGCTTCACGCCCCGGACCCCGGAGAGCACCAGTGTACCCTGTACTGGACCCTTCCGGGGTTGAGCATCTGCTCTCCCACAGCCCCCTGGCCCGGGGTATGTTTGCAGGCGCTCGTAAGCCTTGTCTAAGCAGGGCACAGATGTCAGACCCCCCCCCACCCCGGTGCTGGAAGGGGTCTGCCGGAGGCTTGCCAGGTGCCGGGCCCCCTCTGCCGGCTCCGGGAATCCTCACAAGTAGCCGATTCTGCTGGTAGCAACCTGGGTGAACCCCGTGCAGGGCACCTTTGGGTGTCCTGGCCCCCAGAGCTCGGGGAAGTGCACGTTTCTGGTGCCATGGGGTAGCCAGGCTGCCCCCACCCATGGGGCGTGCTTTGGGAGCCAAATGTGTTGCACGGGGTCGGTGCCAGCCATGTCTGTGACACAGAGCGGCAGCCCTTGGTTGGACTAGGGGGTCCTTGGCCAGGACGGCGAGTGCTGCCGGGCTTTGTCCGGAGCCGGGACATCAGAGGCAGCCCGAGCTCTCTCCCTCCCTCCTTGGTCGGGTTGCACGCTCGGCTGCCTCTGTAAACCGAGCTTGCTGCTTTACAGTGGGGCTCAGCCACTTCTCTCCCCCTGCACCCCTACGTGATGTTTTCCCAGTATTTCCTGTTCAAAGGACACCCTGGGATCCCGTTTCTCTAGCTGCCCCGTCACCGGCTTGGTCTCAGCACTCCCCTGTGGGCCAGGCGCCTCCCCCAGCGGGCACCCCCCCCAGTGGGCAGCAGCGGTGAATGTGGGGGTGTGTGCTGTGAGCCAGGCAGGAGGATGAGGATGGAGGGGTCTGGGAACACCGGCTGGGGAGCGGGTTGAGGGGCACGGCTCAGGTTGCCTGCACTCTCCCCTGCGGGCAGGCGAGCTGCTCTGCCTGCTCTTCCCACCCCTCTCCTTGCACCTCAGTCTGCTTGGCACCACTGCCAGGCAGTGCTGGCTTGCTCCTGGCTATCTGGGGGTGTTACAGCAACCCTTTCCCCCTCTGCAGCCTGGGCTCAGGGTTCGGCCTCACTTCCCAGCCATGCTGCTGCTCCCACTCCTCCTGAAGGCCACCCTGCTGCGCCTGGCCAGTGGCTCCTACCGCCCCTTCTACAACGGCTTCTACTACAACCACATCATGAATGACAATGGCGACGGGCAGGACAAAGGTATATCGGGGACAGGCAGGTTGTTGCAGGAGGCGGAAGTACCCCCCTGCCTCTGGATGGGGGGGAGACCCACTCTGGTTGGGATGTGGGGCCCAGAGGAGCAGGAAGAAATGCTACAGAGATGTTTGGGGGATGCTCATGGTAGAAGAGGTGGAGGCTGGAGGGAAGATTTGGGGATGCTGCCCAGCCCTGGATCCTGACCTGCCCATCACACGTTCTTTCTTGCCCCCAGTGGATTACTTCAATGGAGCCAAACTGGTGGTGGAAACCTCCAAAGACCCTGTCTACAGCTACAACGGTGCCAATGTCACCCTGCCCTGCCACTACCGCTATGAGCCCGACATGGGACCTAAGCGCAAAATCCGCATCAAGTGGTCCAAGCTGCGGGACGACTACACCAAAGAGCAGGACGTGGTGGTGGCCATAGGCAAGAGCAACGTGGCCTTCGGGGACTTCAAGGGCCGTGCTCACATCCGTCAGGCCAGCCGGCACGAGGCCTCACTAGTCATCAGTGATGTGCGCTTGAAGGACGACGGCAAATACCGCTGTGAGGTCATCGACGGGCTGGAGGACGAGAAGGATGTCGTGGACCTCCGGCTGCAAGGTGGGGGCATGGTGGGGACCATGTGACTCTCTGTGCCAAGCCAGTGAGCCTGGCCTTCCTGTGGCACCTTCTCCTTTGGGAACATAGCAAGTCAGGGGGGTTGGGGAGCTTGATCATGGGCAGAAAGGGGCTGGAATGCTTGGTGTGATGCGGCAGTGGCTTAGGCTGTCTGGCTCTGGGGTCTCTGGAGTGAGTGAGCCCAGAGCTGTCTGCCCAGCTGGGACACCGAGGCTGCTGTTGGAGTCAGAATTGGGAGTGACCCCATGGCTGCAGCATTTCCTGCCTTTACTCACCCATCTTCCCACTGTGCTGCATTATGTACAGCCGTTCCCTCCCCTCCCAGCTCTGCATATCCCAATGCATCTTGTGATGAACCTCGGTGACTGGTCCAGCCTCTCTTGCTCACTTGTCATGAGGGACCTGACTCAGCCTTGACATTGCTTTCCAGCTCAGAGCTGTGGAAATGTCCCCATTGCTTGTCCCTGCCCCACCCCCTTGGTCCCTGGACCCTGCCTCCCCACCAGTCCTTGTGACTGTGTCCATGGTGGTGATGCCTGTGGTTCTCTGGTCCATCCATCCCCACGACAGAGGTTCATTCATCCCCATGTTGGTGGTCCATGTGTCCCCTGGGATCATGGCCCATATGTCCCCATGATGCTGGTCCTTGCACCCCTGTTCCTGAAGCCTGTGCATCCACGTGACAATGATCTCTACGCCCCCGCAGGGGTGGTCCATGCTCCCCTGACCACTGTCTGTGTGTTCCCAGGACCGTGGTCTATACAGCCCCGTGGTGGTGGTCCCTGCATCCCCACGATAGTCTGTGCATCCCTGCATGTGCAGGTGCTGTCCCCATGAGGGGGTCCTTGTCCCCAGGACCGAGCCCGTGTGTCCATGTGCCACCAGATGTCGCTGGCAACTCGCTGCTGGCGCCTGCACGTCCGGAGCAGCCCCATCCCTGCATGCCCGAGCCTTGTCTCTGCCACACCGAGGTGGTACCTGTCCCAGAGACTGAATTTGACGTGGGTCGGGGACCCCTGTGCCTTCTGCTGGGACTGGGCTTGGGTTGGGTGGGTTGCCCACGGAGCCAGCTGAGTGTCCCATCTGCCTCCAGGCATCGTGTTCCCCTACCAACCTCCCCGCGGGCAGTACAGGCTCAACTTCCACGAAGCCGAGCAAGTGTGCCAGGACCAAGGTGCCATCCTCGCCAACTTTAACCAGCTCTTCCAGGCGTGGAGCGAGGGTCTGGACTGGTGCAACGCGGGCTGGCTGGCCGATGGCACGGTGCAGTACCCCATCCGCCTGCCCCGCAAGCCCTGCGGGGGCGTGCACCTCGCCGCGGGCATCCGCAGCTACGGCCCGCGCCACCGGCACCTCCACCGCTTTGATGCCTTCTGCTTCTCCTCCGCGCTCAAAGGTGAGTTCTGGGCCAGGGATGGGGGCTGGGATCCTGAGGAAGATGCTGAGCATCCCTCCCTCGTAGGGCACAGGACTTATCCTGGGTGGGGTGGTTCCAGGCAGCGATGCTCCAGGTGGGGATGCTCGGGGTGGTGCTCAGCACTGATGCTCCCCTCTCACGCTCCGCTCTCCCTCCTAGGAGAGGTTTTCTACCTGGACCGCCTGGCTGGGATGACGCTGGAGGAGGCCAAGCAGAGCTGCCAGGATGCAGGGGCCGAGATCGCCCGGGTGGGGCAGCTCTACTCCGCCTGGAAGTTCCTGGGGCTGGACCGCTGCAATGCCGGCTGGCTGGCAGATGGCAGTGTCCGCTACCCCATCGTCACGCCCCGGGCCAACTGTGGCCCCGCGGAGCCCGGTGTCCGCAGCTTCGGCTTCCCCAGCAAGGGCAGGTTCGGCGTCTTCTGCTACAGGGAGAGATAAAGAGCCGGGAGGGATCCTTCTTGGACGAAGGATGTTTCCAGCCTGCCAGTGCCCAGTGTTGGGCATTTCCAAGGGCTGTTTTGGGGGTGACTGGGGGGAGGTGGGATGGGAGGAGGTTTCTTTTTGTTTTGTTTTGTTTTGTTTTGTTTCCTTCCTTTATGTTTTCCACATCTCGCTCAGCAGCTGGCACATGCAGCTGCTTGGGGTGGCTGCCAGCTGGGCAGCGCGGGACAGTCCCTGTCGTGGGATGTGTGCAAGGATGATCCCCATGGGCTACTGCTGCCACCCCACTTGGCTGTGCCACCCCACGGGTGGTGGCCCCTTCCTGCGGTGGCAGGTTGTCACCGATACCCACCTGCCCTTCCAGGCTGGTCCTGCCTCCGAATTCATGAGGCAAGGCCATGAGGGGGTGAGGCAAGGCTGGATTTGGCCAGAGCAGAGAGCGGGTATCTCCGTTGCATCCTGGCCCCTCTTCCAGCCCCATCCATGTCCTGCTGAAGGATGCCATTGTGCCTGTCCCTGCGGAGCACAAGTGCCTTATCTCCATGCGCCCCTTGCGTGGACTCCATTCGAACTCTGGTGCCTTCTTCTTTGAGCATTGGCTATGAAAAGATGTGTTTTTCTGGACATCTTCTAATAAAATGGTGGAGAAAGCCCTGGAGTGACATGGCTGTGTCCCCATCTCTGTCCCAACACAAGAGAAAGGTCTGCTCTGGAGAAAGGATTTGGGGATCCCTGGCTGTCTCGTCCTTGGCTGAACATCAACTCATCAGTGCTAGCTCAGCTCAGCTCCTGCAAGGGCCTTGTGTTCCCTCATTAGTGAGTGTTAATTAACCCCCCGGGTGTCAGGACTGAAAGCTGGAAGGTGAAGCAGTTCCTGGTGGCCACGGGTTTTAGATGGGCTTTTAGGCATGTGGGTTAACCCCCTCCCAAGGTGAGAGCTGAACAGGGAGGGCAGTGTCCTACTCCAGGGTCCTTCTTCTGGGGCTTGGGACACCCCTCCCACCTCCGTGGTCCCTTAGGTGCTGGCTGGGGCTGAGCCATTCCTGTGTAGCTTGGAGCACCCTCTTCGGGTTCCCTTTCCTTCCTTGCTGCCTTGCCATGGGAGACCCCTCTCCCCCCAGCCCACCAGACACCCCTCTTCCCTAAAAGAACCAACACTGACAAAGTGCCCATTCCGATTTCGCTCTCTTTATTATTTATCATTCTTTCAAAATAGGATATGTTCAAAAATATAAATAGGTGCAGGGAACGCTGGTGCCCCGCACGGTCCCCTGGAAAGAGCACGTTGTCCCGGGATGGGCGCTGCGCTGCAGAGGGGGCGGTGGGGAAGCAGAGAGGGGCCACAGCCCCCAGCACCCGGATCCCAGGTCTCAGCATCCTCTCGCCTCCCTCCTCCCACAGCTTCTTCCACCACAGCCCCCCAGCCCTTCCCACCCGTCCTGACGTGCTGCAGCAGTAGAAGGATTCTGGAAAAAAAAAATAAAATAAAACCCCAAAAGGTGCTGTTCACCCTGGAGATTAAATAACAGAAATAATTACATTGTTCGTGGATAAAATCAGGAAAAAATAATCATCTTTATTATTTAACTTAACCCCCTGCCCTTGCAAACCCACCCCCCTCCCTGTCCCCAAAGGCACGAAGATAATTGGAACTGGACGGTTAGTAAAAATGCTGAGATCTAATTCGTTTTGCTTTGGTGCTTGGAAAAACAATTTTTTTATATATATATACACAAAGGTGGGTTTGTCTTTAGTATAATTTTTTTTTCCTTATATGACAAAAAAGCAACAAGAAGAAGAAGAAATCGACTCTGTTAATATAAGTGTTCCGTTAAAAATCTCTCTCGCGTTCCCCCTCGGTCTCTCGCCCCGCTCTAATGGGTGGGTCTGTGCACGGCGCTGCCGCTGGGTTTCGACCGGCTCCTGGGGCTCCTCTTGTATAGCCTGCGCTGGTAGCTGGAGGCTGTGGAAGAGAAGAAAAGGCACCTTGTTGGCAGGAGCCGGGACAGAGAAGCTACTTGTCCCACGCTGGCCGCCCCGGCCGCCGGCTGCCTGGAAAAACACGGGCAGCCGCAGGCAGCGCTGCCCGGGGGCGGCTGTGTGTGCCCCGGCGCCAGCCCGCCCGCACACGCACAATCGGCCCTTCTCTCGCCCTGCCGGGCTTTGCTTCACTCAGGGGATGAGGTGCCCGGGGCTTGGAGAGAGCCTGGGCAGGAGCATCATCTCCACGGCTGCTTGTCCCATCCCTTCCCTGCGCCCAGCCAGGAGGGCAGCTCTTCCCCGTCTCACCCGCTGCCCTATCAATCCCTTAATCCCCTACCCCAAAATCCATTAGTAGTGGGATGTCCTCAGGGCACAGGAGGGGAAACAGCCCCGTCTGGCTGGCAGGGACAAGGTTTCTGCCTGGTCTTTGCTGCCAGTCTCCCTGGAAGCTGGTGTGCTCTGGTGTGATAATTGCAGCAGGGTTTGGGTGGAAGCAGCAAAAGCTGGTTGGGAGCAGACCAGGTCTCTTGATGGCTGGCGGTCCATGTCGGGAACAGCCTCCAGCTCTCCAGATCCGCAGCAGAGCCAAAGGAATCAGCATCTTGGTCTGCACCAGGCAGCCGCCCTTGGACACCTCCTCCATCCCTCCTGCTTTCATCTCCTCCCTGGGGCAGAGGCTTGTCCCTTAAGCCCATATCAGCTTTCCCTGGCTGCGGGACCATTGCTTAATCTGCCTTATCTGGTATTGCCCAGCGGGACCAGAACCTGGCAAGGAGGCCACTGGACAGATGTGATTTGTCTGAGGCCAACAAAATTCTTGGGAAGCTGCAGGCAATCAGGGATGGGACAGGGGTGTAGGCAGGCCTGGGAGTGGGCTGGGACACCAGTGGAGAAGGCTGGCTGCCATCAGCTGGAGGCCTGACAGGAGGAGAGTCAGGAGCCCAGCCCTGTCCCTCAGCTTGTATCTGCTGCAGGACTCCTGTCTGCTCCCAGGGCAGGGGGATTCTGGGGAAGGGCTTGGGGGACTACAGCTCTCCCCTCTTATTCTCTCTGTTGATGCAGGTGGTGCCAAAACTCACCCTTTCAGAAGCCATTTGTTTTTCTTTCTCTGAGTAGGCTGGGCCATTGGTAAGCTCCTTGTTGCCCTTTCCTGACTCTGGAGCTGCCCCTACTCTGCCTTGGTGGGTCTCCAGGGCAGTCCTGCAAGCCAGGCTCTGTGGTCCACAACTGCCCGGAAGATGTCAGCCCCCATGGCCCCGTCATGGGGGAAACTTCCAAGAAGTCAAGGGAACCGTGATGTCCCCTTCTGCCTGGCTCAGAGCTATCCTGCACCCTGAGATGATGCCCCGCATTCCCAGCTCCTTCTCCCAGCTGCAGGGAGGCATCAGCTCTAACCCAAAGGTCAAGGGACCAAGACATACGGTTTAGGCAGGATATCCGTGGCTCCTCCCACTGCCCGTTGGGCTGGCACCGAATCGTGGGCACGTGGCGTTGGATGTAGCCTTGGTCGCACTGGTACCGCACCATGGAGTTTATTTCGTAGCGTTCCTTCTTCCGACCGAAGGTCCTGGCATTCTCCACCGCAGGGGGGTCCCCGCAAGCCACTGCAGGAGATGGGCGGAGACGTGGAGAGTGAGTGAGAGAACACGCGGCTGGCTGAGCAGGCAGCTGACACCCAGGGCAGGCGGGGCATGCATGGCCTCGTCACTCCTCCATGCATAAAGCGTGGACTCCCTTTGAGATTGCCTCTGTCCACAAAGCTTAGGGGCTTTTCCGTGATTTGAAGTTAAGCAGGGGTCTGCCTCAGTGCTCCTTTCCTGCCTCCTGGAGAGGCTGTGAGAGCTGAGCATCACAACAGCTGCCTGTGTCTGTGTGAGGGCACAGAGCTGGTGTGTGAGGGCACAGAGCTGGTGTGTGAGGGCACAGAGCTGGTGTGTGAGAGCAATGCTGCAGCCAGGGTATGACTCTGCCTGGTAATGTTGAATCTTAATGTCTTGTCCTATTTATTTTCAAGTCCTTTTGAAACTTTCTCCTACATCCTTGGCCAACTTCTGTTTCTAATTCCTTCCACCCTTTGCAGTGACAAAACCCACATTCATGTGCACTGGGGGCTCTGCTCCAGACCCACAGCCACCTCCTGAGCCCCCAGTCCTTGCCCGTATGGCATAGGGTGCTGACCTGTTCCTTTCTTGCACGTGAAAGGGAGGTGATAGTTGCAGGGAACGTCGTTCCATTCGCCTTGCTCGTGCCAGATCATCACAACGCAGTCCTCGCCCGCCGAAAAGAAGTTATCGGGTTGGTTGGGCCGCCAGTTCTCGTATTGCTGCCAAGAGAGGACAGTCCTTCATCTAAGGCTGGGCCCTGGTCTCTCCTACTGCCTCCTTCATCCTCACTGCCACCTCTCCCACACCTCCCTCCAGCAGAGCCCATGGGTTGCCAGCACTGCCCCTACACTGGTTATTTCTGTTATTTCTGGGACCCGACCAGCTTTTCTAGCAGCTTGGAAAAACCATGAGCCCTACAGAGTTTAGGGTTGCCTCCACCCAATGCCCAACCCAAGCACTCAACCTGTAACCCGTGGGGCCCTTCCCACCCAAGGGGAACCTCTTCCCCCACCAAAACCTGGCGCCTGCTTGTGCTGTGGGCTCACCAGGGAGTGCCCGTCGGACCAGCGGAAGTCGTTCTCCACAGCTCTGTCACTCAGACCGATCCACTGGTAGTCCTGTGCATGACCTGGAAGAGCAGGAGAGGGAGAAAAGAGTCATGGTTGTCCTACACTTTGCTGGAAGCATTTTTTGCCATCTCAGCTGTCCCTGGCCCTGGAGCCTCAGGGTCATTCAGCTACCTCCCAGTCACTGTTCTCTGATGCCCCTTTTCCTTACATCATGTTTGTCCAGCTCCCTCCCCACTCAACCTGCCATGAGCATGGATACATGGATGCACCCATATAAGGATGAGGCTTTGTCAGGATACATGTGGGCGGCAGTGGGGCAAATGGTGTGTTTTACACCACTGTGGATAAATCTGCCCTGAGAGTCAGAGTGGTTGGACCCATGCCCAGTCTCAGGCTGCCCTCAGCACTCACTGTTCACAAATTCTTGTTCCTCTGGGGTGATGATACTGCTCAGGTGGGCTTGATGCTGTCGGCATCTGGTCTCTGCATCCATCCAAGTCTCCCTCTCTTCAAAGTGCCGGTAGCAGTGGCCCTGGAACTTGGTCCAGCCCTCCTCACAGTTTTCCAAGTCTGAAACACACAGAGGAGGGATGAAAAGGAGTTGGTGCATGTGTCTGAAAGCTTTCAACTCACCTCTTAGCAGCTCATGCTCCCATTGCATGGGACAGCACACGGTCACTTTCACTAAAAAGCAAACCCTGACACTGTTGCCTGTAGGAATTCCCTGGGAGAACTGTCAGAAGGCATCCAAGGCACGCAGAGAGCGTAGCCTGTGTGGAAGACCCTGTGTCTGCAGTGACACGACCAGTGCTACTAGAAAGCTTGAATGATACGGACTTATTCCTGGGAAATTCAATCCTTGTGTAATGCTCCTGAAATCTGCTTTTGAGGAGCTGACCAAGCGAGAACACCTCCCTTCCCACTTGTGCTGGCCTGCAGAGTTTTCTTTCTTTGGATAAAACCCCTCCAAACCCCATATCCAGATGTCCAGAATCAATGCATTCGTGTTGAAAATGAAAGAGGGGACCACCAGGTTCCGGTGGTTCCATCACTTGATGTGATTCTGGAGCTCTGGAGAAGAAGCAAACCGACCAAGATGGGTGAAAAGAGATGGAGACAGAAACTTACCATAGTGAGAGAGAGAATTAAATATCAATGAAAAAGCTTGGAAGCTGCTAAAGAAGTGCAAACATTCATCAACTTTTCAGAAGATCTTTTACCATCTGAGTAATGTTGAGGAACTGAACACACTTATTAAGAAAAATAAAACCACAGATGGGGGGGAAGTGGAGATAAATGGAGAAACCACCAGAAAAGACCTTCAGCAGTTCCCATGCAACGCAACACCACACATCTGTCTGCTACATGTGACTGAAGGAAACAGAAAATGAAATGTGTTTAATCTCAGCCTTTCAGATGCCTCATCTGTCATCCCTTCTCAGGCCCTTGCTGCTCTGAGAGTGGTGGGCTTCCATGAGTCCTCATGCCTGTCTCCCTTTTCAGCAAGGTTTTCTGAACTCAGTTTCTTTCTTCTTTGTTAAACTTGGTAGGTCAAAGCACTAGTCACCTTCAATCACACTAATTCCTCCTAATCCACCTTTTTGGTGTTCTTCCAGATGGAAGTTGCAGGCACATCATAGATGTTGGAGTGGTTCATAGTTATTTGAGACATTAAAAGCATTTCCTTCCTTCTTCAACAGATTAAATGGGTTATCTGGAAGCAGGTGAAGCTCTAAGGATTCTCGCGTTTTGCAGGCAGATCTCTTGCTCAAGGTTAGCAGAGCATCCTTGGAGCAAGGATGGTCTGTCTCATGGGAATATGAAGATTTACATTCCCCACAAATTTTGGGGCACTGGCTTCCTCTTGCATCCCCCAGGCATCAGAGCCCATAATTCAGAGAAAAGAGAAAATTAAGTCTGGCTTGGACCACACAAGATCATAAGCAGTCACAGGGTGGAAAGTCTCTGGTTGGATTACAAGGATTTTCAACAACAGGCATCATGGATGGGTAAATTGAGAACTGATGAGGTTGCATTGGGAAAGTGATGTTAAGACACCACAATTCCTGCTCAGAAGGTTCAATGATCCTGAGCCTTCTCCTTATGGTCTACTCCATAGGTTCATGTTTGAAGCAGAAAGAGATGTGAAGAGAGGAAGGAGAAAATCCAATATATATTATTGTTACTCACGCCAAGGTGAAGAAGATACTGAAACCTTATTTCTCTTTTGTTTGAGCAAGGAAGGAGAGCTTCCCCTCAGCTAAGATGATAAAAGTTTGGACTTTCATCAGCTTTAAGAAAAAAACACAACTCTTTTTCTTTCCTGGTAGAAATGAAAAGAAGTATTAGTGCAGGTCAGAATGCCTAATTTTGATGGAAATACAGGTTGCTTCCCGTTTTCTCAAAGATATATTCCCTGCTGATTTTTCCATAGGAAGTCATGTTGTGGAGATGACAAAAATGTCATGCTGTGTCGAATCGGTGGAGATTCCTGGAGTGAATGAGCCTTCTCTCAGCTGCATCTTTCCCGAGAGAAACACAGTCATTTTTCATGGCTCAGTTGAAGCATCCTTCCATGAAATTCCAGTCTAGCAGAGAAAGTTTGCCTGGGATGAAGGTTTACTCAGAAGGTTCCCTACTGTTACAGATGAACAGAAAGACCCTTGACCCAAAGAGACAGTGACTTCTGTGGTCAACATTGTTATGATCTATGTGGAGATTCACTAGAGAAACTTAAAAAAGAGAAAGCTGGAGAAGACACCAGAAGCTCCTGCTTAGGAATCTTAGAGGACATGGTGCTGTGAGGAACAAACTTATCAAAATAGATGTGCAAAAGCCTCAAAGCTTCTCCCTTGTGTGTTTTAAGCTGCTGTTAGACGTTAGCTTACTGAGATGAGGGCAGCACTGATGGGAGCACTGGGGATCAGCTTTTTTGGGTGGGGGTAGCATGGGAACAAGGTGGTGCAGCAGTTAGTAGGATTAGCTGAAGCCAGGGAGGCCGTACCGATCTCACACAGGTCCCCTCCGTAGCTGGGAAGGCAAAAGCATTTGAAAGAGTCGATGCCATCAACGCAGGTGGCTCCGTTCAGACAGGGGCTGGGGTGGCACACATCGGTGTCTGCAAGAAATCAAGGGCTTCCATTAGGGCTCTGGGCAGGCAACTCCACCAACAGGAGAACTTGTTTCCTTGCTTGTGTAGGAGACAATATCAGCTGTTTTGGGGAGACTTGGGAGGGTTGTGTTCTATGACATACTGCCACTGCTGCTGGTGGAAGAATGAAGGCAAGAGACCCAACCCACCCTACAAGGAAGACATTGGTTTTGTGGTGGTTGAACACCACTCTGAAGATATCAGAACAAGCTCAGCAAGATGTATCCAACACACAGCACTTGCTGTGGGAACCTTTCCTTGTCCGCTGTCTCTGCCTGATGCATCAAACATGCAAACTTGTGTCCGTGTCTCCACCAGCTAAAGGTGTATGGGAAAGAATGTGGAATTCTCGTAAGTGATGGAAACATCCTCAAATAGATCTCTGTCTCCTAACCAGACAGTGTTCCTGGTTGTCCATCCTCACTAACAGTTTCTTCCTAACCATAATTTAAATGAAGGTCCACTTCAAGAAATCTCTTCCCAGTGAAGATGAAGAAAGTGAAGAGAAGAAAAAAAGTGGGTTCGAAGGTGGTTCAGAGACCCTCAACTTTTTCTCTTTGAGGATCTTAGACCTGGCTATGGGTGCTTCTTCCTTGGTGAGGGATACTGGAGTGCAGTGCCATTTTCTCCAGGCTTGTCCCCACTATGTGTTCTTTTCCTTGTGATGGGGATGGAAGAAACTGGTACATCTTTTCCAGCTGTGGACTCCATCTTGGTGGAGACAGCTTTGGAATCAGAAGAAGGGTCATTCAGAATGGAAAGATTTCAGATACATTCAGCTCAGAAACAAGGAGGAAGACTAAGGAAGAAAATGGGAACGCATCCACTCAGGCTGGGTTAAATGATGGCTGGTTAGATCCTCATGCAAGACAGCGTTTCTTTCACACTCAGGAGAAATGTAAGGCTTTAAAAGTGATGACTAACTCTCCCTGCTCTTCTTGTGGATGGCAGGGTTAGTGAGGAAACCTTCAAAGATGATAAACATGCTGGCTGTGGAAATAGCAGAGCAGAGCAGCGACTCCCCAAGATCTGTGTTCATCTTCTGACAGGGGTGTGTTTGGTTGGATGTTGTTTTCTTGGAGCTGAGGCCCAGCTGCTCAGTGTCCCCAGGCACAAGAGAGCAGATGGGCGTTATACCCCCTGTGGCTGTCTAGTGACTCAGTGGCCAAGGTCTGATACATCCTCTAAGAGCTGACATGTTCTGTAACGTGCCTAAGTGATGGAAAAAATCCTTTCTGACCTTGGATGGTAAATCTGTGTGTGCTTTGGAGCAAGGAGATTGTCATCTTTATTCTAGGCTGTATCACTGTGAGCAGTGAAGTCATTCCTCAGATGGCTGATGAGCCTCTTACTCCAGTTTTGCAGTTCTTCTCTGAGAGAAGGAATTTTTCACTCTGGATTGCCCTTCTAAATGTCACGAAAGCTTTCTGGATTTCTTTGTTCACTGCAACATGAAGAGAATTCCTGTTTCCATGATACTAGTAAGTACTTTGAGACTTTCCAGAACAAAATGGGAGTCACAAGCCTAGAGGAAGAATAGAGGAGCTGAACTTGGCTGAGTATTGCTTATTAGTCACACTTGGAGTTCCTAGAAGATAGAGAGCATAAAGAAAAATGAGGTGTCCCGAGGGGTGATTGCAACTCAAGAGGCCCTTTGGGCTTTCCAACAGCAGTGGCAGCAGAAGTTCACGTTGATTCCAGTGGGCTCCAGCTGAACACGTAAGGAAAGGCTTTCCTTCATTCGTCAGGCTCCATGAAGTGGAAAGAACACTGCAGAGGTGGGAGTGAAGCACACACGAGAGACAAAGCTGAATGTTTAGTGGGGGATAATGAGCCTTCAGCTGTCTTCAGCCATGTGGAATAAAACTTGGCGTGTCCAAGATCTCTTCTGAGATGAAGGAGACCTGCTGTGTGCTGCCATCCCTAGTCTTGGAGGAGGGGGGAGCAGGCACACATGTGCAAAGTCATTGCCACAAATTTCCAGCTGGGAAATAAGACTGGAACAGAGATTCCTTTTACAGATATCACATATAATACAGTTGCACATATTATATATGCAGTAAAAACAAATCTCTGATTGTAATATATATGTTACATATCTCTCCATACATACACATATATATTTTTACATATGACACATCGAGAAAGGGTGTGTACTTGCAGGTAATGTTGGAGAAACAAACAACAAATACAAGTGAGACACAGACAGGTTTTTTTTCCCCAAAATTGTGCTTCAAATGGCTGGAGAGAAGATGTTTTAAACACGTGATGATCATAAACACCAAACTCCCCTTCTGCCTGCTGGGTTGTTGGGGCAGTGACCCTCCCTCCATCTGGATGTAGAATCACCTCACCAAGCTGATACCAGAAAACTCAAATATACCTGTCAGGTTGGAGAAAGTGTTGCTGGTTCTGGTCCTCCTAGAAAATCTGGATCTCAGGGGTATTTAAGAAAGGCCTAAATGGTAAAATTGACAGTGATGTTGCCTCTGGAAATCCTGGCAAGCTGGTTTGTGGGCGTCTCTAGGATATTGCATCTAAGCCACAAACACGGTGTACCAGAGGTGAGAACTCCATTTGAAAAAAATAATTGCATCTATCAGAAAACACTTAGCGATTTCCTTCAGAGCCTTTTACACACTATAAATGTGTCCACTTCCACGTTGTTGAGAGCTAGATGAGGTCAGCGAATCGCTGCACACCTCTTCAGCCAGCTGCGAAGCCTGCAACACCCAAGGTGTGCCCGCTCTGCTCAGCACGGAGCGAGCCCCCACTCCCGCCGCGCTGGCTGCCAGGTACCTTGACACTCAAGGATCTTAGACACGAGCTATTTATTTGCTTGGGTGAGCAGTCATCCAAGCAGGCGGCTCCGCTTGGCGATGCGGCTCGAGTGCTTATCAACTGACAAGGAGACAAGACCACTTCTATTATTACCCTGCGCTAACAAAGGACAGCGATAGTCGAGGAATGCAGGAGGGAGGCAGCCCTCGCTTTCAAGACCTGCAGCTGTAGCACAGAGACGGGGAGAAAATGCCTCGCGGTGCCACGAATAGGAAACCCAGTTAGAACATGTTATTAACTCTCTCCTTGAGGATAGTGCAGAATTAGCAGCTCTTCTAAAGAGGGTTCATACTGAACTTAATATCGCCCAGAAGTTGCAAAAATTCCTCGATTCTACTGTCACAACAGTTTCTATTTTTTGCTACTAACAGGACCCAAGGTCTAACTTTTAGATTTTTTTTTTTTTTTAAATAAATCAATTAAAACAAAATGGCCGATGTAAACCAGGTCTTGCATCTGGAAGATGTAAACTGTTGGCTGGAGAAAACAAGGGGAGTTACACAGCTGCAATGCAAAGTTTGAATTTATTTCACCATTTTCTTCCTAAGATTTATTCTCCTTTGCCAGATAGACACTATATTTAGTCAGAATAATTTTCTTTTGGTGCAACTAAAAACAAGAGAAATATTCTTGTCCACTCTGCCCATGGTGGGGGGGAGGTTCGAGCTGGATCATCTTTAAGGTCCTTTCCAACCTAATCATTTCATGATTCTATGGTTCTCCCAATGCCTTTGGAAAACATTTGTTGTACTAGATCATGGAAATTGGAAAGAGAAACCTGGCAGAAATGAAAAAAAATAGATTGGCCCTGGTTTTGCTTAGAAGGCAAATGGCATGTACAAGTGAACACGCAGTGTCAGTGGTGAGAAGGAAATGCTTTTAAAATTCTTCATCTCAAGCTGAGACAACAATACCAGAAACAATGCTACCATTTCCTAAAATGGTGCAGTCTGTGCATTTCTCTCCATGGCTGCCTGTATGGAAGATGAGCATTAAACAAGGTCAGCTTTGTGCTTAAAACATCGACTAAGGAGAAGCAGCTGGTGGGCAGAGAGGATGCTATCACCCAAACCCTGAACAAACTATAGTTTTCCTGAAGCTGTGAGTCACAGGTTTTGTAACACACCCTGCAATATTTCTATACCCTTCTGTACAGAAGAAGGGTTCTACAGAGCAGAATAAAGGTCAGAGAGAAGGGCAAGGCATTTTCAGGATGCCCAAGAGTGCCCGTTGTGCCCCTCACCCTTTCTTTATAGGCCTCCTTGTAAGTGCAATTATCCAAACAGGGAATCAGAGACCTACTAGATAATTATCTCCTAGAGATTGGGAAAAAAAAATAATCCAGGTATAAATTAAATTTGCTTTTCAGACTCTGCTGGGAAGTTTGAACTACTGATCTGATAGCTCAAACATCAAAGAAAAACGTTGGAGCAATTGTAGGGTGACTCCTAGAAGAAAAGAATAGGAGGAGTTGGGGGAACCAGTTCTCTCACATTTTAAGTTAAATGCTACTATTGAACATCACACAGCCAGTTGCTGACTTACAATGAGCAATTAAGTCATTAAAATAATTAACTACAATACTTGAATCGAAGTCTCCATGCAGCAGAAGGGGCAGGCATTGCTGCAGCTTTAAAAAACTCTGCTCTACTAGATACCATCAAGTTTCCAGGAGGACCTGTTGATCTGCTGGAACCTTCAATTTGTCCAGTGCTCTCATGGAAAAAGAGCTCAGGAAACTCGGATATCTCTGTCTCCTAAATATTATATGATAAGTAAATGGATGTGTAAATAACACTAGTCCAAGACTGTAGGTTACCTCTGCAGAGGAAGGTTTTGTTTAAACAAATTAACTTCTGGTGCAAAGCAGACAGTGTGTCCAGGAGACATCAAAGCATCTGCTCAGCCACAAAGGGTCTGTGCCTCTCAGCCAGGACTGGTACCTCCATCCCCTTCTTGAGAGCATAATTTGCATTCCACATTGGGTGAAGCATTCTGAGTCAGGTGAATATTTTCTTGACTTTTTTTTTCTGGGTGATTTTCTCTGGACCAACAAAACTCAATCCTTCCTACTTCCAGGTGGTAAAGTATGAGGAAAGCCCATTAAGACCTTTCCTCATTTGTATTCTAACCTTCTGCTGTGTGGGGCTGTAGGCAACAGACTTCATGGACTTGTTTCACCAGAGACAAGCAAAACTTCACATAAATAGATGCCATTTCAGCACATTTCTCTTTTCCCCCACAACTGGAGCGAAGTTTTTAAGTCTCTGACTGGTCAGAGTGCTCCAAACCGCAGCCTTTCACTGAAGTGCCAGCATGTTTTCTCAGCTAATAATTATTTGTCTTCAAATGCTACCAGAAGCAAAAAGACCCACTGAGTTGGCAAAACCCTGGGAGAGGAAGCCAAGCCTATGGACAACTCCTTCAGCCTGTGGGGTCCCTGTCCTCATGAAGGAATCAAATGCTGACTAAAGACATGTACATGCATAGCCTTCAATTTGGGTAAAGACTAAAACACACTGGCACTGCAAGTGTTAATCTTCGGTCTTCTGGCTCTGGCTTTTAGAGATAGTTTTAGGCTACAGCAGAGCAGAATAATATCATTCTTCTTGAATCATCCCACTAAACAGGCTGCTGGATCTAACTGGAACCCTCCAACAACAGGGCCAGAGGGCAAAAGCCACATTCCTTCCTGTTCCTCACTCTGAGCTCCTGCAACGCTGAACCAGCTTCACCCGTGCTTTAATGTCAGTCAAAATCCATTGCATCACATGGGCACTCATTGCACCCTACAAACCCTGAGCACAATACAAGGCTTGGATAAAAGAGCTGCTTTTTTTTTCCAAGAACTGATTTCTTTTTTTTTTTTGGAAGAGCTGAATTTGAAGACAGGGAAGCTTTGAGTGAAAAGGCAGCCACAACATGGGAAACGGCATTTTGGGATCCAGCCTACGGTTCTTCCGTGTAGACTTTCCATGTTCACAATCCCCAGAGCTCTGTAAAAAGTAACAACCCAAAAAAGGAAACCTAGGATTCTTTTTCTTCTTCTTCTTTTTTTTTTTCTTCTTCTTTTGTCATCTCTTTGCTGTAATTCCCTAGAAGAGGCTTGCCTTGTTGCAGGGGTGTCCTGAGTTCATGGCCCCGAGTTCACTTTTTTGCCACCTGGATGAGCTTCCTTCATACCCTGACCAGGACAGCATTTAACCCTTTAGGGACTTTGTAGTAAAGTTTATCAATAAAAAGAGAGGTTTTACCCTAGAATATCTTCCCTGGTGGGAGTACCAGCTGTACACATGTACTCAAGCCCATTTCTAATTTATGAAGTGTACAATTAAACTTCATGCAGTTGTTGCTTACCTCTTGCTGTCATCTGCTAAGAAACCCCAGCTGCTTCATTGTCCTCCCTGTGACTTGCAAATACATATATTCCAATTTCAGAACATTTTTCAAGATTCTTCACACATGAGCTGCTGAACACATGGTTTTCTTTCAAAATACTTCACAAAAATGTTGGCTAACAAATGGTCTGAGGAATCTGGCAATCGCCCCGTGGTTAATTTTTAAAAAGAAAAAGCAGTGGAATAAAACCATATTTTGGGGCCAATGTTTTAAATTTTTTTTTTTATTTTTATTTTTACTGATCCTCACTGGCTTCCTTCCTCCCCCTCAGTGCTGCCTTTGCTGGCTTATTTTTGTCTCTGGGCTTGGACGTGGCAGTGGGCACGGCCCAAAAGCAGAGCCTACTTTTGCAAGAAGGGTTTTTGGGTCCCTAACTCCTGCACCACCCTGCCAAGCCCCGGATGCTGTGCCAGGCTGAACCAGTGCTGTGGGAGCGACCCTGCTGACTTGCCCTCACCCACTGCTGCAGCATCCTCGGGGCAGCTGCTCAGCCCAGACAGAGGGGACCGCTGATGTGCTGGGATCGGGGCCGAACAAAGGTTTGTGATTACCTGTGCTCTCAGAGGGAGAGAAGTGACGCAGAGGGAAATGCAGTGACTCACTGGAAACACTTTGGGCATGGAAATGACGTTAGGAACCAGGCTGAGCTTCACAAAGCCCTGCACTTACAGACCCTTACTGAGTCCAGAGTTAGCTACGCTGAGCGCTGTAAATTGACCCAAAAGAAGCAGTTTAGGAGGTAATGTGGGAAGGGGTGGAATTGATGACACTTTTGCTGGAAGGAGCTGAGCCAATCTCTTTGCACATACATTTTTTACCATACTTAAGCAACGTGTGGCCCTTTGAGAACTGAGCACATGCAGGACATTCACACAACAGCACAAGCACTGTTGGCTTTCAAACGAGGCTTGTCCCCAGGTGCCAGCTCCTGATGGCAGCAAACAGAAACCAAGCTGTGTCCAGGGATGCTGCAGGACACCCCGTGTCACCAGGACCAGGCACCTCCCTTGGCCAAGAGGCACAATGTCTTGCATCTTGTTTTTCTTCTTGCTGCAGTGCACTACTCTCACAGCATGTGAACTCTGCTCAGGGAATGCTCGTCAGAATGCCAGGAGAGTGTTTTCACCATAAATGGTTAATCAGGCTTAACTATTGTGTCTGTTTGTACTTGGCAACAAGGGGCCCGACCAAAGACAGAGCACTAAAACACTAAAAAGGCAGGGTGGAGGGAAGGGCATTTATCAACAGAGCTGAGAAAAGCTAGTGATGCTCTGAGCACTATCTCACACGTTTATCCCATTCTAGCTGCAGAGAGCAGCATAAGACACAGACCAGAGGGTGGCCACATGCTGAGCAATACCTGGGGCTATAGGCAGCAAGTCAGCCCACCATGGAAAGAGAAACACAACAGGACTGAGACTTGCAGCCCATCTTTTCCAACTTCTCAGCTGCGTGCAGGGTTGAAATCCCTGGCAGGTGGAGCAATTCTGTGGAACATTGGAACAGGCTGCCCAGGGAAAAGGTCGAGTCACCATCCCTGGAGGGATTTAAAGGACATGTAGAGGTGGCACTGAGGGACATGGGTTAGTGGTGGACTTGGCAGTGCTGGGTTAATGGTTGGACTCGATGATTGTAAAGGTCTTTTTCAACTTAAACAATTCCATGGTTCTATGATCATGACCTGTGGAAAACCCCATGTTTATGGCTTTCCATCAGAACAAGGTTCTGCTCAAGTCTGCTTCTGTGTTAATGTTCTCTGCTGTATAAAAACCAAAAAAGGTGACAGCTATGCCCCCTCCTTCCCTTCCACAAAGCTTTCCCTTCCATATGAGACATATATTACCTTCTGTAGTGGGTCCTAATGCATCAATTGCTTCTTGTGAGACTTGAGGCAGGGCAGCAGTGGTGGTGGCCAGCAGATGGGGACTGTCTGGAGCAACAGCTGTCTCCGTCTCTTGTCCTGACACCGCAGGAGGGGAAGGCTCTATTTCAGGCTGAGCCTCTTCAAGGTTCCTGAGTCCCTGTGTTGGTTCAACATCTGGAGTCCTGGTACCAATTACAATGTCTGGGACAGAGGTTTCCCCTGAAATGCCTGCGATTGAGTGTGTCACAGCTCCAGATGTTGTGTCAGGAATCTCCTTCTCCTCAGGAGTACCAAAGGGCTCCCCACTGGCCAAAGATGTGGCAGCTGTTCTGATGTTAGCAGCAGGCAGTGCAGATGCCTCCCCACTGGTTTCATGGACTGTGGATGCTTCTATGCTGATCTCAGGAAATGTTTCACCTCGGGCTTCTTGACTTGTGGGTGTTCCTATGCTGATTCCAGGAAACGCCGAAGTTTCCCCACTGACTTCTTGAACTGTGGATGTTTCTATGAAAATTTCAGGATAGGCAGATGTTTCACCCCTGGCTTCTTGACTTGTTGGTGTGTCTATGCTAAACTCAGGGAAGGCAGATGTCTCCCCACTGATATCATGGACCGTAGAAGTTTCTATGCTAATCTCAGGAAATGCAGATGTTTCGCCTTGAACTTCTTCACCTGTGGATGTTTCTATTCTAATTTCAGGAAATACAGGTATTTCACCACTGGTTTCATGGACTGTGGAAGTTTCTATGCTAATTTCAGGAAAGGAGGACATTTCCCCACTAATTTCATGGACCGTTGAAGTTTCTATGCTGATTTCAGGAAAGGCAGAAGTTTCCCCACTGGTTTCATGGACCGTCGAAGTTTCTATGCTAATTTCTGGGTAGGCAGACGTTTCACCCCTGGCTTCTTGATTTGTGTATGTTTCTATTCTGATTTCAGGAAATGCAGAACTTTCTCCACTAATTTCATGCACTGTGGAAGTTTCTATGCTGATTTGAGGAAAGGCAGATGTTTCTCCACTGGTTTCGTGGACCGTCGAAGTTTCTATGCTAATTTCAGGATAGCCAGAAATTTCACCCCTGGCCTCTTGGCTTGTGAATGTTTCTATTCTAATTTCAGGAAATGCAGACGTTTCCCCACTGATGTCTTGACTTGTGGAGGTTTCTATTCTAATTTCAGGAAATGCAGATGTTTCCCCACTGATTTCTTGTATTGTGGATGTTTCTGTGCTACTTTCAGGAAATGCAGAGGTTTCCCCACTTACTCCTTGGTCTGTGGATCCTTCTATGATAATTTCAGGATAGCCAGATGTTTCACCTCTGGCTTCCTGACCTGTGGATGTTTCTGTGAAAATTTCAGGAAATGCAGAGGTTTCCCCACTGATTTCTTGAATTGTTGATGTTTCTGTGTTAAATTCGGGAAATGCAGATGTCTCCCCACTGATTTCATGAATTGTGGATGTTTCTATACCAGTTTCAGGAAATGCAGATGTTTCACCACTGATTTCATAAGCTGTTGATGTTTCTAGAGCACCTTCTGGCAGTGCAGATGTTTCCCCACTTAGTTCGCCAGATGCAGAGGCTTCACCGCTTGGCCCCAAACTGTAGGGAAATGTGACAGTTTCCCCACCCAGTTCCTGTGATACCGTTGGTCTTGTCACCACTTCTACTAAATCAGAAGTGACTAAAGTGATTCCTGGGAGCCCTGAGGCCTCCCCGCTAATATCAGTCACTGCTGAAGACTGTCCACTTAGATCTGTGGCTCCAGAAAAGTCTCCACTGATGTATGGGATTCCAGATGGCTCTCCACTCAAGTCTCCTGCCCCTGAAGGAAACCCACTAGTCTCCACAGCTCCAGACCCTTCTCCAGAGAGTCCTCTGTCTCCAGAAGTAAATCCACTGATTTCTATCATCCCAGATGGTCCTTCTCCCACTTCTTGCGCCACTGACGTCTGTGTTACAACTTCCACCAAAGTGGTATCCACAAGAGAGACAGTGGGAAAACCAGAGGTGAGTCCACTTTCCTCTCCAGACAGCAGACCACTGGTCACATCAACTCCAGAGACATCTCCGCTGCTGTCCGTCACTCCGCTCGGATATCCGCTCGTCTCCAGCACTCCAGAAACACTCCCACCAAAGTCTACATGCCCAGAAGGCTCACCACTGATGTCTAAGCTCCCAGATACCATGCCTGACCCATCTTCACCTCCCAAAGGCGATCCACTGGTTTCCAAAGTCTCTTTTGCTTCTGCTCCTGTAGTTGGCGGGGTTGTTGTCACTTCCTCCAGAGTGGCATCTACAAATGTAATGCCAGAGGCCTCGCTGCTTCCATCAGTACCAGAGGGAAGGCCACTTAGGTCCACGAGGCCACTGATCTCATGTGTTCCAGATGGTTCTCCACTGGCATCCAGTCCTGAGGGCAGCCCGCTAAGCTCAGACCCTCCTGAGGGCAGCCCGCTGAGCTCGGGTACCCCAGAGGGCTCCCCGCTGGGCTCAGCTCCTGAGGGTAAGCCTTGGATTCCACCACTGCTGTCCCACTCAGAGGATGGGAACCCTGACAGATCTCCTTCACCGCTGACTCCGATGGACCCTTTTCCCTCCTCTCGCCGTTCTGGCACTGCTGTTACAACTTCCACTAGTGTGGTATCCACAAGAGAGACTGTAGGAAAACCAGAGGTGAGCCCACTTTCCTCTCCAGATGACATGCCACTGACTAGCTCAGTGCCAGAGATTTCTCCGCTCGCTCCAAAAGGCAGCCCGCTGCTTTCCACTTCAGGTGGCATCCCACTAATTTCTGGAATCCTTGAAAGAGACACCGATATCTCCTCCTCTGCAGAAGACAGGCCACTGATGTCAACAACACCAGAAGGCACACCACTCAGGTCTCCTGAGGGCAGCCCACTCTCTCCAGGTGGGAAGCCACTGGCATGCAGGTCTACTGATGGTAATCCGCTCTCTCCAATCCCCGAGTGCTCTCCGCTAAGTTCAAAAACTCCAAAAGTTGGTTCTCCGCTTGTATCTGGGACTGCAGGTACCCACCCGGATGCTGAAGATTCACCACTGACTTGATGCTCTCCGGATTCAGTCACCTCCCCTGACACTTCGCTGATGGAACCATTGGTAATTGTTGTAATTGTTTCCTCTGGTACTCTGGTAGCTGGAGGAAAAGCAGATGGACTCACTGGAAAAGAAAGAGCAAACAAAGAGAAGGAGTTGGGAAAATTATTTATATTTTGGAAGTGTCCCAACCCTACACCACCAGCCCTGCATGACAGAGGCTACAAGGGAGCTCTGAACCCACCGGAGAGCAGTGACACATCGGTTGGAAAGACCTCTGTTCCCCAGGCTGTCTGATTCTCAGGTTGAGTGGCAGACTCCGTCTCCACGGTTGCCTCCTCCCCAGAGGGCACCCCCTCCACTCCAGGGATCACTTGTGTTGCCAGCACATCTTCAAAGAACGGGGTGATCCCCTCCTCCTCCACAGGAGGCAGAGCTGGAACAAAAAAGGCATTGAAGGGAGTTCCCAAAAATTCGCAATCCAAGATGCCGGTGAAGCGCCTCACCCAAACCGGCACCCCAACATGCCCTGCCTCCCTTTTGAAATCCCTTTCCCTGAGGAGACAGGTTTCTGCACCCTGCAGGGGCTGGGAGGGTACCTCTGAAGCAGAAGGCGTGGTGCCGGGACAGCGGGTCGGGGAAGCCCGTCTGGTTGTGGTGCTGGTACAGGGTCCTGACGCCCGGCGCGTCCCCCCCGCAGGCGGGCCGGGGGCTCACGATGGGGTAGCGCAGGCTGCCATCGGCCAACCAGCCCGCGTAGCACCTGTCCAGGCCCTGCTTCCAGGCGGCGTGGAGCTGGCCAACAGAGGCCAGCGTGGCGTTCTGGCTCTCACAGTACTGCTGGGCTTCTGGGAAGGTGAACTGCTCTGGCCGAGTTGCGAAAAACACATCGCCTGAGGGATGGGAGAGGAAAATGGGTGAATCCCTGCATCCCAGCTATGTACAGACAAGAGGTGGAGGTGTGGAGCACATTTTTGCTCTACAGCAGTGCTCAAGGGAAGGGGGAGGGTGTACCCTTGAGCCTGTCGATGTAGCAGTACACATCGTAGGTCTCCGAGGCCGGGCGCATGCCGTATGACCGCACGCCTGGAGTGTTCTCTTTGTCTCCCACGCAGTTATTTCGGGGATTCACAATGGGATACCTGCCAAAAAAAGGAAGAGAGGAGGTAACGCAAGGTCAACCTTATGTAGCCAGGACTGAAGAACCTCAGTGTGCTTGTGAGCAGGACATGAACTCTTCACTGTTTGAGGTGCTCAGAGTCCCCAGTGTGAGTTTGAGACAAGTCCACTTACAGCTCAAGGCAATAAATACACATTTCCTGTTACTCTTCCTACACACCAGGAGGGATCACTGGTGCAAGATGTATACACAGGTGAGGAAATGAGGAAAAGAAGTGGACAAGAACGTATCTATTGGCCACTGAATATCATGGACTGGAGACAATCTTGGGTCAGCAAAGCTTTAGATGCTGCTGAGGAGAGCAGCAGGACAGGCCAGAGTAAAACCTCAATTTCGTGGTTGAATAGTCATTTTGAGGGGTGTTTTCCCCAAGTCAGTGTGACTTTACCTGACTGTCTGGTCCCGCAGCCAGCCAGCATCACACTGGTCGAAGCCAGCCTCGTAGGCAGCCTGGAGCTGCTGGGGGGTGGCGATGACGGCGCTGTTCTCCAGGCAGGCCTTCTGGGCTTGGACGAAGGAGAAGGCGTATCTGCTGGTGGCTGCACGGTAGTGAAACACCACACCTGGGGGAAGAGAAGCTGTGGTGAGACAGTGGGTGCAGGACCCTCCTTCACTGACATGCATGGCCAGAAAGGGTCTTCCAAAAACCAGTGCGAGAGCCAAGCCCTCTTAAAGTTTCTGTGATGGAGGTGCCTCATTCATGGAGTTCTGCTGCCACTGAGGGTGATGTTCTGGGGATCTATCTAGCCCTCCTCTAGGGTCTTCCTGCCCTGATTTTCCCCTTTCCTGGAGTCAGCTGCATATGGGAGAGCAGAGTGTGACCACTGCAGCCCAAGCTCTGGCCATCACAAGATGGGATGGCCCACAGCCTTCTCCCCCTCCTGCCCTACAGTGGCGGAGGCACTCAGCCTGTCGCTGACCCCTAAGAGGCCTGTGCACCTCTAGGATGCCTTCTGTGATGGCAGAAACTCAGGCTGTTTTCAGCTGAATGATTACCTCTAGAATGAACTGACCTTCAGGCTTCTCGAAGTCCTGGTGACTTACCTGTGGGGGAGATGGGCTGCTCGGGGAGGTGACCGGCACCGGGGGCAGCTGTCACTCGCACAAGCTGATCTTCCACTGTGAGTGCTGAGGCAGACTCCAGTCCTGGTGTGGCAGTCACCCCCAGGAACTCTTCCACCGAGCTCACCTCTGCTGTTTCAGTGGCACCAGCAGTGCCTAAGGCTATGGTGGTGATGGCAGTGCCTAAGTCTATGGTGGTGGCCTCTTCAGGTACAGTCCACACCGCTGTGACTTCCTCCCTGGTCACATTTTCCTCCTCTGTGGCAGCTGTCTCTACTGTGACAGCGCTGGTGAAGAGATCGGGCAGGGCAGTGAAGCCCTCGTACAGCCTGGTGGCAGTGGGGGTGATCTCAATGGGCTCCAGGGTGGCGATGCTGCCGCGGGCCTCCTCCTCCGTGGCATTGCGTGACAGAGGCAGCTCCACCTCGGTCTGGGTGACAGTCTGGACAGTGAAAGCGCTGCCCAGCTCGCTCCCTAGCTCGTCGATGAACTGCCCTGGGACCAGGCTCTCAATGTCGTCCCCTGCATCAGGACACAAAGCAGCAATCAGAGAGGACAAGGTCAGTCTGATGAGGTGAACTGAGCTGGTGCTGCCTCCAAGAAGCAGCTGGGTGTCTGCTGGCTCTGAGGGGATTAGGAAAATCATGAGAGTTTGGTAAAAGAAATGGTTTTCCTTCCTCCACTGTTGCTACCTACAACGCCTCATCACGGAGGGCATAATCACGAGGCACCGAGCCACCTCATGCTCCAAATCTGGTTAATCAGCCGGGCATTCCCTGCTCTCCTGCCAATTCTCCTTCCCGGGAACACCTTGCCCATATCCAAGTCTGTACTGACCTCTAGTGCCTGCTGTAAGGAAGTTAAGGTGGACGGAGGGAGGTCGGGGAGCTTGGATAACCTCTACCGCAGATCTGTCTGAACCGTGGGAGAAAGTCTATGGTGGTGGGTCCTCGCACTCAGTGCGTGAAGCCTCACCGGGATCGGGATCTCCTTCTGCTCTGCCCAGGTGACGACTTAAGAGCTCATCCCACGGAAGCATCCTAACCCCATTGCCAGGACAGCCAAGGCCACTTGCTGTACCAAACACATTCAAACGGCTCCCACCTTTCCGCTCCCAAATTGCTTTCCTGCTCAAGTCACATCCCTTGTGTCTAGGAGAACGTGCTTAACGTGGCACTGAGCTGACAACAAGGACAGTGGTTTACAGAGCAGCATGAAGCAGAACTGTGAGGGCAGGTAAGGGAGGGATGGATCCCATCTTGGATATGCAGCAAGGCAGGTCTTGGCTGGGGAGGGAAAAACTATGAGGCCGTGTCTGGGTTTTCCTCTAATACTGCTTTCCCTGCTCTATGTACAATTCAGTTTTACTGCTAGTTCATTTTAGCCAGTATCTTTCAGATCACAAGAGATTCAGAGATTTCTGTAAAAATACTCAGACAAGGACTGACCATATGCAGCAGTTTCAGATGTGAACCCTGAGATAACCAGAAGGCTGTGGCTTGGTGGACCAGTCTTTAGCTTGGCCACATAACTGGGTACCTCCAAGGGTCTGGGAGATGGATCTGGGTGCAACAGATCTGATCAGAAGGGTTTCAACACATATTTTAAAATATTGTTATTTTTTTAACCATGGCAATCCTATTTGAATTGTTGGCTTCTAGTTGCCCTGAATAGACCATATATAGCTGTGTTTTCCCCTCTTCTTGCTGCAGGGAGGAGTGTGCAGCTAGAAGAAGGGGGGAGTAGTTGGGATGCTCTTCACTTTCTAGGTGCAATTTTGATCCACGATTCCCAGAGACTGCGTCAGTCTCAGATTTATCCCAGCGTGGAAACTCAGTCACGCATCTGTACCACACCGCATCTCATCACTACACACATCTTCAGGGTAAGACCTGTTTTCTTTCTCCTTCACTTCCTTCTCCAGCATTCAAAGTCTTGCATATGAAGCACCTGAGCTCTGCTTCGTGTCTCCAGGAGAGCTATAAAAGCAGGGGGGTGTGGGAGGACTGGAGAGAAGCAGGCTGTGTTACACCCACCTCCACAGAGCCCCCTACGTACAGGTCAAGCAGCCTTTCTGGATCTGCTTTCTATCTGAACACAAGCAGAGGATTTTGTCCTTAGTCAAACCCCAACTTTTTATTTTAAAAACCCCAACAGCAAAGAAGCAAGAGGTTGTCTCTGGCCGGGGAGCTCCTGCTGGCTGATGTACAGAGGCACTGCTGAGCGCCACAGCCCCGAGCACTCACTCACCGCTGTAGCAGATGGCGTCGTAGCGGGAGTCGGGGTGCGGGTAGCCCGTCTGGTTGATGTGCAGGTACACCGTCCTCACGCCCACCAGGTTGCCCCCGCAGTTGGGCCGTGCTCTGGAGATGGGGTAGCGGACGCTGCGGTCACCCAGCCAGCCCGCGCTGCACATGTCCATGCCGTCCTTCCAGGCCAGGTACAGCTCTCCCGTGGTGGCCAGGCGCGCTCCCAAACTGCGGCATTTGTCGAAAGCTTCTTGGAAGGTGAACTTCTCTGGGGCAGTGGCATAGAAGACTTTGCCTGCAATCACACCATCCATTAGCATGGGAATTACCTATGGAATTTAATCTCAGTTCCCTTTCTATCCCCTTCCCACTCCTGAGAGTTTGGATAACATGAAGAATCCTGTGTATTAGAGGTGAAATGCAGCTCCATGTTGGTGACTTTGTAAAGACCAGAAGAAAATGAGTCTTACAGACCAAATGCAGAGTGGAGCAAAACACACCACACCAGCTGGAGCCACAGGGCAAGAGGGAGATAAAGGACAGTTCTGTTGTGCTGAATATTTCAATGGATCCCTGTCAAAAGCATGAGTGATTGACACCCCTGAACGTCACACACTCGAAAGGCTGACCAGGCAGGATGGCGTGGACTCTGGTGGAGGTTAGATGGACTCCACCCTCCGAACTGCATTAGTCATTTGACATTAAAATTGTCCAAGGTCTAATAAAGAGACTGTAGAGAACATCCAGCCTGGCCAGGGTATGTGCTTTTCCAGCTTTAACCTGTCTTTTCTCTAGGCCCTTTGCCTCTGTATTTGCTGTTGTTCAGTCTAGGCATGATCAGGGCTTTGGCTACTACTGTATCTAGTAACAACAAAAGCCCCAAATCACCTTGCATTTGCTCTGCATAGCAGTAAACATCATAGGTTTCATCTGGCTCACGGACACCGTAGGTCCTCACTCCTGGAAATTCGTCCTTGTCACCATAGCAGCGCTCCCGGGGCCAGTGGATGGGGTACCTGAGGGAGAGATTGTGCATAAGGAGTAAGGGGGAGAACCCTGGCAGCCACAGGAGGCTGGGAGGGAGCTGCAGAGCACTGCCCAGTGTGGCTTTTCCTGGGTTATGGGGAAGGATGATGTGCCATCCTGCCCTCGCTCCTTGCAGCACTGACCAAAGACATCAGGACAAGGAGCCTCCCCAGTGGGGGATGCAGAGCTTGGTCTTGTTGAGCCACATTTGTGCATCTTGGCACAGCACTGGTTTGGCTCAGGGAAGATGAAGGATCAGGATGAAGCCATTGTCCACTCAGTTGTGACCACCAGCGGAGGAGGACAGTGGTCACTCTGCTTTCCTACTAGAGATTCCCCTCTGGCAGAGAATGGCTTGCAACCCACCACCTCCCTCTGCACACCAGCACTTACAACAGCTGCTATTAACAACCCTTTTCTGTTGGTGGCTTCGTTACAGGAGTCCTTCCCTAACAACCCTGCTGTGGCTTTCCCTTCCCTGCATGGCTTCTCACCTGACAGTCTGATCAGCCAGCCAGCCAGCATCACACTGCTCGTACCCATCCTCGTAGGCAGCCTGCAGCTGCTCGGGGGTAGCAATGACAGCACTGTTCTGGATACAGGCCTGCTTTGCCTTCTCGAAGTTCAGGGTGTACCTTGTGGAGATTGCTCTGTAGTGGAATACGATGCCTGGAAAAGACAATGGCCATCACTCACAATCACCAGCCCCTCACCTTCCAGAGAAGGCACAAGAAAAAGGCAAAAATAAACCTCATCCTGTATAGTCCTGCAGTGGAAGCTGTGTCTCTGTCTTATACAGAAAGCAAAAACCACAAAAAGAGAAGGATTGTACAGAACTTTCAGTATCTTATCCACCTATTACTAGCACAGGCTTTGCAATACCACAATGGAAGTTTTTCCAGAACAGCCCAATTGTCCAGATGAGGGCATCCCATCTCCTAAAATGTTTGGAAAAAATTAAAGGTCTGATAAAGGCTCCGTTCCAGCTTTACCCGCTTGAGTAATAGCCCGGTGTATCCAGTACCAACTCCTGCCAAGGATATCGTCTTGCTGTCTCTGTAACTCACCTTCTGCCACAAGAGTCATTTTCTTGCCATATTCTGCCATGAGTCATTTTACAGGTTTGTTTAGTCTGGTCCTAGCCTGCTGAAATGAATGCTTGGCCCGTGGCTTCTGCTCACCCACCCATCGCCTTATCTGTGACCTGAGGGAAAAGGCTTATTCCTATGACAGCAGTGCCTCCCCTACCCATGTACCTCTTCCTCCCTTCCACCCAGGCCAAGCAGCAAGACACTGAGAGAAAAGAGCGAGGGCAGGATCCCACCTTTCACTAGGACCTCTATCGTGTCTTGCCTGTCCTCAATCCCGTACATCACTTCGCAGCGATAAATCCCGGTGTGGTTGGACCTCAGGGCCTTGATCTCCAGCGTGGCGTCGGTGGGGATGGCGGGGTAGTTGGGCAAGGAGATCGCCTCCCTGTACTCGCTGTTGAGCCGGATCTTCCCTCCGGTGGCCACCAGCAGGACAACTTCGGTCCCGTTGGAGAGCTTGCTCCATTTGATCCGCGGGGTCAGCATGACACTGGTGTCCTGCTCCTCTGGGATGTTGAAGTAACACGGGATGTTCAGGGAGCTTCCCAGGATAACACGCAGGGGAGACTGCTCAGGTATCTTGACTTCCAGGCCATCACTACTGTCTGCCAGTTCCCAAACAGAGCAATGGTTACATCAACAACACATGCACTACAAAACATCCCGTGTTTCCATATGATCCGGTGCCTACATCTGCTGTGCAAACCTGTACCCACATATTCAGACACAACCCTTTTGGTCTAGTCTAGAAAGGGAAGTTGTGGCAATGACCACTGCACCTTGGCTGCTTTGGAGATTTGGACCAGTGCTGGATATGGGCATGAAGGGAACAAAGGGCTCTGCTGCAGCATGGCTGCTGCCCACGCTGCGAGATCACACCTGATAATGTTTCAAAAGGGAAATGCTGAAATTCTCTTATTTTCCCCACAGATCTGCCTTTGCCTGCAGCTATCTCCCTGGCTTCCCACACACCAGAGCAGTGAGAGGCTGTGGCTCAGCAGCCATCCGAACAGAGCAGCCTCGTGTGTGCACAGCACAGATCTTGGGTACACTTGTGTCTGGGGGCTGCCTGTCCTTGGGGGTGGGACCAGAGTGCAGCACACGGCTCAGCCCTGCTTTGCCATGGCCTGGACACGTACCTGAGAGCTCCACAGAGTCGGCTGCGGTGATGACTTGCAAACACACAAACACTAGTAGTAAAGTGGTCATAATTTACCTGCAAGAAACAACACAGGGAGAAAGGATTTGTGTATGTTCACAGGGAGCTGAGTGCTGTGGATGCTGCTGCGGGGCAGTGCAATGCTTTCAGCTGCCCCTAAAGCCTCCTACACTCCTCATACCAGCAGGGAAAGCCTGTCCCTGGGGAAGGATTCTGCCTTAAAGTGCTGCTTGCTTCAGGAAATAAGTCCATGAGACAAATAAGATGCTCTGCTACGTACAACAGTGTGAAGTGTTATTATACATCCCTTATTATATTGCTTTCCCACTCTCTCTCCTGTGATTCAGTCTTACTTATGGAGCAGAAAGACAATTTTACAACAGGTCTTCACACACTTATTATGTATTTACTCAAGAGGGACCATCACATCCACTAAGCCTTTGCCTCAGAACAGGAGCTGTCCCTCACTTGGCATCCCAAACCAAACCAGAAGTGGCTCTCAGGCCAAATGGTTGGAAGCATTTTCGATTCCTTAAAATGCTCTGAAGGGAAATTTGCCCTCTGCATGGTGGAAAAGCCAAACATTACAACTCTTTGGTCCAACACTCCTGCACAGAGAGCCAGCATATCCTTAAGGTGCAAATGGATCCAGAACTGATAGAAGAAATCCACAGGATACACTCCTGGGCATCTTAAATCCACCCTAAAAACACCTTCTTGGGATCCCTTAATTAGTCAGAGCAGCTGCTTCTTCTGAAGGCTTCAGGAAAAGAAAGGATCATCCTGCTGACATTGAGTGACAGAAGCAATATAGGGAGGCCAGCTAATTTAATCCTAACTGGATTACCCTCCAATATAATATCATGTCATGTTAAATCACCACAAAGACTCAAGTTGGTTTCAATATTTCAAATAAAAACCAGGTCCTCTGGCAACCCAGCACAGTTTGGCATTGCGTTTCAGCCCTGACTCAGAAGGAAGGACCACACCTACTGAATCACTGGTGTTTCCTTTGAGGTCCAAATATTGGCTGTTGCACTCCTGTGATCTAGAAATATTCCAGCTGACTTCAGCTGACAGGTAACATTCTGGGTACATGCCTACTGGCCTTGTAGAAAATTCCATTATACATCTTCACTGGCACAAGAAAAGGCCAAAAATAAACCCCGTCCCTCTACAGTTCAGCATTAACCTTTCACTCATGAAAAAACTGACACACCACAAAACCTTATCTTTAGTGAATAGAGACAGCTCTACTGGCAGAAAATAGCAGAGAGCAGGGATGGAACACACTGGCAGAGAAGTGTGGAGACTTCAGTTTGTAGGGCTGAACAAGATCAAAGGAAGATATCCCATTTTCTGCCGTATATGGGAATAAAATTTCAGGTGAGTGCTAACCTCAGGGAGAACTCTGGGAGCTGTACATGTGTTTGGGTGTCTTTCTGGTGAGGGTGATGTCTGCACAATGTGTTACAAACCTCTCCTGCAGATGACAGCTGACTTCACCATTTCCCTCCAGGGACGGGCAGTTGGGAGCTGACTGCCCCGCTGCAGAGGAGATCAGACTCTGGCACTCAGCTCTGGGTCAGTGGGAGGGGGCCATGCATTGGGGGGCAATGAAGTGCCTTCTGCTCCTCAGTAAAGCAAGGGGAATTGGAAACACCATCTGCTACTGACAAACAGCCTGAAATCAGCTTGGCCAAGCAGCCGTACCCAGGAGTCCTTTGAGAGCTGGCTGAGTGAGCTGCTGGCCTGCTGATGTTCGTTCATAGCTGTGCTGGAGCGCTGGGGCAGGTCCCAAGTACTGCAGCACTGTGTCCACAGTCAGCCAAGATACACAATGATGAGCCTCATAAATAAGTGCTAGTTTGATTGACATAAATTCCAGGCGAAATAATGGAAAATCTGATACGGAGTTCAGTTCATTAAGCACCGAAGAATAGATGTAATACTAATCTTAGTTAAGGCACTTGTGTATAAAACAGGTGCTTCCAACCTTTTATTATTTGGCATGATCCTAAGCTTGTTTGATAAAGCTGCCTGCATGGCTGCAACACAATGTAATTAGATTTTGATAAGGTTTGAATTTTTCAGGCTTCCATGATATGAAGATGTGTAATGTCAGCAGTACATCCATTAAAATGGCTCAGCAGAAGCCAGGCCGGTGGGTCTCTAACGGGATCCACCTAAGGGACCTTGAGGGAAGTATTTCTAATGGGCATCTTCTGGGGTCAGTATTAGTCCCAATGGGTTTCCAAATAGACTGTATTTTAATAGAATAAAATTTAAATTGTACAAGAGATGCATGCCTGACAATGGGATGTTGAGTCCTAGAAAGAAGTCACTCAGGAGAGCTACTGCTATTATCCAACGTTAAACCAAACAGGAATTCCTCTCTGTGCATTAGAGGTGAACGGTGGGAATACTTTGCACATCTCTGGGCTGTCATGGAGATATCAGAAAAAGGTGGTGAAGAAATATCCACTAGCAAGGATCTGAGGGCTGGGCAGAATGCTTTATGGGGGAAGACTAGAAAGTAGGAAGTTTGAACCTGATTATTGTAACAAATAAAAAAAGAAAAACTGAGAAGTTGACAACTGTGCTCAAATAGTGTTTCAAGCAGAGGCTGCTGGTGCTAAAGGGCTCTTTAGTCTAGCAGAAATTGATGACCAGAACTAATAGCTGTGAGACATATGCTGAGTAAACTCAAATGCGAAACAAAGTCCACATTCTTCACAGTGGGTGATGGATCACTGAAACTGGTACCAAAGGAAGCGATGGAGTTTCTGTCAGGGTGGATCCTGCAGGGCAGAAGGGATTTGGGTAGGGGACACTCTCCTAACCACTAGTAGGAGCATTAAATAAAAACTCTTACTTCTCCAGGCTGCTTAGATGAGGTGCCTTTCACTGACTTGCATTTTGCCAGAATCCAAGTAAGCTGAGTAGCCCTGAGTGTCATGAGATGAACTCAGCCAAGAGAGGCAGGCAGCTTTAGACCTGGATTGCCTACTAAAGAATAGAAACATCTTAGAGCATACAGAAAACTGGTATTGTTCTGAGTTGATATTTCTGTGTACATTGGCAGTGGATAGGAGGAGAGCAGGTTCATCTGTCCATCAGGTAGACATCACAGAACAGAATCTCCTGAATGGAAGAAATTTCCTTTGTCCCAAAAGTTAAGGCAAGCTCATGTACTCTTAATCTTATTCAAGCCTTATGCTGATCTTCCACAAGGAAAAACAGCCTCATATGACAGCAGCTGGGACCAGCAGTATCTTTGCAGTTTGGTTTAGCTATGGAGGGAAAAACCCAACCTCTTCTTATCCCACAGAAGCCCAGAGGAAATGGATTTTCCTTGTGAGCAGTGGTTAACAAATCAGAATAACAATGTTTTGGGTGTATTCCGCGAAAGTGTTGAGTCCCTGCCAGTAAGAAACCCAACCTACTCCTCAGGGTGCTGTTTGCAATGTTGATCTTCATTTTTCATTCCCCTGAAGCATGCCAAAGAGATCCAACCCTGAGTCTGCACGCAGCTCTGGTTGGGATTCACTGTGCTGGGAATGCCTTTGATTAATGTCCCGCTGTTACAGCAGTGGTTCCATGCTGCAATGCTCCTGCTCTGTGCTGTCTCTACTGGGATGTCCAGGCACATGCTAATGAGTAAACAGCTGCTTGAAGAAGCAGTTCTGGAAGCAAGCCAGTAAAGAGGGAGGTCTGTGTGAGCAGATAGCACGGATGATGGAGACCTGGTCTGTCTGGACAAGGGAACTGGGGAGGTTGTTCCTGTCATTCTAAAGCAACATCTAAAAAGACTCTTGAGGCAGAGGAGGGTGAGTAGCCCAAGCTGGATGCTGTCTCTTACAGAGGTGTAGGTTCAGACTGAGCGGGCTGTGCCCAAGGAGGAGGAAGGTGCAGTTCAGTGTGTGGGAGTATCAGTGTGTGCACGCTGAGATGGGATCTGGCACAGAGGAAAAGTGCTCCAGGATGAGCCGCTGAGCTGCACGACTGAGTAAAGGCACGGTGCAGTCTGGAGCAGGCTAAGCAGTGGCAGGAACCTCCCCTGCTCAGGATCTTAGTGACTGGCCCCCAGCTGTAGCTGAATGGCCACGGAGAGAAGTGGACCTTGGAAACGTGCTGGGAATACAGTCAATGCCCCTACCACGTGTGTCATAAATAATACAGGCCTCTGCACATAACCTCCTTTGACTGCTTCTTTGGAAATCATAGCGGTATTCTGGCTGCTAGAAAAAGGGGAGCTCCTGAACCCACAGGAACTACCAGATCACTGCTGGCAAACTCCAATTCAGTTGCAGAGTCCTTCTTTTCTGACAGAAGAAGTCACCCTGAGGAGAAGTTGTTCTGCGCACACTTTGGTGGAGCTGGAAAGAAAGGTTTGTCCAGGCTCTAGCAGGGAGCACTGCAAGGGGATAATTCTTGCAGCACAGAGCCCTCCAGACAGGCAGCAGTGGTCACACTATGCTTTCTGCCAGCTCCATGCTGCAAAAACACCTCCCATCCCTGCAGATTGCTTTCCTGCTAAACTCCATTTGCACTTTCTGGGAGAGCAGCTGGAGCAGGCAGATTTTGTGGTGAGAAGAGAGAAGGAGGCAGGGCAAGTTACACAAGGTCACGGCTGTGCCTCTGCATCAGGATGACTGTCCCTGTGTGGGGTACCGAGCAGTCTGGAGGAACAAGAATCCAACCAAACTGCCACAAAAATTCCGGCCATCCTACCATCTCTAACCAGTGCCCAAGACAGAAACAAGGCTCTCTCCAATTCAGCCTGGGCCAGGAAGAATTCAGGAAAAAACTCCTGCCTTTCTGAAAAGGACAGGGTTGGGAACTGCTGGTAGGCTCAGGAGCTCCCCACGCTGGAGAACAACTGTCCCTTTCACTGAAGTTCATTGCCGCTCTATTTTACTCCAAAGACTGTGCTTCTGTATCAGGTTGTGTGCAGTGTCCTAAACTGGCTGCACATAAGTATGTTTATTTGAGAATCTAAGTGTGTGTGGAGGGAAGCCTGTACCTATGTGCAGACAGGTTTAATCCCTTGCTCTTCCAACCGCATCCCCAGCTTTTCAAAGGGCTGGAGAATGTGGAGGCAGCAAGAAAAGGAAAAGTCACTACAGTGGAAGCTCAACAAAGTACCTACACAGTCAGACTGTACAGTGGAAAATAGCCAGATGGCCTGTTTGCAGCACAGCCGAAGATGTTTCTTGCTGCAAAGCATTTTCTGTTCTAGTCTATTTTAATTGAGTCCCATCTGCAGTTTTTCCTGTGGCCTTTGCTTGCTCCAGACCATGTTAAACACCCTTGTTGCAATAGTTGTCTTCTTTTTACTTTTTTTTTTTTCTTCAGTAGTGGCAGATGGATCATTTTAAGCTTCCTTCTGTCTCAGTTTTGGAAAGCCTTTAGTACACTTACATTTTCCTTCTGGAAACTAATAAAATGTCACTCATTACCTAGAAGATATGCCTGGACATAAAGGCATGTCCAAAGACAATATTTCGTCTAAAATTATGGGTATAAAGAGGCTTCTGAGCAAGCAGCTCTGTTTATTTAGCCTTGGATTCTCTTTCTTCAACTGGTTTTCCATCCCCAGTTTATCCCCCACCAGGGAATGGACCTTAGTTTCTCTAGGACATGTGGTCACCTCCATCCAGCCTTTTCTCAGCATTGTTATTTTCAGGCAGCAGCACTTGGGACCAGGGGTTTGATGAGGTCTGAGGAGACCCCATCACCCAGCAGGGACACCAGGAGAGCACATCCTATGCCCTTGTAGGCTTCAGAGTCAAACAGTGGTTTCTCCTCTCCTCTGTAAAACTACAGACTGCTCCTCTGTGATCTCTACAAACAAACACTTTATTGTCCCTCTGTGTGTTCCCAGCCTCTGTGCTGGACTCGGGGTTTTGCAGTTAAAAACCTCAGCCAGGTCCAGGAAATGGGAGGGAAGGAAGGCGGGGGGCAGTGGGGGAGTGAGGGAGGTGGGCAAAACCAGTTTTATTTCTTCTCCTTCTTCTTCTCTTTTTAAATAAGGTAAACTTTGGAACAGAAATATGGCAATAAATGCACTCCTGTGATTTTTCATGTTTTTTCAGCTGCAAAGAAAATAAGAGAAATATTCCATTCTGTCTGGCTTCCTACCCATTCTGTGAGTAAGATCTTTATGTGCAGAGCAGCTTGGATGCTTGGATGCTCCGTTTCTGAAACCACCCCTGCAACAATAAACTCTTTTTGTTTTCCCCCTGTCTTTATGACTTTTCTTCCAATAAAACAGTTGCAGTCTGTTATAGTCTGGTTGTTTATCTGATTTTATTGCACATACACTACAGGAAAAGCCAAAATGCTCAAGGTTGCATGCTCATGCTTTCAACGAGCAAGATGCCAGAGGAAATCTTAGCAAAACCTAAACAGTCCTGTGCTAGGTTCAGTTAGTGATCCAAGCTCAGACAGATGGTCTGGAACAAAACTCCTACTGAACACAAAAGTCTCCCAAGCATTTATCTT
Organism: Ifrita kowaldi; assembly: GCA_013398055.1. Lineage (NCBI taxonomy): Eukaryota > Metazoa > Chordata > Aves > Passeriformes > Cinclosomatidae > Ifrita > Ifrita kowaldi. Next base: position 148,869 of record VZRS01008013.1, read on the forward strand.
TTTTCTGATATCTGCCACAGAGCAGCTCTCATCTTCCCCTGATTTCCATTAGTTTTTTGTTATATCTCCACTGATTTCAGCAACAAGTTAAACACACAGGCTCCAGGACAGCAGAAGCCCAAACCACCAGCCATTCCAAAACTATCTCTCTTGCAGGAAAACCAGAATTGTCTGCCACTAGCAACACCCACCACAGTAATTTTTCTATCCTTCAAGGATAAAGAAGTTGCAAAATACCCACTATGGCAAGCAGATGACAGCTGGAGCCTTTCAGGCAAGGTGTGGGATCAGCACCAAGACCTGGGCTGCCATGGCTCCAAGTGTCTGCTTGATATGGCAAGCCAGAGCTACACTCAAACAGGCACTGGAGCCTCTGAATTCAAGGGAACAATGAGCCTTTGAGACTGGTCGAAGCTCACACTCAAAACCCTCTCTAGTCCAAGAGGAGGAACAGAAACTTCTAAAGAGCAGTTAATCTCCTTATAAAATAGATGTCTCAGCTGAGAACCTTTAAAGAGGGGTTCAGCCTTTTCTGTCAGCTAGCAAGGGATCCTGGAGCACTGTTAGACATCTAATTTTTAGAGATTGGTGGGTGTTTATGCACTTCAGAAAGTCTCCTTATATCCTGTACACTTTTTTTCTGGAGCTGCTGTCAGCCTTAAGTGAAACTCCCCTGAAGGAAATGAGAAGCAAAACCAGCTCAGCAAAAGAAGAGAAACCAGAACTTCCTTGGATGTGAGGTGTGAAGATGGCAGCTTGGGCCATCAGGAAATCAGTAACAAGTCCTTCAACTGACAACTTTTTCCATCCAAATGCACTGGCTCAGTATAAAGCCCATGAAAACCACAAAGCTGTTGTTTCTGTGCACCTAGGATCCAAGCTACTAAAGCCCAGCATGGAGGAGGAGGAAGAAAAGATTGAGGGACCCGGAAAACCCTCTGAGAGAGCTTGTGTAGGACAGGTAAAGCTCATCTGAGTGGCAGCATCCACTTGCCCCCACCACAGGATGTCCTATTGCTCTGCTGGAGCGTGTGGATGATGCACAGGCTGCACTGGAGATTTTCCCTCGTGCAGAATTTGACTTCTCACTTGTTTCAGGAGAAGGCTGAAGCCTCATTTATGCAAAGATGTAGCCTTAACAATGAGAAATCATCCCTCTGTGGCTGCAGAACGAGGTGTGAATGTGACTGCAGAACAGCAAATCTCTGCAGCCCTTCTACACTGGCAGAAGATTCCAAAGAACAATGGAATGGCTTGGGTTGGAAGAGACCTTAAAGAATTCATGGACAACCCTTCTGGTCTGACCCAGCTCAGCCCTTCAGAAAGATGGCTTTCCAGAAAGCAATGAAGTGCTTGAAACCATGTTTTATTACAGAATCTGTAGGCATGGAGACATAAATCTTCACAGACTCTGCTCATTACTGCCCAGATCGGATAACTGTTAATACTCTGCTACCCAAAATCACCTTGGATGCAACATATGTGCTCCTAAGAAATGCCATGAGGAAGTTCACCTAACAGGGCACTGGGTGGCACTGGAAGAGACATTGCAGAGCTGGTTCCTGCCAGCTTCACAATGATCCTTCCAGGTGGGCAGGAAACATCACGCTAGCTTGGAATGATAACAACGTCAGGAGACTCAAGGTGAGAGCCACAGGACCGTGTGTGTGGCTGTAGGGTCTCTGCAATGCACAGTGGGTCACACTAATGGTGTGACCACGTGGCCCCATTGCAACAATGTCCCTTCCTGGGAATGGGCACCTCTCACAAGATACAAAACTGCAGAAACCTCTTGCTAAGGACACTTTCTACTGATGTGCTCCACCACGATCTTTGGTGAGGCTGTCCCTGCTGGGAATACACACAGCTGGTGATATTAAACCTCCTCATGGTGCCACATCTTGGACACAAAAGAGATGGGTGAGCAATCATATCCTATCTGGGCCTTGCCTTAGAGAGTTCAGCATGCTGCTGGTGCTCAGTAGCAGTAAAAGCAACCTTTCATCCAGCTTGGAGGAAGAGCTTCCAGCTTCATCACAGTCTCAGTATCTGCCTCGTTTTGCTCCCCATTTTCTCCTTCCAAAGCTGGCACCTGAAAGTTTTCTCTGCATTAATTCCAGACATTGTGTAAACACTGTGCTTAGATTTCCTTAAATGAGGCTGTTTCAGCCCCAGCTTTCCTCCCAAGTAGATTTCCTGTCTCATAAATTCAAGACATGAACAGTTTAGTTTTGCTAGGAGGGTGGAATCTCAAACTGATCCTCCCTTTGGGATGACCTGGAACACAAAAGGGCAAATGGCATGGGAGAGGGCCTGGGGTTTTCTGGTTACTGGCTGAAAGAGGGGAGCCATCCTGCCACGTGCTGTTCAGGAGGTAGTTCCAGTGGTCCAAGAGACTATGTGCCATAAATAATCTGCAAGTTTTGAAATCTACCAGTTTCTTGATGTATTTTTTTTGCTTCACAACTCCAGAAGATGGAGAACAATTTTTTCTTACTGAGCAGATCACTGGCATTTTCATTGGAGAAGCAAGGGATTACTGTTTTCTCATTTATCCAGATCCTCAAAGTATTTGTGACTCCTTAGAAAGACACATGCATATCAAATGTCCACACACACTCTTTGTGCAAGGCAAGCAGAGGAAGTCCTAGGAGTAAAAGAACTTTTCCTCTCAGACACTACTCACTGGGACTTCAGATAATTTCTCTGGCGGCAACATGAACCCCCAACCACAATACAAGCGTGGGTTTTGCTACTGCTACTGAAGGGTCTCACACACTCTGGTGTCAGAAGAAGGGTCTTTACCAGAGCACTGAGGTGGGTTTTCACCAAAGCAGCTGGTTGTCTGGGAATGACATGATCACCCTCGGTTCTGAAGGCACTGGGCTCACTTTGCCATCCAGCTTATGGAGAGGGCACACAGTATAAAGGGACCACAAGCTTCACATTCAGACTGTAAATGAGGGTTTTGCTGCTTTGGCTGTGTTGAACAAGACTCTCCTACTTCTCCATTTCCTCTGCCAGCAAACCTCTGACAACTAAATTGAGCACAAAACAGCCATGCCAGCTTGTACTTCTCTAGGAGGTTGAATGGTACAGGAAGGATTAAGGAAGAGAAGCAGCTTTTCACTCCCATCTCTGGTTCTAGGAAAACTTAATCAATGGCTGGGCATTGCACCCCCTGAAACTGCCTCACGCATGACAGCAGGAGAATGGTTCGCTGTCTCCTCTCATTTCCTCCTTGCCCAGCTCTCCCAGACCACTTTGTCCCCCTCTTGACAGCTTTAGCAGTGGTGAAAGATTTTGTGGACCCTGGACAAAGCGCTCCCTCTTGGTCCCTTCCAGGGACGGAGCCAAGCAACTGGCGGGTGCTGAGCAGGGGCAGTGCCCGAGGCTGCTGTCTGGCTGTACAAACCAGGGGCTTTCCTGTAAGTGTGTGGATGGCTTAAGGCCCTGTTGAAAACTCACCAGATAATCTCTACTTTCATGTTTTCCCTCTATATTTATCCCCAGACACCCCCCCAGCCATTCCCATCTCACGGCACCTGGTAGTCACAGAGTCATAGAATGGTTTGAGTTTGATGGGATGTTGAAGATCATCCAGTGCCAAACCCCTCTGCTGTGGGCAGGGACACCTTTCACTAGACCAGATTGCTCAAGGCCCCGTTCAACCTGGCCTTGAACACTTCCAGCAATGGGGCACCCACAGCTTCTCTGGGCAACCTGTACTGGTGTCTCATCACCCTCACAGGAAAGAATTTCTTCTTAATATCTAATCTAAACTGCCCTCTGTCAGTTTGAGTCCATTCCCTCTTGTTCTGTCACTACATGTTCCTGTCCCAAGTCCCTCTCCAGCTCTGTTGTAGCCCCTTTATGTACTAGAACGTGCTCTAAGCTCTCCCTGGAGCCTTCTTTTCTCCAGGCTGAACAATCCCAGCCCTCCCAGCCAGTCTCTAAAGAAGAAGTGCTCCAGACCTCAGAGCATCTCCATAGCACTGCATGCCTGTACAGTTCCTTCCTTTTTTCATGTGTTCATACTGTTCCTGTAGGAGACCCTTCTGGCATGCAGTGCTCTCTTCCCTCTTAACTGAGGCACACAGTGTGTGTTTAACTTAATTTAACTGGCTCAGTCAATAAGTTCTCTGTTTAATTTAGTACTGCTCTGTTCTTTCGGGGCACAGAGTGCAGTCAACTGTCCTATCCTGCACCAGTCATTCCAAGGGGATTTCACCGTGCAGGGAACACCGAGGGATGCTCAGCTCTCTGTGCTAGGGGCACTTCCATTGGGCACGGGCACTCTTCCACTGCTCCTATTCACATGTCAGGTCACTTTGTCCAAACAGTAATTCCTGCCTTTGGTTCAGACTGTCCTTTTCTTCTTAGGAAGAAACCAATGGGGACTCCAGGCAGAAAATAAATCTCTCTGTTGTGTTTTTCTATTATAGTGGTGCTTTAGAACCAAGCCAAATTGTACAGCAGCAGAGAACAAAACATGACAAGAAAGAAGATAACGACAGAATAGTTCACTGCCAAACAAGCTTGTTTTGGGGCGGCCACAGAGAAGGACCATCCATCAGAGACCTCCAAAGCTTTAAGTCCTATTTTATGAGACTGGCAGGGAGCTAGAAAGAAAGGAGCAAGGTGATGAAAAAGATGCCTAAGAAATGGTCCTTTCTCAGCCTCTGACCCCTCTTTGCAGTGGATGTTGTTCTGTGGGTGATGTATTCATCCACCCAGGAGGAAAGGTAATGGGACTCCTCATCATAAGAGAGAGAATAAGTGGCAGAAGAGCTTCAATTCCTTGTCTTGAGATTTCTGTCCTGGCTCAGGACAAAACTTCCCCAAGAAAACCCTTCAAATAAACACTTCCTGAAAAAAGCAACAAAGGTAAAAGGATAAATTTTTAATCATATGGGACCCTTTGTTCAGTCCAAAACTCAATCACAACATTTTCCTTTTTTCTTCCAAAAGAGGTCTCAGTGTCTTCCTGAAACTCTGCCCACGCTGCAAGGTCTGTTCCCTTCAAACACATGGAGAAACTACCCTAAAGAACAGAGACACTGCACTGGAAATGCAGCCAAACTCTGTGACCTGAATGTATATTTTGTATATAGAGATCCTTTTCTCTACATACACATGATTTTATAAATGGGCTTAGGTAGGGTATAACTTAGGAGAAAACTGTGTGGATGTGACATTGAAAGAGAGAGCAAGAGGAAGACAATTACCCTCTCCAAAATGGGTTTCAGTCTAGGGTCAATAATATCAATAATCCTTTCATTACGGCTCAGATCTGAGCACTCCACTGAATTACCCCAGCACAGGCAGATGACAGTCTCTGCCTTAGAGATCTTGGAATCCAGAAAGTGCTGCTAGCCAAGCCTGGAGAGCACAAATGTGAATTTGGGGAGACCATGGGAATGCTGAATAAAAGCAAGGTTCTTACATGAAATATAAAATTATTCTGTGAGGTGTAGACGGTGAAGGGAAAGAAATGTAACCTTAACACAAGCCACAGTCATTTGGAGAGCTGCTGCTGCTGAGCCAAAATCTGCAGTTTGCTAAGCAAAGTCCATTTGTCATACATTCAAAAAGAGAAAGTGAGGTATGGAGGAAACCCAAACAGCAATTAGATGGGAAAAATAAGTTTTCTGAGAGGTAAACAAATTCCTGTGTGCGAGATGTGGCTGAAGGAGAGTGGCAAAATGTTGTCCAGTGTTTGGTAAAGTGTTCTGTAAGGGCAACAGAAAAAGTTGTTTTTCCAGAGATGTGTGGGACACCTTAAAACCAACAGTGCCCACATTTTGAGGAACAGAAAGGCACCAACACAGATCCCCTTGTAGGTAGAATAACTGCCTGGCAATGTGTTTAAAACCTGTAAATATGGTCCAGCATTGATGGAGAAGATGTGGGCTTTAAAATGGATCCTGGAGCATGCTATGCTGGTATTTTAACTCGAATATGCAACTATACCAAGGGAAACTGTATAAAAGTAAAATTCATTTTGTAGTATTGCCATAAAAGACCAATTCAAAGGCAAGTAACAATTATGATTTATTTTAACCTATCCTGTCATTCTTCCAATAAGATGGGCAGGTAAATTATCTGGTGGCTAGATCCAGTTACCACTGGCATCAGTAGTAAAAATGCCATTTACCTCTGAGGTTGGGAACATTAATCCCAAATTCTTCTATTAAAACCTAGTCTAGACAGGTAACTGCTTACAAGTCCTGAAAAGACAGCAGGGAGAGCCCTCAAAAGGATGTCTAAATCCCCACAAGTTGGCACAGAGCACTCTGCTTTCAGAGAGAAGAAGAATTGATTTCTTAAGACAATACAGAGAGGAAAATCCTCTATGGATTTTACACACAGTGTGAGAACTGGATCAAATCATCCATAACATTTGGGCACTGTCACAGAGCAGCCTGCAGGTCATGGAAATCCCACAGCTGCAACTGAAGAGCCATTACAGCATTAGGGGACACTGAGGCACCACTGAAATAAACCACACAACAGGAGAGATGTTCAGGAAAATAGCTGGCAGCTAAATGTTCAAACCAAAAATATTCTCTAACACTTCGGATGAGCATTCCTGCAAACACGGTTGAATGAGTCATGTTTTAAGTTAATGATTTGCAATGGAAGTGTAATGGGAAGGTGAGAGGCTACACTGATACTCATTTTGGCCCTTAAAGTTTGGTCCATACAGACTCCAGCCGTGTCCAGTCAATATCTGGAGTCTCTCAAGCCTCCTGTGAGCATTGGGGTGTGCAAAATCCATGCTGGACATCCTCGCCCCTTAGGCTGTGAGCTCTGTGCTCGCTCTCTGCACAACTCAGTGAATCTCCTTCCCACCACAAGGATGTTGCAAAAGGGAATGAAAGCTAAAAGCAAAGTATTTTGGAAGGCAAGATACACCAGACCCACTGGTCATTAACAAATTTAACAGATTCCTTCTCAACTGAGCTTTCAAGGAGCTTGAGTACAAGTTTTGACACTATAGCAAAGGGTACAGCGCTCTCTCGTGAGATGCTGTGAGATTTCTGGGAATGTCAAAGTTGTGCAGTAAAACTCTGATGGTCTGACAAATCGTGCACAGTTTCAGAATTTAGAGATGCAAATGCATGAGCAAGGCACATAATGGAATTTGCAGAATTGCTTCTCTCTCTCTTTGGGTACTCTGCTGTAAAACTGGCTTTGAATCCCTAAAGCAACTTCAGGAAAAAGACTAATTTTATAAGGGAGATAAATCCAATCAGCTATCTGAGCATCTAATGACCCTCGTACCCAGCCAGTTTGGCAATATTATTGTTTAATTATACCCAACAGCACAGAAGAGAGACATCTCTGATGGGTGAGGTGCTGCATGCAGATTTGCAGAAAACCAGTCAGCTGCACTCAAAGTTACAGAACAGAAAGCAATCCAGTTGGAGAAGAGAAGAAACTGGAAATGAGCTGTGCCAAGGTTGAAGAGAAGGTGCCAACCAATGTATTTATCTTCACTTTTGCCAGTACACATAATGGAGAAATGAGTAAAGCTTCAGTGTTAATCTGAGACTGCAGTGTGAGAAAGTTTCCATTTCAAGCATAAAAACCCTCAACCTTCTTGTTTTTTTCTGCTAGACTATGATTCTGAAGTTGCCAAAATACCCTTTCTCCACCATTTCCTGAACAGGTGAGATGCCATGGCAGATGCAGGAGGAGTGTAGAACCTTAGCATCGAGGAAAGAAAGGACTGAGCATAACATCTATAAAGCACGTGTGTTTATGTCAGTTTGATGTGCTTATTCAAGTAGGAGGCCAATGGCAATTGTATGCAAATGACCAAAACAAGAGCAGAAGTGAGGTATCCTGTGAGGATTTAAAATCTGGAAAAGGGCAGTGTGATATTCAGCAGAGGCAAGCTCGCTAGAGAACTTATTTCTCAGGAAGGCTTTGTAGCCCACACGGAACTTGAAGCTGTATTTCTCAGAGGGGTGATGGTGCCTGGGCAAGATAATTCAGATATGTTACATGTACCAGTGGGAGCTGGAAGCACAGCATTGGAGGTGAACTGAAACGAAGATCTTGGTTGACTCTGAGTTCCTCATGTCTGTAACTCACATGCCTACCTGGATTTGGCAAAAGAATGGCCAGAATGGCCCAAAACACATTCATATGCTGATGGCTACAAAGGGAGGTGCATGTGCCAATCGCTGTGCTGATATGGGAATGATTTTGCAGATGAAATAGGTACAGCACTGCAGAGGGGATCAAGGGCATTCTGGGGTTGGTCTGGAGCATTTCAAAATGCTGGGCAGGTCCAGAGTTGAACAATAAGAGCAGTGAAGACCCTTCTGTCCTCTGCTAAACACATCTCTACATTACTGGTGGTGCTGAATCCTTTCCATGGCTCCTGTAACAGGCAGGAAGCCACACGACAGGACTGGTGATCTCTGCTGTAAGTAGCATCAAGAGCTTTTTTCAGGAGACACACTGCAGGAAATCTGGGAATTAGGAAGGCAAAAGGCTTTTGCCCTGAGTCTGGAAAAATGGTTCCTGGTCTTGAAGGACACAAGGAAGGGTCACAATCCCATGGGCTAGCTGGCTGAACAAAGGGCTGATCCCTTTTCCTGCTGGCACACAGTGATGGTTGCAGGGTAGCATTAGCTCTGTGGCCACTGACCACCCTGTTTCTTGAGAGAAGGCCCAAGTGTCAGTGGTGAAGGGCTAAGCTGGGAGCCCAGTGTCCCTCTCTGCACAGTGCTGGGGTAGTACGCAGTATTAGCAGAGCAAGAACCCTGCAGCCTGATGGGATCACTTACATATCAATTACCACGAGGCAGCAGGGTATCATTTTTACAATAAGTGCTATACAAAACAGCAGAGCAATATTTAGAGGGCAAATACTATGGACAGGAAAGCTGCAATTTGTTCTGCAGCAGCAGGATGTTCTGTGCACTCCAAAGTGCCAGGCAGGATGAGGGTGATGCTTACATGCCAACTCCTGTACGAGGACAGGTTATTATTTAAACCCCAGATACAATGGTAGGGAAAGAGTATTATTTACTAACCAGGCCGAATGCAATAGCAGCAGTGGCAGTAACTGCATGGTATAATTTACAACAAAGGAAAAGGCATCATTTGCAGACCAGTTATTACAGAATGGGAGGGTGTTTGTTGTGGTACAGCACTGAAGTATTACTTTGAAGCTGAGCACTATAGAGGTAAAGGATATTATTTATACACCAAACACCAGAGAAACTATTTTTTTGGGGTAAGTAACAGTGACAGTTAATCATTCATATGAAAGCCATTCCGTAATTTCCAATATGTAACCTACATGATTATTTCAACCTTGAAACTGTGGTGCAGATGATGTAATGTTAATTATACTGAGATCTACAGCTGCTCTACCGCAGGGCTGCTAAGCTGGAATAATCTTCTGAAGTCAGTAGATTTATGCCAGTAAAACTACTGAATCTGCCCTGCCCTGTGCAAAGCCCTGTGGTGCCTGGGGATTTCCAGGGGTGTTTATCCCTGACCCTGTGCAGGATCCCAGCAGGAGCTGCAGGTTGTGCTGTGGATTACAGGTTATTCAATCACCAGCACAGTGACTGCTCTCTCAGCAGAGGTGCAAATGATGGATGGGACCTCCAGCTGGGAGGGATCAGCAGCATTTTCATCTGTTTATCAGCTGCTGGCCTTTGCATTTTTTTTTTACACACCTTTCTCATCCAGTCTGTGATCTAACCTCAGGCAGGAGATGTTCCTTGGTTATTTCCTTTTAGTTTTCCCTACAGATTTTTGTGTCCTGTTGAATTATTCCTCTTAAGTCAAACCTGTATGTCTGCAGCCACGACAAATGATTCCTTTTGTCTTTCAGTGGTTGTCTACACTACTAAATAAACAAATAATAAAGTGTCCAAGTCTTCTGCCCACTGCTAACCAAGGGCACTGGAGAAGCCAAAGACACATGGAAATTGCCAGACCAGATGAAACCAATGGTGTGTTCAGACCAGAATCCTGTCTTAGACAAGACCTATATTACCAGCTTCAGACAAAGTTCTCATCATCGAAAAATAGGGAGAAAATTGCTGAGGAGGAAGTTTCTTTTTAACATGAGGCATTTAGTGGTTGCCTTCTGCCTTGAAGCATGAGTATTTACATTCCATATTCTCCCGCTGAGGTACACTAGGTTTGTTTGGCATGGCTTAATAGACAATTTTACTCCTCTCAGGCCTAACCCATGAGCACCACCCTGCCAGAAGAAATTTTCTGTCCTGATCACTTCATCCCCATGATACGAGGTGGTTGCTCCTGCAGATGCCCTTTTGTCTTTTGATGTGGCCCCTGTTGAAGTGAGTCCCTTTCCTCCAGGACCTGCCCTACCCACTGCTGGCCCAGAGGAAGGCTGGGTTCAGCTCCCCCACACTGAGGTGTGTCAGGAGATCCCTGGCTCCCAGGTGGTTCCCTGATAACACGGTGGCAACCAGGACCATCCACATGTTCAAGGCTCATGTGGTGCCTCACTAATATTGTAGCAAGCACATCTGCCAGGTCAAGCTGTCCAGACCTGCCTCTCCTGGGACATCCCATAACCCAAGTTCTTCACTGCAGCCACTGCTCCTTTCCATCATAAGCCCCCAAGCAATTAGGACACAGTGATAACCTGGCAGGAACTGAGCAATGAGGTAGGACTATTCATTCACCTGAGTTAATTTTGGGTCTTGCCCAAAGTTCTCCCTACTTCAACTGCCCCAAGTGTCCTCTGGCTTGCTCTATGAACTGGCTTTTGTGGAAAAGCCATGAGTTGCTATGCCTTGGTTGACATAAAGAACAACTGCAAGGGTGAAAACCCAGAGGATTATGCCTGTCAGAGGTCTCCCATTTTCCTACTTTCATCTCTTGCTCCCTTCTCTCAGCAGAACTCTTTCTGTGGCTCTCCTCCTGTCCAGCTCCCCTGCACAGCAAGGTTTCCCCCTCAGCCAGCCTCAGGAACTGGCAGAACCAGTTTCCAGAACGGAAACCCACAGGCAAAGCCAGCTTCCAGGCTACTTCCATGCAGCATATACAGCAGGAATGGGGTCCTGGTGGCTTCTGGACCTCGCTATGTGACCAACATGCTCAAGGCACAGCATCTCCCTTATCCTTGCTTGGTCACAGCAGCAGTGACACGGCTCCAGCTGCCTCCATCAATGTGCTGGAGCCTTGGGGAGCATTAGATCACTCCAGCCGATGGCACAGCAGTCGGGCTTGTAGAGCAGGGGAAGGAAGTGGGAGCAAGGCGGTCCATGGGGCTGCTACTTAACACCTCAGGGCATTTCGAGAGCTAAAGCACACGGAGGGTCTTGGGGTGTCCAAGTGCAATGATTCTGGTATTTCTCATCCTTCCCCCACCCTTCTGCTCTCTGCTCTGCACGGAGCAATCGTCGGGGAGGGGGAGTGTCATGCAAGAGAGATGTGGAAATTTTTCTTAAAAAAGGAAAGTCCAATGAAAAACACACGAAGGAAAAAAAAAATCCCGGTGTGAAGCGTCTCAAAAAAGGCTGCGCGGGTAGCGCGACAAAACCCCCTGCCTATTCATCAGGCCAACAAAAAGCTTCTTTAGATTTATACTGTGAGCCCATTGAGAGGGAGGGGAGGGAGGCAGCGCTCACACACCGCCCTTGTGCACACAGCAGAGCCCGCAGTCCTGCCCCGCACACACAGGCTGGGCTGTTCTGCCCGCTCACAAGGAAGCTCTGAGTTTTTAAAAGTAAACTGTAAGGTTTCCGTTGTTGCACTGGGCTCAAGTAATTTTTTTTTTTTTTTAATATATAACAGCTCCCTCTCTTTGCTGTCCCTCTCTCTCCTTCACTCTTTAAACAGCCCCGGCTGCTCTGGGCTGCTCGGCAGCCGTCGTGCGCTGGCTCCCTATGTGGTCCAGAGCCGCTATGAACACGGCTTTTGTTGCTGCTGCTGGGAAGCTGCCTGAAAGCGGCACACACAGCCCGGCTTGTTCCACACGTGGAGGCTGCACAGGGCTCGGGAAGCGGGGGAGAAAAAAGGAGGAGGAGGCGGAGGAGGCGGAGGAGAGCAACTTGGGTTAGGTTGTCTTGTGGTAGAGCAGCCATCCCACCGCTGGCAAGGGAAAGGGGGAAGCAGGGAGACGGAGGCGGGTGGTGGTGGAAAAGATGCCTCAGGCAGCTAAGAAAGGTCCCGTTGATTTTTAAAATGGGACCGGCTGGCTCTCCACCAGCCCACGTTGCCGCCGGGTGTAAGTCAGCATGGGAAGGCAGTGAAGTCACCGGTCTGTGCAATTTACGCTTGCAGAGGATCTGCCCCGGAGGGGGAAGAGGAGAGTAAAGACCAATAATGGAGTGGATTTTGGAGTTCCAGCGTTCCTAATCATTATGTCCACCCCTGGGTGATACCAGAGCACTGAACAACAATCTGATCTTTTTTTTCTTTTTTAATGTACATTCATTCGTTTCTGTCTTTTAAGTGCTACCATCCATCCTCTTTTCCTCTAAACCCCTTAATATTTCTCACTTATTGGGGAGTATTTTACAGCAATAGGCTGCTGTTTGCTCCGATGGAATCTAAGTCTGCTGAGTTTTGTTTAGTGTCCTCTTTTCCTTAGCAAGTTTTTCCCTCCACCTCTTTCACACCCTCAATTTCCTACCCTGTCTGCTCTCTTTGCCCATCCATCCTCCAGCCCTCGTGCTGTTGTCAAACCTGGCCACTGTACACGGAGGTGATTATATGAAACATTAAACAGCAGTTCAAGTGGAACGGATGGAGCTTCCCCCCAAAGACTGCTCAGGCTGCAGAAAGAGCTCAGCCTCTGTCCTGTCCAGTGATGGTGGGAGGTGATGCCTCCCCTTTTCCATTCTGACAACAACTTGAAACATCTCAGAAATGGGCAATGTCCCCTTTGACCTGTCAGGCAGATACAGTCTCTTCATGCCAGCAGGAAAATATAACATCAAACAACCAAAGCAAAGAAAGAAATAGTTCAGCTTCCAATAGTGCCTTTGCAGGATTTGAAACCCCACGAAATTCAGTCCCCAAACCACTGGCCTCTCTACCCAGCCAACATCCTTTACTGGGATCTTATAGATGAAAACCAAAGTAGTGAGGAATGCTAAGAAATTCCTCTCTCCCAACTATTTCGTTGTGGGATGTTTCCCCCTTTCCACATCTGGCAAAGCTATTTTAGAAACCAAGGAAAGCTTTTCAAACTGACTTTTTTGGCTAAACAGCTCAAAAGGGAAAGGTTAAAATGTTCTGTTTCTTCTGTGTGCAGAGCACTACTGAGCACAGGGTTTAAATGAAAAGTCTTAAAGAGCAGTAAATGAATGGAAAGAAGTAACTTCTGACAGAGATTCTGACAAATAAAACCTTTTTTTGCTTGCTCTACTTCTGGAGAAGAACTCAGCTCCCTGAAAACTCTTGCTAAAAATACGCTCCATCTGTGAATGGATTCGGAAAACGGGCAGGTACTGAGGAACACCCGGAGCAGCTCACTGGAAGCAACCCAGGGGACTCTGCCAGCCGCCAGTCCCTGACATCCTCACGCAAGCAGAGAGCTGTCAAACCCTCGGGCATCCCGGTTCTTTTCACTCTTTCTGAATTTGTCAGCCCCTCCAGAGCTTAACACCCCTCCAGCTCAGGGGTCACCCTTTGCCCGTCCTGTGGCAGAGCAATGACACCGAGCAAAGCCACGACCACAGGAAACCCCGGCGCTGGTTGGGACGCTTGCAACAAATCAGCAGGACAGCAGCCTCCATCCCCAGAGCTCAGGAACAGGATCAGACACATCACCTGAGCTCCAGCGGCAGCTGGAATCCATCACAAACAAACACCCATGGGTCAGAGGGTCTGTTGGGGAGCGAGAATGGGGATAACCCTGTCTCTGCTCTCCCACCTCATGTTCTGACTGTAAGATCTCTGAATCCGTCCTTGCTTTCCCTCCCTTCCCCAAGCCAACCAACAAACTTGGCATACAGCTGTTGCCCCTGGCTGTAGGTCTGCTCCCCGCAACGGGTGGGATGCTGGTGAGGACCCTTTGTGCCGAGGTGAACCCCAGGCACAGGCTCCCCTTCGCAGCAGCGCTGCTTGCAGGAGGGAAAAGCTCTGGCTCAAGCAGTTTTACAACTTTTCTCACATTTCTCTGCTGGTTGCTCACCAGGGAAACAACCAATCCACGGACTGAGAGGCTGCTTCTGTAGAGTAATTAGGAAAGTTAAGGAAAAGACACCAAAGAGAGAGAAGGGAGGAAAGCACGATACGTTACCTTTAACAGTTCAGTGCAGTGCTTCCAGAATCTAAGTCCCATACACCTGGCAGAGAAACGAGGTCTTTTTCGGCGTTCAAGAAGTAAAGAGCTTGCCACTTCTTGCTGTTACTGTATGTCTTCTTCACAATCTCCAGATGAATTTTCCTGTGTTTTTGGGGTTGGTTTTTTTGGTTTTTTTTTTTTTTTTCCTTCCCCGGTTCCCCAGAAGAAATCAAAATTCCCTATGTGGTATTTCAGGTCCTTTCAGGCAGTGGCAGCAGCAGCAAGCTTGAAGAGTAAGTACTGTGTGTGAATGGCAAAAAAGAGAGAGAGGGTTTCAGACCACATTAGCTGCCACTGGCTGCAAAAGAGACCATCAAACTCCTGTCAGCCTCCTTAGATACCTCTTGAAGAGCTGGCACTCTAAGTGTATTGGATCCTCCTCTGGATTTTAGAGTAAAGGTAGGCAGGCATCCAGGGGGCAGGGGGAAATAGGAGGGCTTATGGACCGAAAAGGAAGCCCAGCCTCTTGGAAAGAAGGGGAAAAAAAAACAAAACAAACCACCAAACCAAATACCCAATCCAGAAAAGAAAAGAAAGGAGAAAAAAAAAGGCATTACCAAAAAAAAATACTGTAAATGGAGAAAACCGAATGGGGAGTGGGGGATTAAATTTAGCCCTCTGGTTTGGAAGCAAACTGGCTGGGGCACCACAAGTGGTTGAGAGAGAGAAGAAATAGTTTGTGTAATAAAAAGAGAACGTGGTTTATGCAAACTAAAATAAGATGAAGCTAATTAAGGAACCTGAGCAAAGTGTGTGTGTCTGCAGTGCAGTCAATATCACTGCAGTCTGAGCAGAAAGGAGCAGATCCACGGGGAAGCCCAAAGACAGCAGCAAGCAGGACAGTGTAGGGAACTCCTGCACGGCCCCACTTGCTGCTGAGGGAGGGAGGGAGGGAGGGAGGCAGGTGGTGGAGGGAAGGAAGGGATGCTCAGCACTTGGGAAAGGGAAGCACCTGGAGCATCAGGAACTGATAAGTGATATGAAGGCAGAGAAAGGAGGCATTTGGGAGTGAGTTTGCTTAAAGGTTATTTGGGGTAAACTGGGGAGAAATGGGGAGCCTGTACACACCTACTAATGGTGGAGGCTGAAGAGACTACCCAGAACTGAGGAGGAATCCATAACTGAATCCTTGGCAGTAGTCAAGCTGTGAGAGAGTGCTGAGAGGACTGTAATGTGTTTTCTCTTTTTTTGTCTTCTTTTTCTTTTTCCTGTGGGGTTGCTGGTACCTTTCAGAGGGATAAAAAGCTGTGACTGGGGAGGAAGGAATGGGTCTGTGACTGCAGACCTACACCTTGGCTTGTGAAGGGGCCAGGTGACAGCTGGGAGCACGTGAGAAACTGCTGAGGTATTCACAGTTGAGAAAAGCACTTTTGTTTGAAAAATCTGTGATTTCTAATGTGGAGGAGAGCACCACCAGCCTAAAGTAAAGGTAAAGTCTGAAACTGAGCACAGGGAGGTCCCTGTGTGCCCTCCTTGCACCCAAACCACACAGATGCCCTCAGTATCTCTCCTTCCACTTTTAATAGGGTCTTTAATATCTGCACTTCCCTCTCTTTTCCCAACATCCTGCTTTGCTTTCTGCTTTATGATATAATAGTTTCTCCTCTCTCCATAAATTATTTTGGTCCCATGCCTCACTTCAGAACTTGCTTCCTTGAGTGCCTCACTTTTTAACCTGAGGCTCATAGCCACCAGCCGTGCATCCATCATCCTGACAGGTAATGCTCCCAGACCGCAGAGCATGGATCCTCACTTCTTCCTGCAAGTACCTTATTCCATCTCAGAGATTCAATATCAAATTTTGGTTGTGAATTTCCCTTTGGATTATCCCACTCCTCCCCCCATCCCCCCTTTTTTTCCCCAGTAGTTCAGCACTGGATATTAACTTCAAAACTTGCCACGTGCCCATACGTTAAAAGTCAAAAGGGCAGCGAGAGAAAGCTTTGGAACGGACATTGGAAAGGACGGTGTCTTTGCCACCTGAAACACTTTGATGCAGCCCAGGCTGCAAGTGCACATGGTTGGGTCGTACTGAGCTTCTTATCCACCAACACCAAGTCCTGCTCCTCAGTGAGGGTAAACTCAGCCTGCTCTCTGCCCAGACTGTATCTGTGCTCGCTGCCCCCACCTCACAAGCCAGTCAGCCTCTATGAGTGCTGTCTGTTCATGTCAAATTTAATTCTCCGCCTGCTGAGACAAACCAGGGCCTTTCCCACCTGCTCACAGGGCATTGGATCCATCCCAGGGCTGCCACCACCTGCAGGTGCTGGGTGGGCTGGGATGGACAGGGCTGTGCTGGAGCATCACCTGCCTCCCTCCTCACTAGCTGGGGCGTCTCCTCATGGGCAGCACGGTGTAGCCACAGCAATGAAAGGAGACGGGCAAAACACGCTGCAGATGGGGCATGGCAGCTCATGCTCTAGGCAGGACTCGGTATTTCCAGCTGGGTGTAAAAGACACATAGACAGGATCTATAAAATGTGACCTGGCTGATTTTGCTCAGACTCACGTACGTGAGATGCTCCGAGACAGCTCATGCCTGACCACAGCCCTTTCTCCCCGTAACATAAAGATCTTTTGGGAAATGTACATGTTCAGTTGTTTTGCTGTGGAATAACTGAGCCCTCTGTACCCTCTGCTGCTGCCGTGGTTTGGCAGAGAAAACCTCATTTGAACCTTTGGTGAGCTTAAGCCAGGGAACAGAGAAAATTCCACTTCGGAGCTGACCAGCTAGGAAAATGTGATGCTCCACACAGAGTGGTTCCTTAGCAGCTTCAGGAAGGGGATAGAAACTGCTCAGTACCTGCTGGCTGTCCCAGTTTTTTGTCTGCATCAGGAACGATTGGAAAAACAGCTAAATATGTTCAGAGAAATTGTGATTCATAAACTGCTCTTGTGTTTGTTTGTTCCTTAAGCTGAGGAGTGGCCAGGTGAAAAAAAAAGTCACATAGATGACTTTTGTTTTTTGTTTAAAGCAGGAAGGCAACAGTTCATGGCTCTTTGAAATACAGGTAACACATTGCAAAAGTGCTTGCAGTTAGGTAAGATTTTCACATGTCATTATAAATTCAAAGGAGGCTTATGTCTATTCCTGGTGAAGTTTAGCCTTCAGGGAGCACGAATATTTGAACAGAGAACAAACCCTGTGGCCAAGGAAAAGTGGATAATAGCTTTTCTGTGAAAACTGTTGAATATCCAGAATTTATATGGTGGAAGCAGTCACTGAGTGAAAATGGCCAGAAAAGGGAAAAACACCAGGCAGAAGAAGGTTGTGTCAATTAAGGTGATAGCTGAAGTTTTTCAAAAGCAATGGAAGGTGGGCTTGGGTGGCTTTTCAGCCAAGAGAGAGGGAAAGAAAAAAGAAATAGAACAATAGTAGAATAAAGAATAAACCTTTCAAACTGCTTTCAAAAATTGTTTTAATCAAATCACTCATGATTGTGAACTGCTGCTCCTTCCCTACAACTACCAGAGCAGTCATCTCACAGCTCTCAGCTTATCTTACTCACAGAATGAAAAGGAGGGTATTGTGTCCCTAAAACACTTACTATTTCTGGAATTATTGTGTTCCATTAAAAGCTAATTTGGCATTTAAAAAAAAAACACTGGGGACATGAGAAGGGGCGGTGGGATTCCAGCTGCTCTGTGCACAGGTAGCTCAGTGGGTGCACAATTTCAGTCTGCAAACAATTAATGCACAATTTCAGTCTGTGCACGATTTCAGAATAGGAACACTCTTCAGGTTCTGAAGATTCAGGGTCAATCCAGGACCTTTGGACTTGTGTCCAAAAAGTATTGTTCATGCTTTTACAGTCAGTTGTCTGACATTGCAACAGACACTTCTTGATCAGCTGTCACAATTTCCTTCAGCGATCGATATTTGAGCTCTCCCTGCCCTGCAGTGCTGCTGAAGCTCTGACACCACACTGAACTGAGGCACAGAGGAACAAAGTGCCTTGCTCAAGGCTATGGGTGAAGCCAGTGTTAGAGCCAGAACATCTCCATTCCCAGCCCTCTTCCCTCTTTTAAAGGCAGCAAAGCCCTGCAGCAGTTCAGGAGTGTGTTTGCTGCTCTGTTTTTCTGGAGCAGTGATGGGCAGTGATGCGCTGTAAGGGTGAAGCTGCCACCTCAAAACGTCAGCTTTGACCCTCACATTTGGGTTCTGCATTTCTCCAAGCCAAGATTCCCTGATGGGGAAAGTGTGGTGTAATATGGAAATGTCCCTGTCATAGCTTTTGTCACTGGGTCCATGAGGGGTCTTTGGAGTCCCACTGGAGGGATGAAAAGAGACTGTGCTGACACTTCTCTAGCTAAAAATTAGGAGTGGCCTAAAACCTCCCAGGAAAATCTGTGCCTACTGAAAGCGTATCCTGAAGGCATGAAGGGGGGATGAAAAGAAATGAGTCAACAGCTGGGGGTAAAAAGGACACAGAGAAACCTCCCCACCAAACACAGCACCTGTGCCCCTTTATTCCAGTGTGAATATCAGCCTTGTTGGTGCAGGTGGAAAACTCCCCCCAGATTTAAAAAGCCAACCCCATACACACACACACACACACACACACACACACACACACACAGAACTTCTCCCAGCCCTGTTTGCATCCCGGATTGGAAACGATGCCCTTCCTGAACCTCCTGTGCTGGACAAAGTACCTATTGAACCTGCAGCGGCCAGGAGGCTCCAGCTCCTGCTGAATGAGCTGCCTTCTGCTCACAGCCCGTCCCAGCGCTGGCAGACGTAAACAGCGGGGCTCGCCCCCACCCCGATATTGTGCCTTGTTCATCCCCTGACAAAAATAGAATCCTGGGCTGGCGGGTGGGATGGTGCACACAGACCAGGGTTTGTTTGGCAGTGGATTTTTTAAAAAAATATTTTCTTCTTTTTAGTTGTCTTGTCCCCTTGGTGTCTTTCTGATTGTGCAACGGGGCTGTACAAAAGGGGCGGGGGTGGACACCTTCGGTCAACGGTTTGGCACTGGGCAACACTGGATCACCAAGATGAGGCTTCTTACGCTTATCCTGGCTGCACAGCACCTCATGTCTGTCCTTGGATGGCCAAAGGGAAGGTCTGGAGGTGATGGGCACCACCAGCTTAAAATATGTGGTGTCAAGGCTCACACCAGCATTTGGGCTGGGGCTTGGCACACAGAGGGGATGGCCGGTGTCCTGGGGCTGCTCATCCCTCTGCACTTCCAGAGGTCTCCCCAGGGATACTTGCTCTTGTGTTTTGAGGTGCAGGGAAGGGCTGGCATCTCCTAGGTGAGGGGAGAGGGCAGCCTGGGGTGGCACAGGGCTGTTGATGGGATGAGACGTGACTTCAGAGCCCGTGGTGCACCAGGGGCTTGCTGTCCTTCCTGCTGCCCAGCTCCATGCTCACAGTGTGTGACACATGTCCAGCCTTCCTGGCCATCCCTGGGTGACAGCGAAACAGCTTTTGTACAGGAGGCACAGTGCTGATTGCTCCCTTGGCCAGGGCGATGCTGTGCACAGCTCCCTGCCCTCTCACACAACTCGTGGGTCTCCCTTTCTCCTTTTTTCCCCTTTTGCCACACTCATGCCCTCACCTCACCTTGTTAATCAGCTGCTTGGACTGAATCTAACTTCGCCTCCCTCCCAGCCTCCCTGATGGAGACTTGCAGGCTCAGCAAGGAAACGTGGGGGTGGGCACCGTGCGGAATGTTTGCACAATGAATGAATGAAAACAGTGCTAATTTTATGTTCCTCCCAACTTGGGACGGAGCAACACAGGAATACAGCCCCTTTTGTACGGGCATGGGACATCTCCTCTGTTTGCTTTTCTCCCAGAATGCCTCCTCTCGCCCTGCACAGTATAAACAGGTCGCTGTTGACCTTGGAAGCTGGCGGAGGGGTTACGTCAAGCCCGGCAGGTTTGCTGGGCTGGGTATTTACGGTCTCACACCCTCTCGCTCTGGCAAGAGGTGACGTACACGGAGCACTCCCAGCTCCCTGCCAGGCTCCCAAGGGGGGCTGGCCACCTCTGTCTGTGGCAGTGGGGAAGCCTGGAGGGCTCCCTGGCCCCCAGTGAAATTTGCTGCTCAGGGGAAGTTCTGCACAGAGTTTCTCCTGTGGTTTCCTTTGCTCTTTTTGTCGGACAAGGTTTTTTATGGCATTTGTTTTGTTCCAGTGGAAGGTGTTTGCTTGTCTGAGGTCAGTGAGGAAGAGGCAGGGAGGGGATGTGGGAGTGCAAAGAGCAGGAAGCAAATAGGCTCTGGTGGCAGGTGTAGTTTCATCTGTCGTCTTCAAAAAGCTTCTCTGGTCTTGGTGGGAAGTGCCAGGTGCTTTGGAGTTGGGAGAGGTCACGGGAGAGCCTTTTGACCTGAGCATACTCATGCCACTCCACAAGGAATATTGAGCTGATTTGTTGATGGTGAAAAGAAAGCTCAACAGAAACATCATCAGCAACCTGGCCCATGGAAAGAGCTGCTCCACAGCTCTGGGTATGGCTCGTCCTCTGGCCAGGCTTTGTGAAAAAACAGGAGGAATGAACCTGTGCATCTCAGTGCTGAGGGGTGAATGAGGTGCTCCCCACCCAGAGTCACTTATTTCTGGAGGGGTAAATGCCTCCTCCTGAGATCTGGAAGGAACACCTTCAGTACTTCCCACCCTGAAGGTCATGGCCGCTGTGCTGGTACTTTAAAGCCCCTGCAGAGGACCAGGCCAAGGCATTTGGTGGCAAAGAGCTTTCCAGGAATCCTCCAGGCTGAGCAGCTTCAGCTAAGGAATAAAGGGATTGCAGGGAGCCTTGGCTCTGCTGGCATGCAACAGCCCAGAGGTCATTTTTTAAACAGACTGTCCAAGAACATTCACAGCAGGCAGTGGGCTTTTCTTACAGTAGTTAACTGGTTTTCAGTCCTCAGCAAGAGGTGTGTACTCATCTCTTGGGCACTCAGCCTCTTCTGTCATCCCATTAACACAAGAATCCCCTTGAGCCTCTTAACCCTCTCAGTCCTGCCCAGAATATTCATTTTCCCTTTCCCATTTATATCTCACGTCTTAATTTGCAAGTGAAAGAGGTTTCATTCTGGTAAACAAGAAAACGTTGTAAAAAAATCCATCTCAAAACCCCGCTAAGCTAAAAGCTTCACTCAGCTGGACAGTAATTACACAGACCCACATAGACTAGATGTGGATGTAAGATCAGTGCTGGATGTTGCTATCTGCAACTGCTGGAGCCGTCAGAACTCAGTTGCAGACCTGTACAAATGGAAAAGAGTGTAGAGGGCTTCTTCAGGCATGACGTGTGGAAACCTCGATAAATTATCCAACCTCAGGGTTGGCAGTGAGTAGGTAGCTTGTTCCTTCCACTTTTACATTTACTATTAGTTTTTCTCTTTCAGTTTAACTATGAAGTCTCATCCTCTGGTTTCAGCATTTCACTCTTTGTTTTCCAGTCTTCAGCAAGTGTGGTTTTTTGTTTGCTGCAGAAGAGAGGACATTTCTCTGTCTGGATTGTAGACTGGGTAGGTGGAGCTGAAGTTTTAGGTCAGAAGGCCCAGAAATACCCTCAGGGTTACTCCTAATAGCACACCTCTACTTTTTCTGCCAGTGGACTATATAACCTGCCTCACCTTTTAGCTCTGAGTACTCAGGAGGACAGATAAATCTTCCATTAATAAGACCATGGTTAGAGAGGAGGTTGTGACCTTCCCATCCTTTCCCCAGCCCTGGACTGGAGGTCTCAGAGAAGCATCCAGAGTTAGGGAGATGCTCATATGGGTCTCCATAATTAAACACACCTCCAGACAGCCTCCTCCTTTTCCTCAGCTTGGTGCTGTTGTCTCTTCCCTCAGGCTGATGTCTCTTTCTGCCCTCTGCTGAGTTTCCTGGTGGATAAGATGAACAACAGGGATTTGAGCTTGGGTTGAGGCACACGTGGTGTGGCTGGTAAGAAAAACTTGCCTTGGCTTGTGCTTGTGTTAGGAGAGAACATTTTGAGCTGCCCCAGGTTTTTGCATCCGTGCTGGGATTAGATCTGCACTCACTGCCAAATACTGACCAAGTGAGGCTGCAGGGGAGAAGTCCTCAGAACACCTTCCCAGCAATCCGTACAATTCTGCTTTACTGACTGCTCTTGCTTTCTCAATAACCCAGCTGGGACCGTGCTTGGAGCTCTAAACAGGTCTCTCTTTGACAACTGCTGCCTCCTGGCATCTGTGCATTTTTGGGAAACATCCCCCACTGGCCTGCAAAGAGGTGGCTGCAGCTTCAGGAGGCATTTCTGTGCCTCTCTCCAGAGCTTCCTGGTGCCTGAATCTGGGTCAGGGTTGGACAGGTCCACCTAAGGAGTTGCTACGGCGGAGAGGAAAGCAAAGGACTAAAATCCAAATCCCCCCATCTTCATCAGAGCAGCTCTGCAGATCAAGGGCTCTCTGGAAACGTTATTCCTTGGCCGGGATGTTGAGATCCCAGTGTCAATATTTGTGAAGTAGGAAGAGCCCTGCCAGATGCAGCATTCCCAGAAACAAGCCTCTGTGCACAGGGCTGGGGCAGCTGCTGGGGCTCAGCCTGGGACACCCCACACTGCTGCAGAAGCCCCTGGCCAGTCCTGCCCTGTGTGGCTGGAGGAGGCAGAGGGATGGCTCTACTCACAGCCCTAATCTGCCCCTTTGAGGTTTGGGTGACATTTATCCCGTTCTTCAGAGAAGCAGACAGCAAGCACTGCTCTGATGCCACAGAGTTGCAGCAAAATGCAGGAGTGAGTTGACTTTGATACTGCAGCAGAGTTGCCTGAGGGCCTGGGGGTGAGAGCCTTGATGTCTGCTCAGGAATGACGCTGCTCCAGCACAGCCACTGTGTCAAAACCGTGTCAGAACCGCTCCCTCTGAGGGACGAGGTAACGGTGACTTGACTCTCACAGCCCTGGGACAGCTGAGAGTGGGCAAGAAGGTGAGACTTGATGTAATGATGCTGATGTCAGGCTGTCACTGTCCCCAGGAGGTGCCACCTCAGAGAGAATGGGCTGGGAGCCCAAACCTGATGTAATGCCAGGACCCTTCAGGTGAGCGAGTAACAGACCTGGCATTGTCACAGCCTCAAGACTAGCTGCTCCCAGAGCACCACCTTCCTTCCTTCCTTCCTTCNAATAATAAGTCCTAAATATGGGGATAGTGTTCCCTTAAGTGGTAACTGCTTGGTATTGGTTTAGAGAAAAAAAAAAAAAGATGCCAGAATATTTTCTTGCGTGGAAAGAGTGACAGCCATGCTTCATCTTGTGGGCCATTCACCTTCTGTCCCCTCTTTTCCCAAGCACTATTAGAAAAGGCTGGATACGTGTCCTGGGTGGCAAGGAAAAGCCAGATCCACTGCATGGGAAAGTGGAACTGAGCAGCAACTGAGGCTGCAAAGGTGGAAGCAGAGTTAGCAGACCAAGGAAATCCCCGCAGTAGGGAGTGAGGGCTGCGGGGTTGTGCTACCCCACCCCTTATTCCTGCTTTCTTCAGCCCCCACACGTAGCACAAACATTCAGCAGACAGCTTGTCCTTTGGCTTGGAACTACTCAGGTGGGAAACAGCCTTTCAGGGCTTTGTGATTTGTTTTACCTTTTCCTTTGTTGGGTCCTTTTACAGGAACCCAAAAGTAGCTGTTTTGAAAAGACAGCAGAGACTGTGTGGACCATTGGTAACTTTTTTGAAGACCGTGAGACCTGCCAAACAGCCCGAGAGAAAGGATCTTACTGTGTTGATTTGTTTTCTTTGGTTTATGGGGGGAAAAAATATTTCACACATAATTAGCACAGCCACAGAGAGATTGTATTAAAGGCGCTTTACTGGAAATTTCAAGGGACAGAACAAGGGAAACCTGTGTTAACACTAGCAGCCAGGAGAAGGACCTTGCCTGCAAAATGGTGGGGAAGGACAATGTGGAGTGTTCAAGCTGCAAGAAAGAAACTGTTCAGGAGGGCAGCATGTGCACCAGGGGCTGGGATTAAACTAAGCTGCTGTGGGCCATGATGCTCCCTGCTTCCCTCCCGCAGCCCCGCCAGGGCTGCAGGCTGCCAGCCTGGGTGGTCAGCTCTGGGGGAGACTCCACTCCCATGGAAGAAGGAGAGCAAGGACCAAGAGCCCAACTTACTTCTCAGTGTCAAAATCCTTGGTGTCTCCTTCAGCTGAAGCCACCCAATTGCAGTTCTACCCCATGTCAGTGTGTAAAACCAGCTAGTCCTTCTGTCTTGAAGATCTCTCCAACATAAAATAAGAGCTCTTGCCTGCTTTTTCCATCTGCTGAACCCACTCCAAAAAGAACAGGAGTTCTTTTAATGCAAAAACTTCCAAGACAAACCCAAGTTGCTCAGCCTTGTCCATTCCCTAGTGAAAAACCCACCACAGGCCTCTCTCTCCCTGGTGTTTCCATGAAACCAGTCACTGGGGGCTTTGCATTCCCTGGAGTTCTGAGTTTCCTGGTGGACCTTGCTGTATCCTGCATGCTTCTGTCCAAAAAAGAGTTGTGTGAGTGGGGTATGACCTTATTCAGGTGAGATTTTTGGATCCCTGGGGCTCGGTGAGATCCCTGGGAATGAAGAACCTTAGTTTCTGTTTTACTGTAGTTCGAGGGACACTGGTACAGGAGTAGAGGACTGATGTGTCCATGAGACCCACGTTGGTACCTCATTGGCACCTACTATTGAACTGCCTGAGCTCTCTGCCCACGCCGAGGTGTCACTTTCACTCCAGATACACAAAGTACTGTTACTTAAAAGCAGAGATGTGAAGTGCACAGCCCTGCCCAGGGCCATGTTAAAATTCTCTGCTTCACACCTATTTAGCTGCCCACAAATCAACCTACGGTGTCCCGGGGAACTGTAGTTCAGTGCAAGGGAAGCAGCATTTCGACTCTCCTGCTCTCAGATCCTGCTGCTTCCTATGAAAATCATGTGCTTGCTGCCGGCTGGTTTGTCTTCCTTATTGTTTCTGGTTGTTTCGTTTTCAAAGCTTACATCACTCTGTGGCCAGCAATGCCTTGGGTGTCATGCAGGAGCCACTCTTTCCCAGGTTACCTGAGGGCAGCGCCAGAACTGAACAGCAGCTCTACAGAAGGCACGAATACACTGTGGCCATTTAT
This sequence comes from Ifrita kowaldi, assembly GCA_013398055.1. Lineage (NCBI taxonomy): Eukaryota > Metazoa > Chordata > Aves > Passeriformes > Cinclosomatidae > Ifrita > Ifrita kowaldi. Next base: position 174,256 of record VZRS01008013.1, read on the forward strand.
TTCCTGCTGTGCTCAGGAGACGAGTGAGGCATATTTGTGGTGGTTGCTGTTAGACATCAGGGAGGAGCTGTGCCTGGCGGTTGGCAGAGGGACGGGCACGGGCTCCTGGGTTGTATTCACAGCAATGCCACTGACTTTGAGGGGCGAAGTGACACGAGCTGGGCTCCTCGTCCTTGACAGGGACAGCAGTATATTTAACTGTTCCACAAGTGAGCTGGCAGCACCTGGATAATTCAGTAATTCAACAGCAGCTCAATTGTTTGTATGTCACCTCAGCTGTCACGGAGTGTTCTCTGGTTGTGTGGTGGTGCTTGGCATAGGACACACACATAGGGGTGTCAAGCAGGGAGGGCTGTGGAGGTAAAACAATTAAAAAAGCCACTCTACACTACATTCGAGTTGTGCCCATCCCTTTCTCTTGGGAGCTCATCTTTCCTCTTCTCCTTTTGGACTTTATACCTTTCCCTGCACAATATTCTCTGTTGGAATATCCCTCGGGCTCTCCTGAAGCTTTTGAACTCTCTTGAATTCAGAAGATCATTTCTTCGTGCACATCCCTGACTCCCAGCTCACGCTCCCTCTGTTTTCCCATGTGCCAGCTTCACAGCAGAAGGCACAAACATTCTGTGGCTGTTTATTTCCTGCCCTGCTTAGGAGAGGAGTGAAGCCTGTTTGTGGTGGTTGCTATTAGCCTTGAGGCAGGAGCAGTGCCTGGTGGTTAGTGCAGGGACTGGAAAGGTACTCGGGCTTAGGCAGGAGGACCTGCCCAGGGAGCCCAGGGCGAAGGTGCTGCACTGGTGCTGAGAATGGACCTGAGGAGCATGGCATGCATCAAACCCCTGCTGGCCAAGGAGAACTTGGGCACTGGGAATATGACTGAGCAAATGAGTGTTTATTCCCATCACTAGGCTGTTGCCTGTAACTCAGGATGCTGATTAATTGGGAAGCGGTACCAGGAGGCAGGGCAGGCCCGGGGACAGTGTTTACAGCACTCCTCCTTGGTACAGGGCGAGGGTGGCCAAGAATAACCCTCTGTTAGCCACCAGCAAGGTGTGCTGGTTGGGTTTTTCCATTTGCCCTGTGTGTGGCTCTCATCTTTGTCCCCTGACTCATGCCAGCCCTGGAAAAGCCCCGGCCCCAGTTTTCCCCAAACAGGCTTCTCTATTTAACACTGCCCAGGTTGTGGGGAGGTGGTTGGGGTGTGAGGAAGGACAGCACCCACCCCGGGAGCCCTGGAGACACTCAGGCGGCGTCTGTCTCTGCGCTGCCACTCTTCCCTTATTTAAAGCCGCACTGTTGATGTCCCAGTCTGGATGCAGAGGTGAAGGGCTAGCAGGCACGCCCTGGCTCCCGGTACCCTCAGGGCAGGAGACAAAAGATGCAGGAGGGAAGCAGGGCTGATGGCAGAGCCAGCCAGGTCGGCAGGGATTTTCCTTTGATGTGTGTCTCTGGGCAGCACTGTTCCATGCTGCTGCAGGCGCTGCAATTATGGCTCTCTCTTCCCTGCCAATTTTCCATGTGCGTTAGTGCTGAGGTTGGTTTGTGACATTAATTTTTCCTCTGCTGACGCGGGCAAATCAGCTACTGGTGTATCTCTGATTTAGGAAAGCCAGTGGTCCAGCACTTTTGCCACAGCCATGCAGAGTGTGGCACACCACAGGCAGAAGAGAGCGGGCACCAGAGCAAAACAGGGCAGCACAAGTGGTGGGAAAGGGAGAGCTGGAAACAAAGTCCCCCAAAGCATCCTCTCTTCCCACTGCCTGGGTTCAGGGCTGCTCCACACCCCAGGGGTCCTTCCCACAGACCTCACAACCCACAGTACTGGTCTCAGGTGGCATTCCCTGCCTCCACGAATACCTGGGCCAGGTGTATGATCCCTGCCCCAGCACAAGGCTGGCAGTCCCTAACCACTCAGAGTAAGAGTCCAGCACACTCCCTGAAATTTATTCAAGTGGATGCTGAGAGCATCACCTCCCTGCTGCTGGCCCTGCCAAAGTCTCCCACTTTTGTCCTCTCATAACAAAGACACCTTAATTTTATCTTGCCTGCATCATTTTAATCATAAAGGCAGCTTGATCATGGGAGGAAAACTACCCCCTTTCTATATGACAAGGAGTGACTCAAGGAGCCCTTCTGAAACCCTACTCTGAGCAGGAATCTCATTTGAAAAACACTTGGCAGATGAATACAAGCATATAATATGAAATTCGATTATTTTAAGGTCCCTCGGAGCAGCAAGCCTGGAGAGAGTTGATGGGAAACTTCTGCCTCAAGATCAAAATCAGAGATCCAGGATCAGAATCCAGATGAGAGAATTTGGGTTGATTGGGAATAAATGGTCACTTTTCAGTACAGCAAAAGAAATGACATGAGATTTATGAGGCTGGATGAAGAAGAGACTGGTCTGCTATAACAGCTTCTGGCTTTCTGGACATCAATGTATTTGCTTCCCCCACCCTGAATCCAGCCTCTCCATGGGGAGCTCCTGCTGAGGGAATTCAGTGTGCAAAGATGGGGAAAGAGGTTTCCTTTCCAGGCATGACCATGAGCTGTAGGGGAGTGAAGGAATCGGTTGATATGAGCTGAGACCTCAATGGGACGCTTGACAGAGCTCAGAGCAGACTGACCTCAAACACACTCAGACATAATTTTCTGTCCTGGGGTGATTGCTAGTGCTGTCTTCTGAGAAGTTGCCAACCTGCTGCTGTTGGAGACTCACAGATTCTGACTGCAGGGCCTGTGGCTGCCTTCATATTTCACACATCAGACACCTCTGCAGAAGCTCCAGCACCCAGTGGGACCAAAAAATACCAGCAGAGAGAAGGCAGGAGTAAGAGAAAAATAGATTTTAAGATTTGATCAGAGGTGCATCTCCCCTCGCTGGGTTGGCTGGAGAAGCACCTGCCTGGCCAGGTGTGTGTCTGGGATAAGGGGCTGGAGGTGCAGCAGAGTTTGGGCAGGTCTGTATTACTGCACGCACACGTTCAATTAAGGTGGCCTTTAATTTAGGTGGCCTTTAATTTGGGTGGCCCTGACTGTCCAACCCGCAGACTGCAGTGATGTGAACTGTGGCTGAGTGGTGTGGTGGGATGTCCCTCCTGGTGACACTCTGCTGCACTGGGAGCCTCCCAGCTCCCTGGGGTGAGCCTGGATTCTGGCTCCACGCTGGGGGGAGAGGGCTGAATCCACAGCACTGGAACCTGGACACCTGGGGCTGGGCTCCTTCCAGCACTCGAGGTAACTCATTTAAAGGCACCTGGGATAACTGCACTTGGCTGTGCTGCTGGCAGTGCACACACGGCCTGAGAGCAGCCTCTTTACAGAAACTCATGAAAAACTGACTCGATGGCTTTAAAGGACAGGACCAAATCTGCAGACAGCCCTGGGGCTGAAATGTAGGAGCCTTGTTCCCAGTCCAGTGCTTAGTCCACTAACCAATCCACTTCAGACTATTGAAAAGTCCCTCTTTGAGACCAAGGATTGCATTAGTGTCTCAGCAGAAAAGCCTGCTGAGCTCTAATCAGCTGTAGAGAGGGATTTTATGGAGGATGTCTTTTCTCCAGGCCCTGCTCCAGCTGCTAGGCATTTGTTCCACCAACTCACCAGTGCATCTTCCTAAAAACATCAGTGGGTATGTTGTAATGGGCATCATGAGGTGTTCTGGCTGGAGAGGAGGTAAACTCCCCAACTTCAGGAAAGTCAGGAACAGAAATTAAAGCAGTAGGGTACTCTGGCATGAAAAAGGCCAAAGTTTCTGAAGCTCTTAACCAGAAATCTACACGGGTTTTAGGGCAGTCTCCTTAAACACTGCCTGTGTGGGGAAAGCAGCAGAGGTATTATGGGAATGCAGGAAGTGGCCCTAACACAGCACTCATGGTTAGGGTTTGAAGGTAGCAAAGAGGACATAAATCCAGGGCCCCTGCCAGTGATGGCAGGATGAAGTCCTTTGGGAAAAGGTGAAGATTCATCAGTAAACCAGCATGGAAGTGCATGGAGATGGGTTTCTGGGTGCTAAAACGAAACACACTGAGGGTGTGGGCTTAGAGTACAAACTGGATTAGCTCAGCCTGTTGGCCATGATTTTCTTTCAGGTCCTGGGTAAGAGGACAGGAATTTAACATACCCTCTTGGTCTTAGTGGTAGCACAGATAGCATTGCAACCTTCAGATAAAAAAAAAAGAAAAAAAAGAAAAAAAAAAAAGAGATCTATGTTTAATTTAAAGCAGTTTGTTAAGCCAGTGAGCAATTTGCATAACTCTGTGATTTGAGGGGAGAAGAGGCAGCTCTGGTCATCTTGTCCTGGCTGCCAGTGCCCTGGAGCTGGTGACCACAGGCATCTGGCAGGGAACAGCAGCTGAAGACCTGGACTTCTGGAAGAACTGGAAGTCCTGCAGCTCTCTGGAAGTGCACAGAGTGCTCTTGTCTAGCAAGGCTCCGAGTGGGCCCTGCACTTTGCTGAGTGCTCCTCAGCTTAGTTGGACAGCTGTTTTCTACCTGTCACCCTTCCTAAATCAACAGGCTCCTTTGCTTGCTGCTTTTGTATTTTTCCCCGTAGAACTCAACAGATAGCTGCTGTTCAATCCTTTCATGGAATTCAGTGGGAGTTAAACTGTTATCTGGGGTTAAATGGTTATTTGTGTGATCTGAGTGCAGCCTTGCACTTGGGCAGCACAGAGGTCAGGCTACAGCCACCCATGGCATCTAATGGGACACCACTGCTTCTCCTGAGTTAGCAAAGCTGAAAGCTTTGGGATGTGGCTGGAGGTGTGAGGAGTGTTGCTCTCTAATTCCCTTCCCTCCCATGTTACCACACTGGGATCTTCAGAGACAAGAGCAGGATCACTGATGGCATGGGGAGATCATAGAATCACAGAATCATTAAGGTTGGAAAGGCCTCTAAGATGATCAAATCCAGTGTTGACCCAGCACTGCCAAGTCCACCACTAAGCCATGTCCCTTAGTACCCCATCTACACAGCTTTTAAATACTCCCAGGGATGGTGACTTAAACACTTCCCTGGGCAGCCTGTTCCAATGCTTGATAGTCCTTTTGGTGAAGAAATTTTTCCTGCTATCCAACACCAGGAACCTGACTGACAGCAAATGGCCACTCACTCATAAATGACTCTCAGGATTGGTATGGGTCAGGTTGCAAGTTGCATTAAGTGCTTTGCACTCAGGGGCGGTTATAAATTGCAGTGCCGTTCCCTCCATGGGTTACCTATGCCCTGCTAGGAGGAAGGATGCTCTGTGTCACACGGTGTTGACCTGTTCAGTTCCCTGCTTTGCTTCTGAGTGGACATTGTGGCCTCTGGCAAGCCTTGTCCTCTCAGTAACTGGATTTCCTATTACAAAAGAGGAGTGGCAGCACAGGTATGTGATGGTGATGCCTTTGAAGAGCAGAGCCACAGGAGTGATGAAAACTGAGGAATGACTTCAGCACTGACTACCTACAGTCCAGTGAAGCTGAACAGGGAACCAGTTTAAGGATTTATCACTTGTGCAGCAATGCAGCCTGTTACCTTTTCCCTCTCCTTGCCCAGACAGAGGGGACACGCTTTGCACAGTGTGTTTCTGTGACAGAGGAGGGTGACTTGCACAGGCCCCAGGACTCCCTGATAGCTGCAGAGGCACAGAAGGGGTGGTTGTGACATTAAATGACAGGAAAATCATGAAGCTAAATGTTCTTGATGATGCTGTTTTGAGTAGAGGGCAGTGACACTTCCAGAAGCTCCCCTGGAATTAGATGATCTCTCATCCAGCTTACCAGAGAGTTTGTGGGACCTATTTCAGGTTGGGAGAAATGGCCGTAAATAACGTAAATAATGAGCTGAAAGAGCTAATTCAGATCTAAAGCATTAAAACTTCAAAGACCCCCTCTAAGGATGCTAAAAGGCAAGGAACCAGTGTGGCTGCATTCGCTAGTGTGATTACCTGCAAATGAAGGCAGCAGCTCTGACTCATGTGCTTGTGGAGGAGAATTATAAAGAGATCTGTATTCCCAATTATTCCCCAGGCTGGAGGACAGGAGCTGGGAGATAATGGGCAAATCAGATTCAGAGGTAGAGAAAAGCTGTTTCTCTTTCTCTGCATGGCTGCATGAAGCCCACAAACATGAGATTTGAATTTTCTTATCTCCTACGTAGCATTGACTTAAGAAAACATGGGCATGACTCCACCACCAACATTCGTACACTTGTGGTATCTTGGCAAGATTTTGAGCCACACCACACCACAAACAGGGCTTAAGGCACTTGCTGCTGCTGGGTCAGGGGACACCCTGATCTGAACCCTGATCCCCAAAAACTATCCCGAGGCTGCTCAGCTGCTGAGCTGGGGAATCATTTTATAAATAAAGGCAAATGGAATTTGGTTTCACACAGTTCTCTCCAGTTTCTCTCTTGCTCGTTGACAGAGAGGAAATGCTTTTCAGATGCCAGCTGGTGACACTGCTTCATTATAAATTGCTCATGTCCTGTTTTTAAATAGCGACTGCAAAATATTCTTCCAGCTCTCAGATCAGGTTGTCTGTCCTCTCTGGGGCACCTACTGCTTCTTGGGCTCGGAGTTTGGTAAGAGTTGTCTAAAGATTTAACACCTTTGCCTGCAGACAGGCTTGGAAATCCTGAGACTGTCCGAGTGACCCCTCTATTGTCCTTGTTGGGTACTGGATCAGCTGTGGGAATAGGGCAGGCTGGAGACCTTCCTCTAACGCAGCTTTGCAAGGACCAGGTCATGTATTCCCTGTGCTCTCCCTGCTCCCACTGCAGGGGTCTGTGATCCCTCGAGGCCCGTGCCCTCTGAAAGCACCGCAGTCCCCACAGCCCTGTGTTAAATTCCACAGCAGGGGTGTGTGTGTGCGGGGTGTCTGCAGAGCTCCCCCCGGGAGGAGGAGGGCAGGGAGTGAGCACTCACCGGTACTTTTCCATCCTCCTCCTCGCAGGCTGCTGGCTACCTCGGTGGGAGCTGTTTGCAGGGCTGAAGCCAAGATGTGCCCGTGACGTGGCAAACCCTCCTGTGCCAGAAACCACCTTTTCGGAGCGTTTTCTCCCTCATAGTCATCTGTGTTTTCATTTCTCTCTCCCAGCTCTGCAGGGAAGGGAAGGCAGCCAGCAAGCTGGTGGGGATGGAGATGTCAACTACATGGGGAGAGGCAGGAATTTAGCAGTCCCCGGGCAAACTCAGCACTTCTGACGCTCTGGCTGCCATTTGCACACCTTTGTGGATTCCAGCCCCTCAGCGATGCTGCTGGTTTAACTCCTAAAGTGCCAGGCACAGGGGGGACTGTGGTCTTTTCTTTCTCAAAGGCATCTCCTTTCATCTGCTCGTGACACGAGGTTTTGCTTGTGATGCAAGACTTAGAAAGACAGTGATCAAAGTATAAGTTTGGGAAGTTCCCCAAGGGCAGGGACAAGCTCTGTGGCTCATTTCTGAACTTTTCTGAGTGGCTGGGTTGTTTTTTGCCCTGTGTTTGGTCAGCATTCAGAAGCAATATGTGTCTTTGGTCAGAGGTGTTTTATTTCATAATGGGACCCTTCCATGCTGTAAAATCAATAGAAGTAAATAGAAAATCACTTGTCAAAGTGAAATTGGAAAGAGGTCTTGAGAAACCATGTTAGCCTTAAGACCTAAGGAGATTTTTAACCTAGTCCTAAGGACATTGGTGACATTATAGATGGGAGCACTGATGTTTGTGAAGATTGTTATAGAATTCTGCTTGACAAAGTTGGCAGTGTCCCACAGTAGACACTTCACAAGCAATAAGCACTTCAAGGAGGAGAGAGATAGGGATGTTATCTAATTCTTCAGCCAGCTTCAGTGCACCTGCTAACTGCCATTGAGTTACGAGGTTTGTCCCAGTGCAGATGCAGGGTGGGGTGCAAAGCGTGGTGCATGGATGGCCACCACTTCAGGGTTTTACCCCTTCAAAGTTCCCTCACTGGCTTGCATGGCAATGAGTTTCTTGTCCCTGTGTGAGGACAGAGGCTGTGCTTGAGGCAAAGAGCTGGATCCTGTGCCCATCTTCACCCCAGTCCTCTGTATGGTCTTGGGTACATCCCTTCTGGCCAGTTCTGCAACGGCTTTTAGCACAGACACCATCACAACCTCTGCATTTACATGATGAGGCAGAAGAGAGAGACAGGACCAGGCTGCCACATGAGCCACATTTCCTGGAGAAGGGCAAACAAACCAAACCACCAGTGGCTCATTTCACCAGAGCATGCCGACACCAGCTTACGCGCACACCACAAGTGGCAATAAACAACAGGAAAAATACAGTCAAAACCAGTCCTGGATGAAAAACCCAACCATGAACAACACTGCATTTTGTATTCAGCTGGCACTTGTGATTTGCTGGGGTTTCTAAAAAACATGATGTTCCTTTGGGTGGACAACAGAAAGCTGTTTGAGAAAAGTGGTGCTCACCCAGCTGCACAGGCTCCTCGGGCCAGCATCCCCATGACCCAGTCCCCTCCACTTGCCTTACCCTTTGTCTGCCTGGGTCTGTCAATCACTTCTTCTCTGTCTGCATTTGCCTCCTCTTCACGACTCAGAACACTACGTGGTCTATGGCTCAGGCTGGAACAAGCGAGGACCTGTGTCTGCTCCAACTGGAGCCAATAGCTGTGTGTAAAGTGATTGAATACAAAAATTAGAAATGAGAAGGAGGTTGGGGCGAGGCGGCCAAAGAAAACACACATTGCAAGCACATGGGGAGAAGAAAAGCTTGTAAGATCTCTGAAACTGGGCACCACTTGGAGTGTTGTGGTAGACACCAGGGAGACACTGCGGCCTGGTTTTTCTCCTGGTGGGCTGTTCTCCCAAGCTCACCAGGACAAGATCTGGTTACATCAGGACAGGTAGCAGCAGTCTTTGCTCCTGGGATGTTTTGGAGAGCAAAGATGGGCTGGGGTGGGATTTCTGAGCAGTCCTCAGGGGATGGTGTATATCTGGGTGTTGCTGTGGGAGCAAAGAGCACTGTGTCTTTCCCATAGTTTGGTTTATTGCTTGCCGTTACTCCCTGTTCCCCGTGCAAGATCTTGCACAAACCCAGCTTCAGTTTCTGGCCTCTTTGTCTCAGTCCACCTGGAGAGGAGATGCAGCTTGGGACTGAATTGATGGGAACGGCTGTTCAGCATCCTGGCATCCCCACCACAAACCCTGGCATGGGACCAGGCCCTCAGCATGTTCTCCTTCATGTTTTTAAGGAGCTTTTGAATCACCCCAGCCAGCCCATGGGTAATCTGTGTGCTGCATCCTTCGCTCACTTGGCACCTACGTTTGGCAATTGGCCTCCAGAGTCCAGCGCCCTGGTTGTACAAAGCATGTTTGCAAAAACAGGACAATAATGATGTGCTTCTCCGTAGACATTTCCTTCACAGGTAGACCTTTGTGCTGCGGTGCGTACTGTCACTGCACTCACAAATATTTTTGCAGGTTCCCAAAGGCTGGAGGAGTGTTTGTGTTCAATAAACATGACCATGAATCACAGCTAATGGACCCTTGTGCCTTCGGGGGGGAAGAGTTGTCTCCTGCACAGCCAGCAGAAGTACTGGGAGAGGAGCACAGCTTTTCTCTAGAGCAGTGTCCTCTGGTTTGACCCTGGCTGTGTCCAAAAGCCATTACAGTTTGGTAGCATTTTTGGTTGCAGGAGTTGGGAAATCCCAGTTTTGACCCCAGTGACAACATGATTAAAACCCAGCAGCTGGGGAATTTGGTGTTGCCTGGCTTGGTGATTTGGCAAAAGGATCAGGGTCACTTTGTGTGGTCCAGAGTTTTCCATGTGCTTCTCCCACCAGGTTCAGCTTATCTTTGAACATACCGATCAATTAAAAGCTTCTGTCCTGCTTCTGCCCAGACCACCTGCACTGATAAGCAGAGGGTATCTAATCCATGTTTATCAATCCAAGAGTCTAAGAATGTCTTCAGTGAGTTTATGTACAGTGAAGAGATTTCAAATTTCCTCTGAAAATCAGCTTCATAGCAATTATGGAGACACTGCAAGTGTGTTCATACAAGCCTGTAGGGGACTGGAATTGAGAACTGAATTGGCTGCGAATTGCAAATCAGCCATGCTCCGGTGAGTAAGTGGAGCCACACTGTTTTGTCCTGGCTGAAGATCTGATCACTAGGACACAGCTTATATACTGCAGAGAGCAAGAAATTCAGTTTCTAATGAGGAAAAAAAAGAACCCCACAAAGGAATCATATGCCCAAATCCTCAACAGGGAATGCACATTGGTGTTTATTTTCCATTTTGCACTTATTGTTAGTGAACCAGATACAAATATGTTTCAGGAGCAGAAACCAAGGGCCACCTACGTCAGTTTAGTGTAATCCCAGAAGTGGGATCATGGGAAGAAGGTGCTGCTTCCTCAGGCTTATGTGGATATACAGAATTCAGCTGGAGTTTACATGGGCTGCAGCTCTGCTGCCTGGTTGCTGCTATGGTCTCTATTACAATGATTGGTATCAAAAGAGGAAAGGAGAAGAAAAAAAAAGCCCAAGGAAACATAGTCTGAGTGTGAGAAGTGAAAATGTTAACACAGGCCAAGAAAGCATTTTCTCCTGCTGAAAATCTGTTGTGCTCACTCTGGGGCAGGGAGCTGGCAGCGGGGCTGGAGCCGTGTTCGCGTCGCTGAGCCTCCCTGAATGGCCCTTTTCAGCCTGCAGTTTCTGAAGAAAAGTGGGAAGGAGCCAAAACCAGGGTGGAGGAACATATAAATACTATGTGTAAGCAATGATATTTTTTATTTGGAAGCAGACCAATATAGTTGAGACTCACCTTGGATAACTCGCAGTGGGGGTGGGAGAGCTCCTCCCACCTCCACCCACTACCAAAAAAAAATTAGTTTTAGGAGGCTTCGGCTCCTTGCTGGCTTTTGGGAACTGCCTGTGCAGGGCAGAAATGCTTCCAGCAGCTCCTTTTGCTCCCAGGCGCTGGGGTGGGTTTTGCCATCTCTAGATGTGACAAACACACTCCCAACTCCCCATGGGTGAGGCTCGCAGGGAGTATTAATGAAATATGTGAGGTGGGACTCACGTAGAGCAAGAAGATGTAGCAAGAACATCCAGCTAGGGAGCTGTCACAGTGTCACAGAAACACTGTCGGGCTCAATGTGGCTTTGCTGCAAGTCCCTGTTGGGGACCTGCTCTAGTCTTGCAAGGGACACCTTAGTCTGATGTCACATGCAGAGAATATGGCCTGGGTAAATAGAGAGAAAAAAGAATGAACCTTGAACCCTCCCCACCCCCAGCTGTTCTCGAGCCAATTCTTCCTAAAAAAATGATGAGCAGAGTGCTTCATTATGAAATAACCAATTTATGTATTTATGCAGGATTTACATGCTTAAGCTACACAGAAAGTCACAGGGAATTGTGCAGGAACAGAGCAAACATCACGAGTGTCGTGTTATGAGTTCGTAACAGTGGTGTTGTGTGCTGGAGGAGCTGTGCAATGAAGGTGTGGTATTTTCCCACTGCATCCCAGACCCAAAATCCCACAGAGCTTTGCAATGTCCAGTGTGAGGCTGTCCTGCACAGCAGACAGAGGAAGAAGGAGTGATATTAGTATTAGGGGTTTTTTTAAATTTTCCCCCCGTGGAAAGGTCCATTCTTAATTCATTTAGGTGACAGGTATAATTTTTAAAAAAAAAACCTTGGAAGGTCAAGAATAGAAGAGATATTTTTCACGTTGAGTCAGTATTTTGGGTTCATGTTCCTCTGACAAATATCTGAAGGTGGTGAAGCCAAATGAAAGATTTTGCTTGCTTTTAAATCTTCTTTGGACCAAGGACTGTGTCTCAGGGTCAACATCTGCAGTGGAGCAGTGCAGGTGGCTGTCCCTTGGCTCAGTGGAGAACAGCTCCTTCAGCAAGGCAAAAGGGGGAAAAGAAGGGGAAAAATGGTGGAGTGGGCTCATATTATGCACTAGCAGATGGAGGAAAGGGAATAAACAGAAGCTGTTTGCTTTCCTTCAGTGGGAGAGCCTATCTGGGCAGGCAGGAAGGAGGGGATGGGAGGGACAGGCAGGAAGGCTGGCAGATGGTCAGTCCCGTGGAGGGGAGCGGGTGGCTCATGCAAAGGCGGCTGGAGGGGCTGTGTCAGGCACAGGATGGAGTTCCCTGTTTGCTCAGGTAGTCTGCGGTGTGTGTCCCCTTCCTGCACTGCCACACTGGTCCAAACTCTGATCTCAGCTGCCCCATGGAAGAAATCCCTCCCTCCAACAGAAGCATGGAGGTGTTGCTCCTCTCCTGCTTTTCCATCTGCTGTGGATCATCCCCTTCTTTAAGAAGACCCTTGCTCTTCACCAGTTCTCAGTCCCACCTTTCACCGTCCCAGCATATCCATGATGGATCTGCTGGAAGGGGATCATCACGTAAGGCTGCTTCACCCAATGGAGCTGCCGGGTTTGGATCTTCCTGCCATTAACATCTGTGGAAAAAGCATCAGTGTATCACAGAGGGAAACACTTCTGGGGTCAGAGGATGGAGCGAGGATAAAAGCTATAGAAACATCTGTACTGGCATGGAGCCTTACTAGTGAAAACTTTAATCCAGCAAGATCCACAGTTCCTTCAGACCTTTCAGAGGGAGAGGGACCATTGCACACTGGAGTCTGTAGTTCCTTTGAGCTGCAAATGTCCAAACTTCAGGGAGAGGAACCTGTGAAGTTTCACCTGCAGGGATGGTTCCCCGCGATGCTTTGGTCATGAGATAGGACCACATTTGATTCACCACATCTGAATGGTTGCATCATTTTCTTTCCTTGAGAACAGAAAGAAAATTCTGTGTTTTCCTTTCTGTCTCCATTTCCCTTGCCTTGCCTTTCCTCGTGAGGATGCTACGCTACCCTAAGCCACCACATGAGAACCTCCCAGTTCAGAACACAGGAGCATTCCAAGTTCAGGTTTCATCCCCTACGTCCCATGCTCTGGGCAAGGGGAGTGGATCATGGAGCACCCCAGTGCATCAGTGACATGGTAAATCCCACAGCTGGATGCAGATGGGAGCAGCCCAGAGCCAGCAGCAGACTCTCTCTCACCCCCAGACACGACTGGAGCAGGCACCAGCAACAAAGAGCATCGTGCCCAGCTGGGTGACGCAGGCAGGCCTAGGGCTGTTACCCACTTAAGTATTCCATGTCAGGCTGGTCAGATCACCTCAGTGTGAAAATTATTCAGGGGGTTTTATAGCATTTTTCAAATAAACATGCAGTGCAGACTATTTTCATTACTTTCCCAGCCTCCTGTAAAATTTGTCAACAGAGTGCTTGGGGAAGAAATTAACTGTGTGGGTCTGGGGTGGAGAGCTCGGCAACGAGAAGGTCTTTTGCCCCTCAATGCCAGCACTGCTGCTGTACGGAGTCCCCATTCCCCTTTCTCAGTGCAGGAGCCAAGAAAATACTCTAGATCAGGCATTAACAGCCTCTTGAGCCCAGGGCTGTCTGAGTGTGTTAAAATATATCAATACCAGTGAGGCTAAGAGGGCTAGATATTTCCGTGCCTGATAGGAATGACACAATGCTTCCCATGGGCACCTCCCCGGGGATGGAGATGAAACTCTCCCAGGAAGAGACTTCAGTCCCGTCCTCCTGGCCTTCAAAGAGAACATTTCATCTCAGTGTGTGTCCATGGAGCACGCGGTTGAGTGGCCGGGTTTATGGCAGGTGAAATCATTAACACTCCGGGAGCATGAATGCCCCACTTCTGCAGGAGCAGCAGGGCCGAGGTGTGAGCGAGCCAGCTGAGACCTGAAAAGGCTCAAACATCCCCCAGCACATCAGGACAGCTCTTGCTCAAAGGAGACTTTATAAAACATTTTACATAATGTTGAAAAACACCCTTTAATTAGCAATGCCTATTTCTTTGTCCCTTAGGTGGCAGAGATGCGGTCTCAGGATCTTCCTCTTAATTTCTCCCAGTTTCTTTTCCCAAGAGCCCTTTTCTTTTTTCTGTGTTTTCATTGTTGCACAATGAAGCACACCAACAGTGCTTCTCTGTGGGGCGAAATGTGGGAATAAAAGCTTGTATTGTGGCTGCCATCCCTGGCATGTTGGGAGATGCTCCAGAAGCCTCCCTGGTGAGCTGGGACCTGCAGCCTGATTTCCTGCAGCCAGCCAAAAGGATTGTCTAAGGCAGTGATGGCAACACAGAAGAGTGCAGTCCCACAGCCATCCATGGCTGGGACCAGACCCCCGCTGCATCCTTTTCCACACCAGCCAGCAGAACCACCCCAGAACCATAGACTCTCAGGCTTTCCTTTAACTGGAGAGTTTCATTTTGATTTTGATCCAACCAAACCTCATTTCTAAAGCTGTGAGTCCTCAACAAGAGCCTCAGAAGAGCTCTAGCAGGAACAAAACAGACCTAATGGAGAATGGCTCTTGAAAGCCCTTCTGTCACATATATGCTTTACTTTGCTGCTCTGAGTCAGCACTTGGCCTTACACCTCTGCTTTTCCCAGCCCAACCAGGAGAGTGGAAGAACTGGAGTTCGCGAGGATTTAGCAACTAATGTGACTAAGGAATAAAAACAGTGATTCATGTATTTATTTCTGAGCTTGAGCTCTCTGTTTGAATTGCTGCTATTTACAGGTGGTGGAACGTTGTTTCTGGGTGAAAATATTTGCAAACCCCTGTATTCATTAAGCCTTACCCGTCATCTGCTCACATGTCCTCACCATAGAGGTGCTATTTTTTGCTGTTGCTCTTTTAAACTGATTTCCTGTTCTTCATTCAGAAAGGGGAAAAAACCAAAGTCAACACCCTCAAGAACAAAACCAAACCCAAACCAAAATCAAAACTTGGTGCAATTCAGCTCCCGAGCGGCACAGCATGAGGAGCAAAGAGGAAGGAGCCATCGGATACTTCTTAACCCAAAAATCACTGAAGAAAGGTTCTTTTATAGGTGCTTTGGAGTGGCAAATGTTCTTAAAGAAGTTGGGGTTGCTTCCCTAGCAAACTGATAAAAATGCCATGCTCTGGCAAATAACGACATAAAGAGGATATTGTTGCTCCTGTGGGAATTCCCAGCAAATCAGACTCCAAACTTTTTCAGTAGTGAGATATTCCAATAACCAAATCTAGCCTTCCCGTTATGACTGATATCTCTTCCTTTTCCATGAACACATAAGGTGGTGGTAACCCTGAGCACCTAATCCCTACCTCTGCTGTAACTCAGTCATTGCACTTTTTGGGCTACCCAGGTTAAAAAAAAAAAAAAATAGAAATACTGAACTGTGGCAACTTCAAATGTTTTTTTCCATTAAAACTGCTTGGCACAGTGACTTCCTTTCTGTCTCACCCTGTGGACAGCTGCCTCGCACTTTATCCACATTTAGGTTCAGGACGTCGAGATGTCTGAGCCCAAGTGGTTTGGGAGTAAACAGGGCTAATGGAAATACCTCTGGACAATGCCTCTATATTTAAAAAGTAACTATATATATTGTGTGTACAGCCTATTAATGGGGCTTTTGGCCACACAAATGAATTCAGTCACCGTGCTTGAGCGCACATTTGGTTATTAGTCATCTCCCTGAAATCTCCAAGATGAATCCCGCTAGGAAGGGCTGTATGGGAGCGACAGCTTGTGTCAAAGAGGGCATAGACCTTAGCCAGATTAACCACAAACCCACTGGGATGGGTGGTTTAGACACAGGGCTGTTCAGGAAGAACAGATTTGTTCCAACTCCTTTCGACGTCACCAAATAATTCTTTTCATTAGTTGACATGGATGCTACAGTCTGGGTGGGAAAAAAAATCAGATTTATTGAATCCTTTTGTCTCCTCTGATTTTACAGTTGTGCTTTTGTTCCTGTCTCTCTCATTGGTATTTCCTTGGCAGCTCATGAGGGATTTCTTTTTTTGAATGATTGAGCTCATTTTGCGCCAAAAGAGAAAGGAGAGACAACCATTCTCCAAAGCTCAGGAAATGTGACATCACTCAAAGTGCAGACCCAGCCTTTTGGCGGCCAGGTGGTAAAATGAAATATTCTCAGCCATCTCAGCATCTCCACTGCAAGGAAATTAGAAACAGAAACTTGGGATGACAGCCCTTGGCAGCTCTATTCAACTCTGGTTTGGGACACTAAAAAAGCCAGCTCGGTAAGGCTGCTAGAGAGAATAATAAAAGGGCCTAAATTTTGCCAGAATTGTGGATTTCTGCTTCGCCGCTGAGCAGAAGCTGAGTGGTGACTCACACGTCGCTTGACACAGTCTGGCACTGCTGGAACCTCGTGGGCCTGGGGAATCGCGGAGCTGCTGCTATCCCAGCCAACCCCACCGCTATCCCAGCCAACCCCACCGCTATCCCAGCCAACCCCACCGCCTCATCTCGGCAGCTCTGGCACGGGAACGGCAGCGCTCGCACACAGAGGGGCACGGGAAGCTGGCAGAAAAATGGGCATTTTACTCTGCCCAGACAGGCTGCAGAGCATGGGAGCGAACACACATCCAACAGCAACAGCCACAGTTTGGCTAATTTTGGGAAGGGTGTGTTTCCGTTTCAGCAGTGGGCATCAGCAATGGGCATCAGCAATGGCTCTCAACAAAGCTTAATGCTTTGGGAAAGCAAAATGTGGCCAGAAATCTTGCAGTGGGCCAACAGGCTGCTAGGGTTGTGGACAGCAGAGCTCTGTCTCCAAAAGGTACGTCTCTGCTCATTGATAGGAAGAACAATTTCTGCCCTTGTCAGTTGACATTTTATGGCCTGGGTGGTGGGGAAACCACCCAGTTCTGGTCATAAAACCTTTGCCTCTGTGCTTTTCTGATGTCTTCACCCTTCGATTAGCTTAACACAAGCTCTTTACCTCAGGGGTGGATTTGACAGTTTTATGCTGCTGTGTGGTACCTGCCGTGTGCAGGCCAGGCAGGAAGATTCCTGAGCTGATGTGTGACAGCAGAGTCCTGCAGGCTGAAATTTGCTCTGGATAGGTGCCAAAGGCTGCTCCAACAACCCCAAGTAGCTGGTCCTCCACACTAGGGACAGCATAGATGGCCAAAGAAGGCAGTCACCTGTCCCATACACGTGGTATAATTCTGTTGCAACCTCTGGGTGTTACAAGCCCATCTCCTCAGAGAGATTTCAGCTGCAGTGTTTCAAAGAGCCTTCATGACCTCCTAGCAGAGATATTAATATATCCTCTCCCAGCATAACAAGGCTCACCTTGAACTGGGAACCCAAACCAGCATGGAAATAAGAAATGAACCATATAAATGGTTCATATATACCTTAAATGGGTTAAAGTCACCCAGCCCCTTCTCAAGGCTGCTTGCCATCTGGAGAAGAAAAGACTTAGAAGGGAGGGTTGGGCCCAAGCATTGCTGATGGCAGCACCACAGACAACCCCATGAGCACAGCAAATGTCCCACAGATCCTCCATGCAGTATCACTCTTACACAGCAGAGTAAATGCTCTTTGTTGCACCACAGAACAAAAGGCCAGAATATCAAAAACCAAGCGTGTGGCCAGAGTAGGGCAGCTGGGTTGGCCACCAGTGCTAAAGACTCCTCTCCACCCATGGCTGGATGCAAGTGCAGAGAGTCCCAAAGCTCTCTGGAGCTTGCTGGGTACCAGACTCTGCCGAGCTGCAGCAGCCAGGGCATGTGCTGGAGGACTGAGCCACGGTGCAAAGGGCTCATCTCGAGCTCCACAGCTGCCTTCGAAATAAACTGCCTTCGGTATTGCTACACTGCTCCCTGTTGGGCTGTTTGGCTGAATCCCTGCATGAGGGATTAGTGGGAAAGTGGAAGGAACAGCCACTGGTCCTTGACAGTGAGCTTCACTCCATGGGTAACCTATAGTCACAACTACTGCATCTGCTGGTGCTGTGATGGCTGTTTGGTAGAGATGCCAAAGATGGTAGACATGGGGAGCAGACACCTTCTCTGTGCTTCCAAGACATTGTTCCTTCAGGTCTTCTCTTTTTTGCTTATTTTTACTTGATCTGCAGGGTAAATTTTTTTCCCAGTAGTATCTGTGATTGCTTTCTTTGGAATTAACCTGGGGGTGACTGCTTCTGTTTGTTTTTAGAAATGGAAATGTCCTTTTCCTCCTCCACGCCAGGGCCAGGTTCAGCGACGGGGGAAAATACTGAGAAAAGCGTAGAGAGGGAGAAACTAAAAAGCCTGGCTCTTAGCTCCCACACATGCAAGGAGACCCGAGAACCAGGTAGAGCCTTCTTGTGTAGAGTCCTTAAAAGCTTCATTGTGATGTCTTTGCAAGAACATATTTATTTTGTTTCCTGAGCCGTATGAGCAGGGCATTGTATCTGCTGAATTAAGGCAGCTCTGTGCTGCTCGGAGAACTATGAAATCCCTCCTCTGTCAGGCTGATGTGAAAGGATCCCATTCATCTGGGCGCTCCCGCCCGGTGGGGTCTGCTTAGCATTCATCCCAAAGTGCGACAGAGCTCCTACAGCAGTCTCTGGCTCACGCCGCTCCTTCCCTCCTCTCCCACATCCCCGCTGCCCCACGTGTGCCGGCGGCCAAGAAGAGAGAATAGGGAACCTTTGCTCCGTGTCTGCTCACGGGCGGCTTTCTCCTCATTGCTATGCAGCGGGCATTTGCCCCAGTACCCTACTTCACACCAGTAAACGCTCCTGGCCCCGCCGTGTGCCAGCGACGTGCGGCGCGGCAGAGCCAAGGGATGTGGGAGGGCAGCCGCCGGTGACGACACGTGAATCAGCAGCACCCCTGCCATGGCAGCCAGGACACTGCTGAGGATGAGCGCTGAGGGCTGGGTGCGAAGGAGGAAAGGGAGAGTGTGTCTGAGTGTGTCTGAGTGTGTCTGAGTGCGTGAGTGTGCCCATGCTTGCGCAGAGGTCAGCCTGTGAAGGAGGTGTGGTTCCTGGAGCTGTAAGGGCTGGGAGGGGATGTGAGTCAGGGAAGCAGATTGGTGTTGCAGATGTGTGGAAGAGATCAAGGTCTTGGTCAGTTTCCACTTTCTTGTCCTATGTTTGCTTTAATGGCAACCGGATGTCGAGTTTTGTTCATAGTTTGGATTCCTGATATGAAGCCAGATACTATTTATTTGCTCTAACTTTTCTTTTCTAACATCTGCATAGGGTATGACCTATTTTTTTTTTTTTAATTTTGGCAACTACTGGTCAAAGACAGTGTTGGGGGAAAATTGTGAAGATAGCTCTTGAGAATTATGCATTGTCCAAGCCAGACACTAAGCAATGTTTCCTTCCTTGATTACACCTTATTCAGATGAAATTGGACCTTTGCCTGAATACCTGTGCCCAAAAAGGCTCCCAAAACACTTGTACCTGAGAGATAAGGATGGCTTTAAGTTAGTGTAGCCCATGCAGTATGTGGGACTGAAAGAACAGCTGATGCTCAGAGCTGTTTCTCCACATGAGGATGATCATTTCTGTGTAGCATAAATTTACAGCCTTGTCCACTGAAATTTAGCATTGAGAAATGGGTTGGTCAGCTTAGACTGAGCCTTTAGACTTCAGGCAGGCTCTCCTCTTGCAGGTCAGCAGTGGCAGATGGAGTTAGAGCACAAATTCCAGTCAGGTGCTGGTGTCTCATTCTCTGCCCAGATCCTGAATGGGATGGGGTATAGACCATCCTCCAATGGATTGTTCTGTCTCTATGTGTGGCCCTTGCAGCAGAAGGAAGTATCCAAAGTTTCCTTGGGAAATGAAGAGCCTACTGACAGCAGAGGAAGCTTGCCAAGCCTCACAGTGTGTGGCCATATTGGACCTCAGCTTTGCCCATCAATAACGCCATTTATTGTTTTTAGAGGGGAAAATACACGTTTGTGAGTACAAGATTTCCCAAGCTGACTGCTTCTTTGGAGAGGGGGAGAAAAGGGTCTCTGGCGTGGCTGGAAGGCACCACTTTGCTGCCTTCTGGGCCCCTCCAGAGGCATCACATTTCACTCAGGTTGTCATTTCTGGTTACACTTCCAGCCCTTTCTATTAATGGCAGGCAAGAAACAAGCACCCCTTTCTTCCCACCGCAGGACTCGCATGGGTATGCAGGGGGAAGCCAGCCCCTGAAGAAAGGACTACTGAGGAGGGACAATCCCCTTGCACCCTCCTGGTGATGGCTTGGCCACATCCTGCTCGGGGAGAGCGCGCCTGCGAGCCGGGAGCGGCAGAAACTCCGCGTCGATACCTGAGCGCTGACCTCACTGGAGACGTGACGCAATCACAGAGCTCGCGGGAGAAAGCCCTGGGGACCGGCGGCTTAAACACTGCTGCCTTGTGCCTGGAACAACACGTCCACTCTTCCAGCTTTAAGAAGCTCCAGTCTGTTGGCAGGATGCTGCTCAGGGCTCGCCGGAGGCTGTGGGACTCAGGGAGGCTGAGCACCGGCTCTGGTAGGAGCCCCAGACTCCACCAATGCCACTGGCGATCTCTCCCAATTCTCACTCCGAAGCAGTGAGCAGGGATTTCTGCTGTCTAGATATTTGGTGTTTCCAGTGGTGTATTTTACAGGACCAGCTGTTGAATGCAGCAGAAGCAATATCTGCCACTTCCACACGGCATTGTGTCCCTCTCCCAGGGGTTCTTCGCTCCCCTATCCATTGCACTTCCCTACAATCAGTGGAGTTACACCCAAGGAGCCAAGAGCAACCTGTGAGTGTTTGAACACATGCCTTATACACTGACATGTGACTTCAGCATGTCACTGCTGGCTGTCACTGTATCACCCAGTGCCAGCACACAACCACAGTGCCACCAGCTCCCTTGAACCCTAACTGCACTATTTTGGTGACACTCCCTGGGTTCATATGAGTGGGATCACTGGCAGGCCTGCCCAGCCCCCTGGGAAGGAGAATATAGCTTCAGACACAAAGATGGTGACTTTTTTTCTGAAGAGGATATAAAAATCTATATATTCAAGAAGACTCCTTCAAGAAAAAAAGAGGTCAAGAAATAAAGGGCTTCATCATGCTATAAAAGACAGCAGTCTCATGACAGCTCGTTTCATGTGGCATTTTCTAAATAGAAGCCAGCTCTCTCTAAGAATGGGTTTTCCTGAGAAATTCCTACCCTAATGTATGCAATCTGCCTGTGGAAGGGGTGTTGTTATGCATCCTCTTGGGGCCTCATCCAGCACGAGTGTGAATCTGTCACAGTTCCCTGGAGCTCATCCGGGCTCATCATCTCCAGAAGGAAAAGTTCAGGCTTCTGCACGCTCTGCGCATCAGCTGGGCTGTGCTTCACACACGTATGGTGGGGAGCTAAACATGCAAACCACACCAGATATATTTCCTGAGTGTAATTTGTGCCTAAAAGGTCAGCAACCTTGCTTCTAAACATTGCCAGGCTCCTGTTCCTCCAGCCACATGTGTGATCTGGCTAGAGAAGTTTTAATGGTACCAAGTAGAGGAGCCGTGCTCCATCCAGCAGGACCAACTCAGAGATGAAGACCCTGACGTGGTCCTGGTTCTAGTTTGGATCTTTGGGCTGCAGGCTGGGAGGATCAGACTTTCAAGAGCACAGGCTTCTGGCTGTGTTAGTGAGCTCCAGGTCAACTGAGCAAGCCACTGCTTTAGCTGGCAGGCGTGAGCTCCAGAAGGGAACGCTGTGCCTGGGACTGACCACCCAGCCTGGATCAGGTGCGATGCAAATGCTGACTGGCATTCGGAGGAGCAGACTCCAGCAGAGATTCTCCAGCCATTGTATGATTCACATGTTGGCAGCTGTGAATCCGTCCTGCCTTGAGTGATCTGAGGCAGTCTGCTGTCCCTTGTCATCACAGGAAAGATGGGCTGGGAGACAGACCAACTCAGAAGGGGACTTAGAGACGGCAAGTCTTTGATGAGAGAAAAGAAGCATCCAAATGACACTTTTCTCAGTAATTTCTGCTAATTATAAAGCCATTGACTACTATTCCCAAAGCCTCCCTGCGTGAGGGAGCTTAATCACTGATGACAATTTTTTGGCAATTTTCAGACTTGTCACTGACAAGAACACACATCAGACGCTCCACCCAATGGCAACATCTGCCTCGACAAAAGGAAGTTTCCACGTTACTCTGAGCTCCACCATTCACTCTGTCAAATTCTCTGCACTTGCCCCACTAGTCACACCACGATGTTACCTCGAGGTAGTTACTGGTCTCAGTTGTTTACAGAGCATCCTTCTCACAAGCAATATAAACATCTTTCTCCTTCCAAAAGTCTCTTTGTGGCCTGCAGTGTCCAGGAGACGAGCAGACATTTGTGAGCTGTGCTATACTGGTTGGATATTTGGATTTCTAAACTCCTCAGTTTTGTTGATGGAGCCTCCTGAGCACCTTTGACGCTGCTGGTTTGGATCTGGAGACTCTGTAGACAACTTTAATCCCCAAGATAAAACCAGGAAAGAAACAGTGAACAGGGAAAAGAAGGAACCACTTGCCCAGGGACTGGTCTATGGCAAACTGGGGTGAGCTGTGCCTCACATTGCCAGACCTAGGTCCTGTTTAAAGCTTCACCTAAGTGCCACATCCAGCCAGCCCTTTCAGCCAGATGTGGGAGCAGTCTCAGCTGTGAGCCAAGTTGCCTGTGCTGAACATCCAAAGGTGCTGGCTAAGCCCCTTCCCTCTCCAGACATAATCCTAATTGCCAACGCTTGGCAGCCACTCCATCATGAGCAATAAGGGAAATTCATATTTTGTGTTTTAAATGTGTTTATTAGCCAAGAAGTTATCACCTGAAAGTGGATGCTAGGGCATGTCCAGAAACCTCTTTCCATAAGGTTCCCACCAACAATGTAGGCACTGTAAGGACTCATGGCAGCTTGGTACCAGCTTCACGGCTGCTAAAGCTGTGCCGGAGCCTAGCGAAATCCAAGAGTCTTTTTTTAATGTCACAGAGCAACTTTTTGAATGACTAACTCAGAAGTGAAGTTTTTTCGAAAAGCTTTATGGTCACTGGAGGAAATTCGTGCGTTGCAGTGTGTGGCTGTTTGATGATGGAGAGCACGTAAAACGTCCCCTTGGGAGGAGGCTGGCACGCCGGCTCTTTATGCCTGTGACCTAGTGCACATTCACGCTCTGGTCTTGGAGCGTGAATATCCCACTCATCTGACTTCTCCACACCCCCAGCTAATTACAACTCTGCATTTCCTTAAAGAACCCCAGGTGCAAACACACAGATTAGAGGCGGTTACAGGAATAGGTTGGTTGGCTTGCAGAGCTAAAAGGTTATTGTTGTTTCCACGGGGGTTTTACAGTGTGTGTGTGTGTCTGTCCATACACATATTTATATTTCAATTATATTTATGTTATTATTTCAATTACAACCATCCATCTCTTCATAATGCCCGATTTCATTCCGCACCAGATTAAGCCCTGGTTGAATGCCAGCTCTGAAATGGCATGAATGAGTCCTCACAGCATGGGGAACCTTTCATCATGAAGGTCTTGAAATAAATGTCACCACCGCTCTCATCTCTTTCTCTGAAACCCTCTTTTGCCCCATCCCTCCTTCCTGCTCACTGAGGACACTATGGCAGTGTATTGAAGAAAGAGACTCTTAGGTACCATACGTGCCCTTCAGCAGGAGGGAGGTTGGGAGCTGTGGACAGTTTGTGTTCATCTGTCCCTTGGGATGCTGTGACAAGGGTCTTGTCTTCCCTGACCAAATACAAGTAACTGAAATCCATTATGCTCTTCAGCTCAGATGCAGGAGTGAAGAGGAGGCATTATGGGTTTATGCAAGGCCAGTTTACCCAAGCCAACCCTTGGCACTATTCACGTGTCCCGCTTCCCTGGGATAAACACATGCTTTCAGTTAGAAAAGGCAAAATCAGTGACCATCAGGATCGTACCTGACCCATCACTGTGCAACCAGAGTGAAACCTCAATGAAATACCTATCTAATTTAAAAACAAAACCAGGCATCCATTTAGGCAACTGCAAACTGCTGAGGTGTCTTAAAGACTACACGTGAAACCATCAGATCAGACCATTTTTGTGATCCAGCACAAGAATTTGGAAGGAAATATCTCTCAGCTTTCCTTGCTGCCCACAGCTGCCAGGGGTCTTTTAGCTGCTGTGAGAGGATCTTGTGGGGTGCAGAGGGTGAGGGTGTCACAGCCTAATGCTTTCCCATCTCATGTTGGGGCATTTTGTATTCTAGACACATTCTAAGGAAAAAGTGACATCAGGATGCCCAAATGAGGAGCGTGTGAATCATCGTGTGGAAAGCCACGTCTGAGCAATAATCAAATTCCTGAGGATTCCTATCTTCAGACCTCTCAGATGCACCCGTGCCAGGAGGAGGAAGTGTAACTCAAAATGAGACAGTTTGAAGTCTGTTCTCTAAGGGTCTAGAAACCATTTTACAGCTCCAGGCATTCTCACATGCTGCAGTTATTGCCTTAGCAAATATATCAACAGGGAAGCATAAACTGCTTTAAAGTTAAGGAAATTCCAACAACTGGATGAGCTGCTGTGAGCACTGGTGGAATGAATCCCAGGCTCCTGAAGGCTAGGGTGATTCAGGCTTTGCATTCTCATGGTTTGTGACTCCACCAGATTTCCTTGATGCAATTATTTTCTTGCGACTCTGCAGTCTACAAATTCTAAATATAACCTTGCACATAAAATAACACTCTCATTTCTGAAACAGTCCCTTGCCAAAAGTCCTGCCAAACAGTGCTTTTTATATTACATTAGTCATGAACTGTGGCTGACAACAAGTTCCTCTTTGCAGACCCCTCCCAGGAATCTTGTGGAAAAGTCCTTTCTTTTTTTTTTAATAATTCCAGCCTAGCTGAGCATATCATATCAGGCAGGAAAACATTAATATTTTCCAGAAGTGGATGATGTCTCATGCTGCCTTTAACAGTTGTTGCTGGTCCTTTAACAGATGTGAGGGAGAGATGCAAGCGACTGAGCTGGAAAGTGGTGTCTTTGCTCAACACCAATAAAGACACATGAGGCCAAGCTTTGAAAATAGCTTTTATAGTCTAGGAAGGATGAGGGAGTGAACCTAGAGATCTTCTAGGTTAGTTAGTGACAAGGTGCCGTGCTGAATCTGAGGTTCAGACTCCCACCATCTCATCCTTTATGTTTTCACAGCTCAGGCGCTGAGCGAGGTGAAGGTTGTAAAACAAGCACAAGATCTAAAGAGTTCTTCAGGGCTCCCCCACCCAGGAATGGAAGAGACATCCAGTGCTGAGAGATGGAAGAGCCAGCTCTCTGCCATGGACAGAGCTGTGGGTATCTGCTTGGGTCAGTGCTAGAGAAGCCTTCACCTTCATCACCTGGCTTCACCCATTGCTGCTCCTCGGAAGCAGGCAGGAGCCAGGACGCCAGCTATCTCTGCACTTATCAAAGGAAACAGGCTTAGATGATATGGAATGGAATGGAATGGAATAGAATAGAATAGAATAGAATAGAATAGAATAGAATAGAATAGAATAGAATAGAATAGAATAGAATATTTCAGTTGGAAGGGACCTACAGTGATCACCTAGCCCTTCCATGGGGAAAAGCAAGCCCCTCTCCCTTTGCCATTCCCTGAAAGGGACAACAGCTGCAGCCCTTAGGATATCACTGCTCACAAGCTTGGGCACTTTAGGGACCTGCCTCCCTGCCATTTAACGCCAACCCAATGCCTCACATCATCCCAAAGCCAAGGTAGAGGGATTTGGAGGCAAGCACAGAGTGGCACTGTGTAACAGGGTGTCCATTGAAAGCCAGGCTGGAATTTGGTCTTTGTTCAAGCACCATTAGGAGGAGGAGAAGAGAGAGGGTGTGGTACCACTGCAGTTTTCCTAGAGGCAAAGCCAGTTGAAGTTCACATCCTCCAGCTACTCATTCCTCTCTGAAGTGAGGCAGCTGGCCACCCTGCTCCATTGTGCCAGCTCATGTCTAACTGGGTCACGGATCTGTGTTTAAAAATAGTCCTTTAGAACAAACACAAGCTTTCTTATGATACCTTGAAAATTTCACTGATTTTGAGCACAGAGCAGGTGCTTATCAACAGGAGCTTTAGTGAGGAAAGGAAAAAGCAGAGAAAGTAGAACCTCTCCTGGCTGGTTTTCCACCAAGACACGGATTCAAGCCCAGCACACATGGGAGGCAGCAGGGGCTCCGGAGGGAGCGCTCATGCTGGCTCCTGCAGGAAGCTAATCCAACTAACAGGTAACCCACCCTTTCTCAGCAAACACACAGGGATCACCAGATCTCAGCCCTGCTCCTGCAGCTTGTGCCTGAACCGCCTGCCAGGGTGGTGTGGGTGGTCAAAGGAGCCTACAAAGCTTTGTGTCCTTCCATTGGCCAGCTGGGAGGGATGCAGCTCTCGTGCTGGATGATGCTCTGCAGAGCCCGTGGATAGCTGGTGGCAGGCATAGCCAGCGAATTGGGGCCGGAGTTGCCATCGCTATGGCTGCTCTTCAGGGCCCCAAAGAGCACATTCCTCGTCCTTGAACTCCAAAGTGTGTCTATTTTAACCCCGCTCTCCATGGCAACAGAGACAAAGCAATGCCGTCTCTGCCTCGTGTACCCCCTTGTTGTTCTTGTGAAGGGTTTGCTCAGAGCCGACCACCTGAACCAGCGGCTCATAGCTAAGCCAAGCCTTTCCCTCCCTCTGCATCTCCTGGATGAAATTCTCTCAAGAACAGCTTGTTCCTTTTTGGCCCCGGTATTAGAATTATTAAATCAAACTTGGATACAGCTCTCAAAACCTTCCCCCAAGATGCCTTTTAATTAAAGCAGTGGAAAGGAAAGACCAGTCTAAATGTTGTAACATTTTTAATTAGTGAAACCTTTATTTTATTTGCTAAAAAACAAGATTACCTTTAAGTCCATTAAAATGAGTCCTTCGTTGAAAGGCTTTACAGTGCATGTAAAAGGGAGAATTAAAGGACATTAATAAGGGCTTAAACATCTTAAACATGCCAAAACGATTGAAGAATGATATTTTTTAATGGAAGAACCTAAATAACCTTCTATTCCCACCACAATGAGTGTGTATGTTTGTGTGCTGGTAACAAACATGCACCTGCCCTCATCCAGATCCACCCATTCATTTATCCCTACTGCTGTGGGGAGCTGTAATCCTTTCCCAATAATTCCTGAATAAAAATGTGTTTCTCAGACAGGAAATACATGCTGAAATCACAAACATTTCACCTGCAAGTCCTCTTATTTATGGTACCATGAGCTATTTATTGCAATGGAGGACTCTCTCTCCTCAGAGATGTTTAGGAAAGTGCTTTTATAACTTCTATAAAAATTACTTAACATTTTCAGAATCAGCTACATTTTACAGGTATCAGAGATATAAAAGTAACCGAGTCAATTCCTACAAGTCCAACAGGGTGGCAAATGTTCCTTCTTGGACAAACCTTTGAGTGTTGCCTGCTAATGGGTCTCACTGGTCCTGACTCAGCACAGCACCGTCACACGCTTTCTTCCTTGGCAATCCACCCCAGGTTCTAATGAGCAATGTTCACAGGCTCTTCTTAACCTTCTGACTGAGGGATCTGCTCTGAGAAGGCTGAGTTTGTGTTCACACAGGTGCAGCAAAGCTAACACGCTGTACCTGCCTCTCCACGAGTGTCTCTCGGAAGCGCCTAATTCTGTCACAGCTCTGCCATTGTGGAGAGACATACTGGCCCTAGCTGCCCACACACCTGGATGTCCTGTCCATGATGAGCTGTTCTCTTTTTGGTTTTTTTTTT